>JAJTWQ010000053.1:3600000-3985367 GCA_029007595.1 Solanum commersonii
TCTTCATTCATGCTAGGAAACTAGTAGGGAATGGTTGTTTGGCTTATTTAGCCCATATTTAGGATGTTGAGGTTGAGTCTCCCTCTATTGAGTTTATTCCTGTGGTGTCAAAATTAGAGAAGTGTTCCCTACTGATTTTCCTAGTATGCCTCCGGATAGAGATATAGATTTCTACATTGATTTAGAATCTGGTACCCACCCCATCTCCACCCCTCCGTATTACATGGCTCTGGTAGAGTTGAGAGAGCTTAAGGCTTAAATCCAAGAACTGCTTAATAAGGGTTTCATCCATCCTAGTGCTTCCCTATGGGGTGCTCCTATCTTGTTTGTTAAGAAAAAGGATGGTAGTATAAGGATTTGTATAGATTACCGGCAATTGAATTGGGTCAATATTCGAAATAATTACCCATTGCCTCGAATAGATGATTTTTTTGACCAATTGCAAGGTGTGTTAGTTTTCTCTAAGATTGATCTAAAGTATGGTTACCATCAGTTAAAGATTAGGCATAAGGACTTGCCTAGGACGACATTTAGAACCCGCTATGGGCACTACGAGGTTCTAGTTATGTCATTTTGGTTAACAAATACGCCTGCAGCTTTCATGAGTTTGATGAATGGTGTGTTTAAACCCTTTCTTGATTCATTTGCTATAGTATTTATTGATGACATTTTGGTTTACTCGAAAAGTAAGGAAGAGCATGCCGACCATCCCCTTATTGTTCTGGGTGTTCTAGGGAAACAAAAGTTGTATCCAAAATTTTCTTAGTGTGAATTTTGGTTGACATCGGTTGCCTTTTTGGGACATGTAGTTTCAAAAAAAGGGGGTAATGGTAGATCCCCAAAAGATTGAAGCGGTTAAGAATTGGGTTTGGCCAAGCTTTGTGAGTGAAGTTAGGAATTTTGTGGAGCTCACTAGCTACTATCGTTGATTTGTGAAGAACTTTGCTTTTACTGCTACACATCTGACCAGATTGACCAATAAACAGGTACCCTTTGAATGGACTGAAAAGTGTGATGAGAGCTTTCAAAAGCTCAAGACTCTTTTGACCACAACACCTATTCTAGCATTACCGATGGAAGGTAAAGATTTTATTATTTATTGTGATGCTTCACATTCAAGTTTGGGTGTTGTGTTGATGCAGGATAAGAATGTTATAGCTTATGCATCGTGACAATGGAAGGTGCATGAGAGAAATTACCCAACAGATGATTTAGAGTCATAAGCGGTAGTGTTTTCTCTTAAGATCTGGTGGCATTACCTTTATGATGTTAAGTGTGACATGTTTACTGATCATCGGAGCTTGCAACATGTGTTTACTCAAAAGGATCTGAATTTAAGACAACGAAGGTGGATGGAGTTACTCAAGGATTATGATGTGACCATCCAGTAGCATTCGACCCTTGGCTAAGGAAACTGAGACCTTGGAGTCTATGTTCATGCAGTTTGGCATCTCAAAGAAAGGTGGGGTGTTAGCTAGCATTGAAGTAATGGCCACGTTCATTGAGGAGATCAAGGTCAAATAGTTTGAGGATGAGCATTTGAAAGAACTCAGAAATAAAATAGTGTTTGGCAAGGCACAAGAGACCACTCTTGATGCAGGGGGTGTGCTCAATTTTAAAGGAAGGATTTGTGTTCCTAGAGTGGGCGACTTGATTCAGAAATTGTTGACAAAATCCCATGGTTCGCGATATTCCTTTCATCCGGGTGTGACCAAGATGTACCGAGATTTGAAGCAACTTTATTTGTGGCATGGCATGAAGAAAGATATAGTGGAATTTGTGGCTAAGTGTCAAAATTGCCAACAAGTAAAATATGAGCATCAAAGGGCGGCAGGGTTGCTTCAGAGAATGTCAATTCAGGAATGAAAGTGGGAAAGAATTTCGATGGATTTTGTGGTCGGTCTTACCTAGATTTTGGGAAAGTTGATTCTATTTTGGTAGTGGTTGACAGATTGACTAAATCGGCCCATTTTATTCCGATCAGAATAGATTATAATGCGCAACAATTGGCTATGGTGTATGTGAAAGAGATAGTAAGGCTGCACGAGGTTCTCCTTTCTATCATCTCAGTTCATGGTACATACTTCACATCCAAGTTTTGAAGGAAACTACATGATGAATTGGGCACACAACTCACTTTTAGTACAACTTCCATCCACAGACGAACGGGCAATCGGAGAGAACTATCCAAATGTTAGAGGATATGTTGAGGGCATGCGTGATTGACTTTGGAGGGCATTGCAAAAAGTTCCTACCATTGTGTGAGTTCTCCTACAATAATAGTTACCACTCCAACATTGATATGGCATCGTTTGAGGCACTCTATGGGAAAGGATGTAGATCACCCATAAGATGATTTGAGGGTGGAGATGTGAAACCTTTAGTGGCTGATTTGGTGAAGATGTGAAACCTTTAGTGGTTGATTTGGTGAAGGATGCTCAAGATAAGGTAAAAAACATCCAAGAAAAGTTGTTAGAAGCCTAGAGTAGACAAAAAAAGTATGCAGACCATAAGGTAAGAGATATGACATTTCAAATTGGTGAGAAAGTTCTTCTTAAGGTATCACCTATGAAAGGGGTGATGAGATTTAGCAAAAAGGGCAAGCTTAGTCCTCGGTACATTGGACCATTTAAAATTCTTGATTGTGTAGGACCGATAGCGTATAGATTGGCTTTACCTTCCAACCTATCGGGGGTTCATCCGGTATTTCATGTGTCCATGTTGAAGAGATATCATGGTGACAGGGATAACTTCATTATGTGGGACTAAGTGTTGTTAGACAAAGACCTCCAATATGAGGAAGAACCGATTGCAATTCTTGATCGTGATGTCCGGAAGCTGAGGACCAAAGAGATTAAGTCCGTGAAAGTTGAATGGAAACATCGTTCGATTGAGGAAGATACTTGGGAAACCGAAAAGGACCTGCGAGACAAGTATCCCCAGTTATTCTTCGATTCAGGTACCACTCCACTTTTACTTTAGCCTATTTTTTCCTAAGTTTGTCACTTGGGGACGAGTGAGGGGTAAATTGGTATCTATTTTAACGACCTAATCCCGTCGTTATAGAAAACCAAAGGGGAAAAATTTTGTGCCGAAAACCTTTTCGTAGTAACTTAAAAATTCCTAGCCTAGTCCAGATTTGGACAAAATTGAAGTCAGTAAGGTCTAGGGAAATATGGTAACAATTAAGAGATCTAATAATGAACTTGATCACATGAATGGATAGCTAAGACATTGAAGAAACCGTACGACTTTACGAAATTAAATTCGGGCGAGTAGATTTCCTGAAACTGATCTTAACATGAGCAAGTAGTTTCTGAGTGTCATGGGATGAAGGTGTGTTGTGAAATGTGGGTTTGGAACTCTTAAACTATCTCACTATTTCCATGCAAGTCGCCAAGGCGGGACCACTATGGCGGGATGGGGGTGCCATAGCGGGCCAGTCGCGAATTAAGTCAAAAATAAACCCCAAAATTATTTTTTTCTGCAATTTTTGTTCTTAAGAGCTAGGAGACGCCCCCAGGTGTTTTCTTGATACTTTTTCACCGTTCTTGAGGCTAAAGGTAAGATTTTTACTCCCCTAATTCATTTTTTTGTCCATAGAATGTAAATTCATGGGTAATTATTGTTGGGTGGGGGAGGGGGGGGGGTTGGGCCTGTTTGGATAGTGGAAAAGCCCAAATTTGGGTATTGGGATCATGAGTTTGACCTAGGGTTGGTAGCATTGATTATAATCTGGGTAATTAGCCATCGTTTATTGATCCTCGCGTTATTTTGATTGTTTGTAGACTACAAACAAACGGAAAAAATTCGGAAAGGGAAGAATCAAGTTTCTTAAGAGGGTTCAAGCTTTGTTCGAGGTAAGTGATGGTTGTTATTTCATTTTGGTGTGAGGTATATTAGTAATTACTTCATTATAATGCATGTATGTATGCGAATATTGCACTATTGATCACCCTAATTGTAAATGAGCATGAATTAATGATGGTATGCCATGAATCAACACTTGATTGTATGATTATGAGAATGTACATTGTGTTTGTGCTTATGGCTTGTTGAATGGATCAGGTGTTACGTTCCAACACACTAACTTGGATTGGGTGCCACGTTTCAGCGCATATATGAGATCGGGTGTCACGTCCGACACACTAACTTGGATCTGGTACCACGTACCGGTACACTAACAGATTGGGAATGGGTTCCATGAGAAGACCATTAACTTGACATGACTGTATATCTTGAGAATTGTGAAATTGTACATTTTTTGTAAGTAGTAATTGATATTGTATATGATCGGTGTATGCATGTTTATTATTGTTGTAATGACTTATATATGTTTCACCTATTGGGATAGCCGTGTGATACTACTAGTACATTGTGGTTGTGTACTAATACTGCACTTGCTCTTTCTTTGTTGAGTACAGGGCATCTTCAGGTGGCTACTGACATACCTCGTTTAGAAGACCAGTGATCGTCGATCAAACTCAAGGGTGAGCCAATTCTTCCAGGCTGCCATGAGTTCTCTTTCTGTCTATGTCCACCATTTTGGAATTAGATTTTTCTAGTTAGTTAATTAGATCATATTTGTTTCATAATTAATTCATCAATCTATTGTCAATGTTAGTAATGGTAAGTAGTTACAAGTAGGGGCATCAAAACTGAGCCCAATTATAGGCAACCTGCCCAACCCGCTCATAATTTTAAGTGTTGGGCTCAAGATGAATTGAATTGGGTCTAATCTCAAATCATCAAGTCCTAACCCACTTTAAGAGAATCCTCAATTGAACTCAATTCAATCTCCAATTTCAACCCATTTTAAGACTCTTTATTTTCATTGATGTAATGTATGTTACTATATTACAGGTATGAATTACTATCTATTTTATATCTTTTAGGATTTATCTATCCATTTGTAACTTCTTTTTTAAAAATAATTCTTGAGTTGAAATTCAAATTGTAGATATAAAACATAAATAACAATATATTAAAATTATTGAGATTAAATGGATCAAATTGGGCGTGTCAAGACCAAAGCCACTTTTAAGCCCATTTGAGCACAACCCATTTGAGCCCAAAGTAAACTTGGGCGGGTTAGAACCCAACCAATTTCTATTTTAGCGCATTTTAATATCTCCAATTTCAACCCAACCCACTCATTTGTCACCTCTAGTTACAAGGAGTGTAATTACATGATATCTAGAGAAAAAAATTACTGGAATCTAAGTAATAACCACATTACTAAAAACAAATATTCAAATTTGGTTTGTAATAATTGACCAGATATGGTAAAAACATTATTTCCATACTAAAAAGAGGTAAATATCAATTAATCCTCATAATTGCACACTCATTTATTAGATATTTTTTCTTTACACTTTATCTATATATACATCTCTCCATTTATCCTTCAAAATATATTTCTTCTCAATATTCTTGAGTAAATTTCTCTCTTTTATCTTGCTTGTAGAGAAAAGAATGAATTATTCTACTGAAATCAATAATTGTCGTGAAATAATACTCTACATTTCCCCAGTCAATATTGTTCGAATATCGGTATGTTGTTTTACAATAATAATTTTTTAGTAATTTCTCTAAAAATTATGATGAATCCAGAAAAAATATAATTGGAATAGCGATTTGGATAAAGTATTTTTGGAGAAATGTGTCACGACCCAGACCATCGTGATTGTCACCCACACTAACCCTCCGGTGGGAGAGCCATTACTACAATCCAAACCCAACAACTAATCCAAAAACTAAGCATTTAAGTTACGGAAGCAAGTTAAATAGCTAAGTACTGAAGTTCCCATAAACTTCCAAAAGATCTAACAACTAAACAAAGCGAAAAATACCTAGAACCTGAAAGTCAATGTACCAAAACATCTATCAATGAACCAAAGTCTAAACAAGAAGGGATACAACCCCAATCTAATAAACTAATTAACTAACTAGAAAAATCTAAGTCTGAAATGGTGGGCATAGACAAAAAGAGAACTCATGGCAGCTTGGAAGAACTGGCTCATCCTTGAGTTCGATCAGCGATCACTGATCTTCTAAATGAGGTCTATCAATAGCTTCTTAAAGATGCCCTATACTCAACAAAGAAAGAGCAAGTGCAGTATCAGTACACAACCACAATGTACTGGTAGGATCACGCGGCTATTCCACTAAGTGCAACGTATATACGCCATCACAACAATATAATCACATGCATATATCAAACATATACAATATTGTCAATATTCATGAACAAGGTATAGTTTCACATTTCCCAAGATACACAATTATAACAAATCATTGGTTCTCTGATGGAACCCAAACCCAAACTTTTAGCATACCGAAACGTGCTACCTGATCCAATGTTTATGCCGGAACGTGGCAACCGATCCCACAATTATGTCAAAACATGGAAACTATCCAAGTTAATATGTTGAAACGCAATACCTGATCCATTCAACAAGCCACAATCACAATCACAAGTATATTCTCAAGTTTATACAATCAAGTCATGATTCCCTGCATTCATCATTCATCCCTCTCATTTACAATAAGTGTGATCAATAATGCAACATTCGCACACATACACGTATTATAATGAAGCAAGAACAAGCATACATCACACAATCATAGAATCACAATCATCACCTACCTCGAAACAAGATTGAAACCCTTAAGAAACTTGATTCTTACCTTTTCGGATTCGTTTCGCTTGTTCTTGGTGTACAAACAATAATTATAATATGGAAATCAATAAATGATAACTAATTACTAGAATTACTAACAATCATATGAACCCTAGATCATATCTATGATCCCAATATTCAAATTTGGGCTTTTCCCACCATAATTCCCATATCAAAACTCTTCCCCGTCGATAATTACCCATTAGATTACGTTCTACAGATCGAAAAATAGATTTGGGGAGTGAAAATCTTACCTTTAGCCTCAAGAATGGTGGAAAACTGTCAAGAAAAGACCTGGATTCGTTCCTTAGCTCTCAAATTCAAAAATTGCAGAATAAAATATTTTTGGGGTTTATTTACGACTTTAAGTCGTGTCTGCCCCACCACAGCGGCACCCACCCCGCTACAGCGGCCCCGCCTTGGCAGTAGAAATCCCACCTCAGCGGCTTGCACGAAACAGTGACCAATTTTAAGAATTTGAAACCCTCATATCACAACACACCTTTAACCAACGACACTTAGAAACTACCCGTCACGCTAAGATCAATTTTGGGAGTTCTACTCATCTGAATTTAATTTCGTAAAGTCGTACGGGTTCCTTAGTGACTTATCTATCTACCCATGTGATCAAATTCATAATTAAATCACCCAATTGTTCCCAGATTTCCCTAGGCTTTAATGACTCCGATGTCGTCCAAATCTGGACTAGGTCGGGAAATTCCAAGTTACTACAAAAAAGGTTTTCGACCCAAAATATTTTCTCGTTGGCTTTTCTATAACAACAGAACCCGGTCGTTACAAAATATTTTTTAAAACATTTATTTTATAAAAGTAGAAAATTTTTCTTATAAAAATAAAATGGTTTTCTTAGTTGTTCATTTTAATAAATGTTGAATAATGAAAAGTTGATTCGCACTTTGAAAAAAATAAGAGAATGTACGGTAATAATGTGTTGTTACAAAATTTGATGAATTAATTTCTATTATAAATTATTAACATGTCAAAATTCTACAGAACAGAATATAAAAAATTAAATAAAAATTTCTGCATTCAAAATTTGATAATTATTTTGTACTTTTCCTAATTCCTTACAGGCTCAAGAAAATCAAAGAACTGATATTAGTGAATCGGTGTTACTACCCTCTAGTGTATGAAGTCATCCAAGGGAGAATGTCTCGGGGACATCAGCAAGAAAATATAATTTAGAATTCTAGTTCTTCTTCTTACGTGTTGCTTTACCCTTTAATTTATTATCTTTTGTGTAAATTTTAACTCCATGGTTAAATCTTGATCATTATCATGCATAAGAAAAAACACATGAATTTTAGAGATTTTAAGACACTAGTGATATTTAAATATATATTTTTTTTGTTTGAGAATAATTCATTATTGTGAGGAATAATTGTGTATCAAGATTTTGTTTTAACAAATTTTATCATAACATCTATGTCTATTTAGATTTTACTTTTTGATTTGATTCTAAAAAAATAAATGAGATTTTATAAAATTTAGATGTCTTTTGAAAAAAATAGAATTATGGGTGATACTTTTTATTCTCTTTTTAATTGAAATTGCAATAGGGTTTTGGATAAAAAAGGAAAGAAAATAAGTTTTTTTGGATGATATTTTTTTGCCATATAGACGACGATTAATCACATTATTAAAAAATGGACAAGTCTGATTAAATTTCTTATTTATAATGATTAATATAAAATTTTATTTTATAAGCAATTAAAATTTATCGAATCTAAAGAAAAAGTGATTTCAATAATATATTTTATAAACACTAAGGTGATAAAAGATTGATTTATAGTTAAGTATTTTATTATTTTATATTGTCTTTGTTAAATGATTCTTATAACATACTAGTTGTCTAGATTTGTATGTTAGATTTTAATTGCAATATTGATGAAAAATTACGAGAATCTAACCGTTAATCTAATAACCTTTGCTTTAATAATGTAATTTACAGATTTATTATTTTTCTCTAAACTGGTTCAATAATTGTTAAAATTATCTAACCACCTATAAAATTAAAGTCACGTTCATTTATGTTTATATATATATATATATATATATATATATATAAACACTTTTTATTGCTGTTTTTTGATTTTTTTTTTAATTTAATTAAAACATTTTTACATTATTATTAAATGATATAGACACTGATTGTGAAATTTACTATTCAAAATATTTTTATTTTTTTAATTAGAATATGTCATTTTTTTATATACACTATTGTAATTAATTTTGAGTGATACAAAAAAGATACATACATTGCCCATTATAATTAATGTGATAGTGAAACTTAATAAATTGATCATTTTTAGTTTACATAAAGAAATAATTCTAATGATCTTGATCATATTTATGACGTAGAATTTACATTTATTTCAATGTCTAATTAATAAACTTTTACAACTCTGATAATTTCTACTCGACATCATCTAGAAGAAACAATTTTTTTTATATCTCAAGAAATTGAGGAAACAATAGTTATTCGAGTATGAATATCATATATTTTTTTGGTTAATGATATTATGACCATGAATTTTATTTTTCTCTTTATCATGTGAATTGATGATATATGTGTTGTCATTTTCATATATTATTGTTATACACTAGTATACGTGTTCGCGCGTTGCACGGTTAATTGATAAATAATCACAAATATTGATTTCTTGATAATTCCAAAATTTAACATATTGTTAAATAATATTATCAAATAAATGCGTTTGTTAATAAATATAATGAAATATTGATTTCTTGACAATTCTAAAATTTAACTTATTAGTAAATAATATTATAAAATAAATGGTATACATTAAATATGTGTAGATAATAAGCGACTAACAATATATCAAAATAAAAATAAAAATTCAAATCCACCGAATTCACACACCACTCACCGTGTAAGAAAAAATTATTAAAATTATTAAAGATTATAAATAAAATAAAAAATCAACAAAAATTAACAGTTTGCAATAATTATTGATAAGAGATTTTGATGTTTAAAAAGTTGCTATATCTAGATAATACATATACAAATCTTGGTGATTTAGTTAATATTGTTACAATATATATATATATATATTAAATAATAATAGAAATATATATTAGAGAATAATTGAAGACATAAAATAAATCTAAAAATTATTAACAGTTTGAGCATTATTTTCAATATAATAAATTAAATCGCAATATAAATTAGCACTTGGAAGCATCGACTCAACTAATTAGAAAGTATAAAGGAAACAAAATCAACATACAAATTACTCGACTAATTAAAATTTAATCATCAAACCAACAAAATAAAAATATACTACTTGTTCACTCCTTGTCCGCGTTCACATTGTCATAGTAACCAAAAAAAAATACTAACATAATTTGTTGTAGTATGATCATCACAATCTGCATATAAAAAATAAAAAAATAAAAATTGAGAAAGTTTCTAAAAAATGTAGAATTTGAAGAATCAACTAAACATGAACTAACGAATAAAGAGAGGAGAATATTGTGAGAATAAATCAAATAACCATAATGATATGAGCAATAGTTTCAATATAGTAATAGTTTATAAATGACAACAAAAATTAGCAATTTGAAAATGTCAACTCCATTATTATAAAATTTAGAGATAAGGGTCTGAAAAATACCTCAACTTTGGTCGGATTTGCTGTTGCGATACTAAACTTTCATAAGGACCTATTACCTCCCTAGACTATTTAATACTGTATTTTTTACCCCCTGAACTATTTAATAGTGTATTTTAAAGGTGTATATGTGCCCACGTGGACACATTACTATTTATAATTTTGCATTTTTTTTATGTCCACGTGGGCAAATATATATGTTTAAAATACGGTATTAAATAGTCTAGGGAGGTAATAGGTCCTCATGAAAGTTTAGTATCGCAACAACAAATCCGACCAAAATTGGGATATTTTTCAGATCCTTATCCCTAAAATTTATATTTTTTAATTTACGTGGTAAAATGTATTCATTTTCTATCAAAAATAAAAATGAACAAATAAAAAATTCAAAATAATAACATTACAGAATACTACTTGATTGAGTTCACCCTGTAATAGTAGACAAAGAAAATAATATAGTGGCATAGCTCATAGTATACCATCACAATCTGCATATAAAAAATACATTAAATATAATGCAAAATCACTAAACTGATGAAACAATTATTATAGTAGTAATTTATGTACTAAAAATATTGAAAGACGGCATACATGGTCCAATGCAATAAAATTCTTCATAATTCCACCACTTCTCTATCATCAGTTTTTTATTCTTTCTTGTTGCATTGAAAAGGATGGTGGTCAATCTCCTTCAATCATAACAAAACAATTTTACATCAAACATCAACAATTAAGAAAGAGGGCATATAACACACAATTTGCATATAAAAAAATATATTAGATGTAATGCAAAATCACTAAATCGATGAATGAATTATTACAATAGTAATTTGTGTACTATAAATATTGAAAGATGACATACATGGTCCACTGCCATGAAATTCTTCCCTTTCTCTATCTCAGTTTCTTCTTCTTCCTTGTTGCATTGGAGAGGATGGTGGTTATTCTCCTTCAATTATAAATAAAACAATTTCACATCAAATAATTAAGAAAGAGGGCATATAAATACACAATACACTACTATATGTCCCCTCAATTTTTCTATGAGTGTAATCAAATCTAAATTTTTATTTGAATATATTTTTTGTTAAATAAATGTTTTGAATTTGTATTTTGAAGAGTGGCATAAGAACGTGGATGCTTTTGTTAAGAAAAGTATTTTTTAAAGATGTTGATTCTGAAGTTTATATTTATTAATAGGAATAAAGTTAGTTATTATTTGAAATTTAAATTTTAAATTAATTATTTAGATAGTTTATAGTGGCCAATTTTGAGATTTATTTTTTTAAAGGACGTGGTCTTTTTTTTCCTTCTCTTTTTAACTGAAAGTTGTTTATTTCTTTTATTAAATAAAGCAACAATGGATAGAATTTAATAAATTAAAAGGGAAAAAAAACTTTCCCATTTTCCCTATGAAAATTCACAGTTCTAATCATCATTTTTTTTTTAAAAAAAATCATTTTTTAAAATTTATCTTTTTATTATTAAATTATTTTATATTTTATTTTGATTGAAACTTTTTTCTTTCTTTTATTAAATAAGGAATGTTGTATGGATAAAATTTAATAATTTTTTTTAAAAAAAGTAACTATCCCATTTCCCTACGAACAGTTTTTAACTTCTATTTTTTTTATAAATCATTTTTTAAATTTACTTATTACTAGTATACGTACTCGCGCGTTGCGCGAATATATTAAAATGAAAAAAACATATATTGAGTTATATTTTATATGAAATATAAATATCAACAAAAATTAAATAAACAAAAAATTAAATAAAAAACAATATATAATATTTTGAAATTATTTTAATCACAATATAAAGTTGTTTTGTGGTCCCAACAGTAATGTTTTTATAATTTTCATAATAAACATAAGCCACTTATATTAATATATAATATAAAATAATATTTAATAAAGTATTGTGTACGTGAAATACTCCTTTCATCTCATATTAGTTGATCATTATTAATTTTTTACGGTGCTTAAAAAAAAAAAAAAAGATGATTTTTCTAATTCACACCTTAAAATACTTCTGGTGAATTATACAAACAAATATGAATACTTTCAAAAATAAAATCAATTGCAAGAGTAATTAAAAAAAGTTATTAAAGTTTTATTGATTTAGTAAGGTGATCAATTAATATAAATTAATTATATTTAGTATAATGATAAATTAATATGCAACAATTATATTTAGTATAATAATAAACTAATACTCCATCTGTCCACTTTTAATTATCATGTTCTTTTTTTTAGAGTAAAACATAAGAACTTTGACTAACAATTTACGATATATTTTTTTATCATATCAATATGCATATATGGCTATTTGTAGTACTTTTTGTATAGTTTTGAAATATACAAATATTTTTCTTAAAATATCAAATTAATATAATCTTATTTTACTTTAAAAATTGATCAAATTGACTTTTGAAAAACTAAATATAACAATTAAAAGTTGATGAAGAAGGTATAAAATAGAGGAAGTACTATAAAAGAATACAACTTTTTAGGTATATTGATTAGCGTGCCTTGATAGTATAGTAAGACTTCAATGTATGCACACATTTCAATATTTCCATCTTTCTTTCTTTATTTTTAATTAAACAAAATGGCCATAGGCCAATTTATTGAATAACAAAAAAATGGAAACAAAAAGTTGGAGAAAAACGTCAGGTAGTAGAAAATAAGAAAAAAAAAATGAAAACTTAAAAACTATGGATCTATCTAGATTGTGGAAGGAGACCAAACATGCACCGATGAAATTTGATTTTTGAGATTAGGAAAGTGAGCTTCCTGTTTAGATCGTCGCCGGTCAGAGCTAGATCCGTCATCTCTAAGCTCATGTGTGCTTTTTCATATCATTGTAAGTGTTCTTCCTTTGTTTTCTTTATATTCTTTTGTTACCCTTTTTCAATTGGGTTCTTTGTAATTGCTAATTTTTTTTTTGTAAAGTTTCTTGGAAGAATGAAATCTCTAATTTGAATCTCATCAACATAACTTTGGTAAAAAAAAACATTTCAACATTCGAACATTCAAATTAGAACAAAGCCTAAGAAAGACTTTGTTCAAGCAGGTATCACACTGGATATAAGATTTTGATTGAAATTGTATTTAGATCTAAAGTTGTTCCATCAACAATCGTATGTTTCGTGAAATGGTGAGTTCATTTTTTTCTTCATTTTATTGAATTGTAATAAGAACTTCGATTGAAGAGTATTAGCATGCATCAACTTCTTGTCGTGGAGTTAATTTTTTAAAATTTATCAGGTGATGTCTTCTTCAGCTCTATTTTGCCTCGATGTTACTCTATTTGGGATGATCAACTAAGGTATTATATTTTAAATTTATATAAGCTTATGTTGATGCATATTTGGTTATTTTGCTTGGTGATTGAGAGTTTATTTTGTGGTCGTATCCGTTTTTATGTTCTTTGCAATGTCAGGTTAGATCTCTATCTTTGTTTTTATTTTTATGTTTAACCATGTTGTTAGAGTAGATTGTGATGAATTATTGCTTCTTGCGGAAGCAGGGAAATGATTATTTGTTTTTTAAAATTCAAAAAGATGTCTTACAGCTACAAATATGTAGTTAAGCTATTTTATTTTCCTCTCAATTTGTTTCTTTTTACACCAATCTCTATATTTTAATCTGATTTATATTGATATTTTCTGTAGTTTCAATGTGCTTATACTTATATAATGATGCATGCTTCAGATGATGAGCTTACTGATCTAATTCATATGCTTGATAGATTATAATTCAGTTTACTAAATTAACATAACGTAAATAATTGTGTGTTTACTTGTTTAAACTTATTGGAGTCTATTTTTAATGTGCTGCTTCTTTGGAATATTTGAAACCATATATGAACTCCTTTAAATACTTGTTACAGGATAGCTAGCAAGATTAAATGTAAAGTTTAAAAAGTATCGAGAACCAAGCCCTCCATTGCATATATATAATCTAGTTTATAAAAAAATTATGTCAATAGGTGGGTCCATTTCATATAATGGAAAAGTCTGATACTATCTTCAAAGCACACTCAATTACTTAAGTGTGAAATTGTTCACCATATGCATAAGTGTATTATCCCCTCCATTTTTCCAAACTCTTGCTACCAATTGTTCAAATTCAACAACTCAAATATCAGCTGTATTATCTGCCATTGTCAATAAAAGAGTTAACAATATTAATTTATTTAAAGTATTTTTAAATATTATAATTATTATAAATCTTTATAAAATAAAGTTAATTGGATAGTTTAATATTTTAAAATAAACTAACTTAAATAATTAAAGCCTATTTCCCATTCTGAAAAACTTATGTCTTCTTCTCCTTCTTTATAACTTTGCGTAACTTGTTACTGGGTAGTTTGACATTTAATCCCTCATCATTTGAATGTGTTGGTCGAACTCCAACATGTTTGCCACTATTGGGATATAACTTTCCAGTCAAATCAATCACATCTTCATTTTGTGAAGAAGCACAATCTGAAATGCTATTTTTAATAGGTGTCTAAAAATAATTTAAATACATACATAATTTAGTAATTTATGTGTGTTGAATAGTTATACACATAATGTAAAATAACAAACTATGTTTTAAAATCTGAAAAGTTTAAAAAACGAAATACGGGTTGAATTAAATTATATACCTCAATTAGTTTATCTTCATCATAGCTCTGTCCACAATCAAGGGTTGCCTCCTGTTTCAAAAATTATAGTTAATTTATTTATATGACAATTAGAGTTAAATTTTAATAATATAGACACTTACATTCAAATTGTGTATAAGAGAAGAATGACAATATTCATTTAGTAATGCTTCATCATCAATGAACTTTACTACTTTGTAAGCATTATCATTCCTGTTAATGTTTGAATCCTTAATCTGGACTTTAAACATGAGCCTTTTCTCAATCAAAGAATCAATTTCTATTGGATAACCCATGCCAGCATCTCCTATTAATCATACCTTCAACTCCTTGGCAGTCTTTCCAATTAATTGTAGAACCTCCTTATTCCACAACAATAATGATATAAATCCAGCTTCATCAGTAGCATGAATTTGAAGTTGATACCTAAAATGTATAAAATAGAGTGTTATATAAATTTTAGTTAAATTTTAAAAATCTATATTGTTTGCTCCAACCTGTGAATAACAGATCTAACTTTAGCATTGCATTTTACGCAATGATATTTGTCTCCCAAAGGATCAACCTTTGTGATACACTTATTACAAGCCAAGTATGACCATTTGTGACCAAGTTCCAAACAAACAATCTTTACATCAATTCAATAGCTAGACTCCTGTGAGTTAAATCATAATGTTTAGACAATTATATGTATTATAAAAAATATAGATTATAATTAGTAATATAATATATACAACTCACTTCAGTGCATTGAAGGAAATCCCTAACAAATTTAAAAGAGACCATTCCTGTAGACAACTCCTTAGAAATTGAAATATGTTGTTGTGAACTTGTTTGTGAAACCTTCTCATATTCACATGATGCAATTAACATGTAAATTTATCATAAAATAGTAGTTATATAATTTGTTCATTTTAATTCATTTGGAGTACTTAATAATACAGATGAATTGTCAAACTTGTTTTTAAAATTCGAAGATTGTGGTAGATCTGCATTAATCCATAGTTTGGTCAATAACTACGAATAGAATAGGTATCTATAAAATAATTTATAACATTTATTAAGTTAGATAAATATATTTGTAATAATGATAAACAATAGTTTAACAAAATAAAAACTTTAAAATTCATACCTCTAAATTTGTGTGTCTTCATTAATTGAAGAACAACAATTAATGGTTCATCTGTCGATCCAGATAAATGTGATTGCATTTGAAATGCGAGATCACCCCATAAAGTGGCAGGAAGCTCGTTTCTCCTACATAAACAGTGTTGTGAAAATGATAAATTTAATTATTATTTCTCCAACATAAACAATGTTGTGAAAATGATAAATTTAATTATTATTATTATTATATAAGATAATATAATTATTATTATTATAATAATATATAATATAATAATAATATAATGGTATATACCCTATTAAATGTAAATTGTTTAATAATACTTACTGCTCATCTTCTACAACAATATTCATGAAAGAACTATTGTTTTCTCCTTTCTTTGACAATTGAATTGATTCATATGAGACAACATGTCCAACAACTCTTAAAAAATTATGAAATTCTTAGTTATAATATTTGTAGTATAATGAAAAGAATTATATAATAATATTATTATTTACCAATTAGTTTATTCTCGTCGGTCTTGTGTTGAATTTCCACTTCTTCAAAAGTGCATAGCTTAAAAACATCCATATGAAAAGATGAATCTTCAATTTCAGTCACAATAGCACTCTGAGTGAATGTAAGCTTGTATTTATGAGAATTTGTTTTAAATTTCGAGTGATAAGGCGCTGTCACAAAATATTTCATCTGATAAAAACCATGATCATAAATCTTGTCTCTAAAATACTTTATTGTGAACTTATCAATAGATGCATGTATTTGATCACCCTATATGAAAACAAAATTTTGTATAATCATTAATCATTAATATTAAATGTATAATAGAATTAGAGAATAACATTAAAAACACAAATTTGAATTAAATCATACCTTTTCATCTTGCAAAATCAACTCCATAGTATACGGAATATCAGGCTTATATTTATCGGGCACTGTCCAGAAACAAAGAACACGAACTTTTAAATTCCAATTCATTGAGTTATTGGTAATTTCAGATATTGTGTTATATTGCAAGCCATATTTTGTAATTTGAAAGTTGACAGAAACATGTTTAGTTTGAAACAAATGGTAGCTATATATAGGTACTTAGTACGTGATTTGAGAAACAGTTTTTTCAAAAGGTAATGGGAAGTTACAAAACTGCTCTTAATTTAAACTGCTCTAAATTTTAATCTGCTTTTAAAATTTTTATTACAGAATTAGAGGTTAATTCAGATGCTGCCAGATATTGCTAACAAAGCTGTTTGGAACTGAAGAAGCTAACACGTCATTTATGCAATGAAACTGGATTAGATTTTAATATTAATACTGCTATAGTGTTGATATTTTTTTACAATTAATTGTTAAAATTGATAAGTTGACGGACAAAATTATATCATGCTAATGATGACACATGTTTATATTTATTTTAATTACAAATGTTAAATTAGTGTTTAATTGAAAATATGACACGTGTAAATTTAAACTTCCTTCAATAATTTTATTTCAGATTTTTGTAAATTCAAAAATTGACACGTTAAATTATATCAAGCAAATGTTGACACATGTTAAGATATTTTAATTAATTTTTATTTTAAATGTTAAATTAGTGATTAATTGATCCAGATTTGACACGTGCATATTAAATACTTTAATAAATTTATTTAAGTTTTTTTAAATCAGAAGTTGAAGGGTCTGTTTGAAAAACCACCTGGTAATTGGAATTGGTGTAATTACTAGGGTAGTAATTACTAGCCTAGTAATTGCACTGTCTAGTAATTACATTGGCCTGTTTGGTTGCCACAGTGTAATTACACTGTAATTACTCATGTCCTATTTGGATGCCACAGTGTAATTACACAGTTAAATTTTAAAATAAATTAAATTTTAAGTAAATAATATTACTACTTAAATTAATTAATGACTACAAAAGTTTTTTCAAGCCTAGATTTTCCAGCATCACACATCAAAATTATGCTTGAGATGGCAAAAAGAAACTGATTTGACTTTAGACACCAAACCCAGTTTCAATTTATTATAAAAAATTAAAGGAAAAAATTAATTCTCATATTTATTTTAATCTCAAGAACTAATAGGAGAAAATACAAAGATCAAACTCATACATAATCTACCTAGACATCAAAATTTGAAAGTAAAATGAATCAGAAAGAAGTTTTACTTTGAAAGAAGATGCACAAGGTTTGTTGTTGTGCCGTTGAAAGCAATGGAAATGTCCAGACAAAAAGAAAGAAGTGACCTTTGGTGTTTCATATAAAAATATATTAAAAAAAGATAATATAAAAAAATTCATATAATTACACTCAATTCCTTACCCTCCCCAAGGAATTGAGGAGTGTAATTACACCCAATTCCCCTCTTACCATGTAATTACTTGGTCTACCAAATAGGACAAAGAGAGTAATTACACCAATTACACTAATTCCCAGTTCCATTGTGTCCTTTCAAACAGACCCGAAATGTCAAATTATATAATGCAAATGCTGACACGTGTTAATATTTGTTATAATAATTTATCATTTTAAATGTTAAAATGAATGAATAATTAGAAGATGACACGTGTATGTTTAATTTTTTTTAAAAAATCTCTAACGTTTTCTTACGGATCTCCGTAAGAATATATATATATATTAATTATTAATTGATAATTAAAAAGTAAAAAAAGTGAGATTAACTGTGGCGCTGACACGTAGGCGTTATCATCTCTCCTATTATATATATATATATATATATATATAGAGAGAGAGAGAGAGAGAGATATTTTATTCTAGATCAAATACCACTGATTTAGAGATAAAGTTAGTTATTATTTGAAATTTGAATTTGAAATTAATTATTTAGGTATTTTGTTGTGGCTAATTTTGAGATTTATATTTTTAAAGGACTTGATTTCCTCTTCTTCTTTTTTTGAACTTAAAATTGTTTATTTATTTTATTAAATAAGGCAACAATGGATAGAGTTTAATAAATTAGAAAATAGAGAAAAAAAACTTTCTCTTGTAAAATAAGAGAAAAATGCAAGAATACTTGATCAAGAAAGTAAGGCAAAGTGTGATGGAAAGTATAAAGTTGAGAGCCTTATTTTAATCTCTTCAATTGTGTATTTCTTAAGGGTGAAGAAGACCCTTTTATAAGAGGTAGAAATCATCCGTTTACTATCTTAACCAAAATACGTTAGTAATCTTTAATTCTTACATTAGATTAATACATGCATTATGTTAGGTTGATGAAAAGAAACATCCATATTAAATGGATTTGTAACACTCCCCCTTGGATATTTATAGATAATGTGCCTCGTTAAAACCTTACTAGGAAAAACCTAGTGGGAAAAAGCCTAGTCAAGGAAAAAGAGTACACATATCTTGTAATACGCCTTGAGTGCTGTCTCATTAAAAAACTTACCAGGAAAACCCAATGGGACAAAACCTTGGCTAAGGGAAAAAGAGTACAATGCGTATTTTACTCCCCCTGATGAAAAAATTATTTGATATCTTGGAGACGACGCATTCCAATCTTATATCTTAGCTTCTCAAATGTTGACGTTGGCAATGCCTTAGTGAATAAATCTGCAAGATTATCACTTGAACGAATCTGTTGAACATTTATCTCACCATTTTGTTGAAGATCATGTGTGAAAAAAAAACTTAGGTGAAATATGCTTTGTGCGGTCTCCTTTGATATATCCTCCCTTTAATTGAGCTATGCAAGCAGCATTATCTTCATACAATATTGTTGGAATCTTTGTTTGCACAGAAAGACCACATAATTGCAAAATGTGTTGAGTCATTGATCTTAACCTTACACACTCATGACTGACTTCATGAATGGCTATTATCTCTGCATGATTTGAAGAAGTAGCAACTATTGTTTGCTTCATCGAACGCCATGATATAGTTGTACCTCTATATGTGAATAAATAGCCTGTCTGAGATCTAGCTTTATGTGGGTCAGACAAATATCCCGCATCTGCATAACCGATCAATTTTGACTTGGATGCATTAGAATTCAACAACCCCATATCAATTATTCCTTGAAGATATCTAAATATATGTTTAACACCTTTCCAATGTCTTCTTGTTGGACATGAGTTGAATCTCGCCAATAAACTAACTGTGAAGCAAATATCTGGTTGGGTATTGTTGGCAAGGTACATTAGTGCCCCAATAGCACTGAGATATGGTGTTTCATCACCAAGAATCTCTTCATCCTTTTCTTGAGGTTGGAATGGATCTTCATTTATATCAAGAGATCTCACAACCATCGGGGTACTCAATGGGTGTGATTTATCCATGTAAAATAGCTTCAAAACCTTTTCAGTATATGTTGATTGATGGATAAATATTTCTTTTGTCAAATGTTCAATCTAAAGGCCAAGACAAAATTTTGTCTTACCAAGATCTTTCATTTCAAATTTTTTCTTCAAACACTCAACAACTTTTGAAAGCTCTTTAGGAGTTCCGATGATGTTCAAGTCATTAACATAAACAGATATTATTACAAATTCAGATTTTGACCTTCGTATAAAAATACAAGGACAAATAGGGTCATTATGATACCCTTCCTTTAACAAGTATTCGCTAAGACGATTATACCACATTCGCCCTGATTGTTTCAATCCATATAAGGATTTTTGAAGCTTTATTGAACAACCTTCTTTTGAATTTTTATATGCTTCAGGTACTTTTAGTGCTTCAGGGATTTTCATAAAAATATTGTGGTCTAGTGAGCCATATAAATAGGCTGTGACAACGTCCATTAGATGCATTTCAAGCTTTTCATGAACTGTCATATTTTTTTATTATTATTAAAATAAAGTCTTGATTTGAGTATATTATTGTGTTAATATGCGTGTTCATTACTTATTTTTGTGTACGGAGTTATCTAACTCATGCACGAAAGATTCAAATTATCGGTTCTCATATGTTATAAATTAATGTTCACAATTAAATATGAAGTAGAAAAACATCTTGATGATTGTAGAACAAGATTAAATATAATTTGATCTAAATTATGGGGGTGGTCATATTCCAACTTCTTGTGCTAGTACATTCCATATATATTAAATGAATTAAGAAGAGATGCTTGTTTATGTCACGACCTGAGCCTACACCCTGGATGTGGACGGCACTCGAGAAGCATTGCTGGTCCTCAAGCGAACCCTCATCCTGGTTGACTACAAGTGGATGACTAACTCAAGCATACATAAGCATCAAATTGAAAGAAACATGTAAAAACGGTTTACCAAATCTCATCTTCTGTAATGACCCTCCAGATCATTTTTGTGTACCCGCCTTCTTTTCATCGGTTAGAGCTTTTCTACAATGACCTCAAGTAATTTATGACTTGCTAGCACTAACAATTTAGTCTCCTGATCATTCTTTTGGATTTTGTGCAGCTTTCCGTGTTTTAGAGGCCTTGAAGCTTGAAAAGTGTCTTTTAGTCAGTTCATCAGGAAAACAGCCTCAGAATGGAATTTTGACAGTTCCATCAGCTCCAAAATGGCCAAATTAAGCTAGAAGCGTGGTTGACTCGAGTCCCGAGGCTTTCAGTGCGATTTTAAACCATTTTTAGCATTTTAGCCTTGAAAATTGGCAAGTGGTTCACTTTGGTCAACATTCTTGGAAATGTGTCCGAATGAAAATTCTGACAGCGCGGTTAGCCCCGGAATGTCGAGTTTGGTCTAGAACGACCTTTTCAAGCCCCTCAGTGGAGTTTGGTTAAAAATGGCCTTTGGGAGTGGGACCCACTTTTTATCGAGATGACCTCTGATGGAAATTTCGACTGTGCCATTTAGTCCGAAATATCAAATTTAGTAGGGTAGCATATCTATTATTTTTTATCGGGTTGGGAACGAATCCCGAGCACCCTATCGGAGATTTTAAAGTTGGAATAAAAAAATCAGCTTTTCAGCTAATATATATAGCTGGTGCAGGCCATATCAGCCTCATTTCTCAACTTCAAACCTTCATAACTCTCTCATTTCAAGTTCGATTTAGGTGATTATTGGGGCTATCTTGAGTGGTTTTTTTAAGGAGAACGTGTTGGCGTGGTTAGAATTCGTATTTGAAGCTTATTTGGAGGAAATAATTATGTTTTGCCCGCTGCCATAGCTCATTTTCGAGCTTAATTTTTGGGAAATTTTAGAAGATGATTTCTTGGCCATTTTAGGTCTGAATTTGGTGATTCAAGAGCCTAAATTATGGAGTTTTTTGTGAGAATCTTCGTGTCATGGTTGGTTTTAGCAGTTGGGCCCTTGTTTGTCGTAATTTCTTGTAAATAGCAGCTGCCATTGTTGTCCATTTTTAGCGTAATTTTGGGTTTTTCGTTACATGTTCGTGTTAGGACTGTTCTGAGCCCCGAATAGTGTTCCAATTTGGAAAACAAGTTCAGGGAGCTATTTAGAACCTATTTTTGGGGTTAATTACGAAATTTTTTACGCGGGTCCCACTTTTCCTATTTTTGAACCCAAAATTGGTCCGCCTCCGTTTCTTGCGAATTTAGTGTCTAAATGACCGAAACAAAGTTGTGATTCTATTTTTGACACCGTGGAAGCGACCCGAAGCCATTCGGAAGGGAAAAGCTTCTGCAGAATAGTTTGGAGCACGTGTATTCGGCCTTCATGTAGGATACGACTTCCCTTTTTCTTTTAGATTGAGTTTGAATGTGTGAGCGTATGTGGAATTGCATGAATATTGGGGCGGGGAACTAGATTAGCATGCTATGTTCGTTAAAATTCATATTTACGTTGTCTTCGAGTTTAGCGAGTACTTGAATTGTTATATTTGATAATTTGTGCTTCCTTGATTGACATGGTTTTGAATTATGAGTTATATTGGAGAATATTTGGCCTTAGTATAGACTTAGATTAGTGATGCCACAGACTCACGATTGTTCAAAGCTGATAAATTATATTATTTCCGCCTTGGTGTGACTTTGAGTGGTGTAGGTTAGGGTAGACAGATATAGCAGACTTGGGTCTGATAGAGATGAGCCTTAGCTAGGCATTAACTCAATTGTGGGGCCTTAAAATCCATAATTCCCGTATGATCCTAACTTTATGCATTTTCGATCGCCCTCTAGGCCCATTCGGTGATACATACGGCTTCAGTTCGGTTCTCTTGTCACCGTGAGATGGTTAGATGATATATAAGATGGTTACGAAGATTTTCCCATGACTTTTAGATATGGGAATACTTTGATGGCTTATCTGGAAGCTTTACGCTGCCGTGGTAACTTAACAGAAGGTTTCACCCGCGGTTCGAGGTCCGAGCTCTATTCTTCTTGCTGCTTATTTACCCTTCTATAATGGAGTCGACATACAGAGTCCCCTCTTTCTTGGGTTATATCACTTTATCTACGGGTATTCAACTTTCGAGGTTCGAGGTCCGAGCTCTATGCTATCCTTTGCAGAGTTCAGCTCTATCGGCGTATCTACTATAGGAAGACTCACCTGCGGTTCAAGGTCCAGGCTCTGTGTTTCCTTTCTTTCATAGCTCAGGAATACTGACACTTCTGTAATGCTTTGGGTTTACAAATCTCCTCTAGTCTTAATTTAGCTTCTCTGTGTACCTGTCGAGCTTATGGGGGTCCATTCTGGTTTTTACTTCAATTTGCGCACGAGTGTACCTCCTAGGCTTATGGAAGCCTAGTTGGAGTAGTCACCTTAGGCTTGTTTGCCTTACGCTCGTGTGCATAACTTTACTTTTCTTGTTCGTGACCTCTATCTGTGTTTTATTCTAGCATTTCCTATTGTTTTTACCTTTCTTACTTAGTCGACCTATGATGCCTACTGGCTACATTTTCACTGGTACTCATACTACACTCTTCATCTAGTTTCATGATGCAGGACCAAGCACCAGCTATTAGCGCCGCCATTCGAGCCAGTAGCAACTAGCATCCAGAGGTGAGGGTGAGCACAGCGTCCTGATCATCATCGTCTCCTTCTGTACATATATTTTGTGGCTCATCTTTTGTACTTGAGATAGGTCCTTTGTAGTTGCGTATATTTTTGTATGTTGGTTCACTTTTGGGACTTGTACTCTTAGTATGGCTTTGTACTTGTGATTTCCAGGTTCTGGGAGGGATTTAGTTCTTATGTATGTATTCTTTTGGCTTGCCTTATTGCTTTTTGTTGTTATTGTTTCTGCCACTTGGTTTCTGCCACTGGTTTCTGCCCTTTTACTCACAACTAGCTATTTTGGGTTTCGGGTTGGCTTATCTATTGGTGGGATATATTAGGTGCCATTATGTCTCGAGGAATTGGGTCATGACATCATTGAAGTGGGCCACCGAGGTCCATTTGGTTTTTCCATTGAGCCAACCTCATCCAAAGGAGCATGGCCTAGAAATCGAGTGAAATTGGAAGCCAATATACAGGTGGAAGGAACTAATATACACTGATACACAACAATATACATATATATGCAGAAACTGTATACAATTCTAGTAAACTTGAAATTAGGCCTCAAGCCCAAGATCTTTGTACTAGCTGTCCAAAGGGGACTAAAAAAAGAAAATTTCATAACGAAAAATAGGCTCAAAGGGCCCAAATGATGCAGCCTCATTATAATTTAGGACATGTGGAATAATGGGCCTATAGGTCCAACAATCTGAACTTGGGCAAAAGCCCAACTTTATTCTCTCCTTTACTTATTATTATTATTGTTTAACTCTAACTTTATTTATTTGGTTAATTTCATTAGATCCCTTAATGATGAACCATTTTTGTTATGAAGATTTATTTCATTTAAATGATTTAGTCAATTGGTTTGTCTTTACTTAGTCATTTTTTCTAAAGCTTACTTTCTTTTCTAAATTATTTCAATGTGTTTAAGTTAATTTATTTTCAAATAATTTTAAATATTTTATTTACTTAATTAATATCTTTAAAGTTGGTAAAATAGCTTAGTCAAGTCGTAGGTCAACTGCACGTTAGCGGACATTTTAAGTGCCTAACACCTACTTGAAATCTAAATTGAACCCCAAACTCTTTTGGTATTTTAAAATGATTTTTCTATTTAAGTCTTTTAAAATTTATAATTGTTCTTCAAAAAAATTAAGTGGTGACTCTTGAAAATTGATTTTTTCTTAAAACGTTAAATGATTTTTGAAAAACAAGTCTTTTATATCTTTTTCAATAAAACATTGAGAATCGTTTAGGGTCCGATCTAAATAAACTGGACATACTACCCACTAGAATCGACAATCGGACTCATTGAAATCACCAGATTTCCAAAAAAAGTTAAATGATGGAATTACCCTTCCGAACCACTCTTAAGGCTAAAACTCAACTTTTCACCCAAATGCCTCAAAACTCAACCTAAGGCCTTGGAAACCTTACCAACCACCTCACTAGCTCATACGCAACGTTTCGAACATGATGGAACTGATAGAAATCCCATCCGATGCTTGGAACTCCAAATGTTAACCGAAATCAACTCTATCAAGAATTCACAACTCAAGAAGGGTCAAATTATCAAAAACACATCCGATCACATTGGGGACCACACCAACCATCCCAAAAATACAAACTAAGCATGAAAACTCTAAGGGGAAGGGTAAATGAGCCACCTAAATTATCTTGTACTGAAAGTTATGGCCATTTGAAGTTGACCCAAAACTCATAACTTAGCATAACTTACAAAATTTCAATTTTTGACTTTTTCCAAATTAATTCTTTCTAAATTTAGCTCTTTCTAAGGTGGGATGTTACACATTGCCTCACTTATGTTTCTTTAATGTCATTCAAACTTATTTCAGCTATCAGATTGTTCAAGTGAGCTAAGACTTGTCCTAGTCCCTCATTGTGCAGTAAAGGTTTGTTGTCAGATATTAGTCTTTCCACAATTAATCTTTGTAATCTGATTTCATGATATGGTAAGATTTCTCTTTGAGACTTATTCTGGTTATCCTCTTTATTTCGTTTATGTATGTTTTCTTAGTGTCATGCTATGTCATGTGGTTTGCTTCGAGTGTCTTGGATTCTAAGTATCATGTCACATCTAGGGCGTAGTCTTGGATCGTGACATCCACTATCTTATTTTAAGGTAATGTTTCAACTACTGTTTTGTTGACCACATTTTTCGTAGTCTATTTTCCAATGATTTTGTCATCATTTTTTTTCATTTGATGCTACCTCTAAGAGACAAATATATTCAAGATAATAAGACAATGGTTAAATCAAAAAACAATTGCTCTAGTCACACGATGGGTGCCAAACTATTTACAAGTAAAATAGTACAATAAATTTATATTAGGGAAAGAACACACATCTTGATTCAACTCTTATTAGGTTCAATTATTAGCAGTTTGAATATTGTTGGATTGGTGAGAAAAAATAAATAAAACAAGTAAAAGTGTACAGAATGTAAAATTCTAATTGAAGAAAGTCATATTTGTTTCATAATTAATTCATCAACCTGTTGTCAATGTTAGTAATGGTAAGTAGTTACAAGTAGGGGTGTAAAAAATGAGCCCAATTATAGGCAACCCACTCAACCCGCTCATAATTTTAAGGGTTGGGCTTAAGATAATTTGAATTGGGTCTAATCTCAACCCATCAAGTCCTAACCTATTTTAAGAAAATCCTCAATTGAGCCTAATTCAACCTCCAATTTCAACCCGTTTTAAGACTCTTTATTTTCATTGATATAATGTATGTTACTATATCACATGTATGAATTACTATCTATTTTATATCTTTTAGTATTTATCTATCAATTTGTAACTTTTTTTTAAAAAAAATTTCTTGAGTTGAAATTCAAATTGTAGTTAAAAAAACATAAATAACAATATATTAAAAATATTGAGATTAAGCAGGTCAATTTTGGTGGGTCAAGACCAAACCTGCTTTTAAGCCCATTTGAGCCGACCCGCCCATTTGACACCTCTAATTATACCTAATCTAGAAATAGTTCATCGATCAGTATTATGTTGCATCAAGAGTTTGGGAGTATTATGTTGTAAGTGCAGGGGTGTCATCAGACACTTACAAAATGGTGGGATACTAAGATGGCTAGCAGGCTCAAGGCTATTGTCCAAGTTGGCCTTGTAATGGTATGTTGGAAATTGTTGAAAAGGAGAAACAAAGTTTATAATGATGGATCAGTATCTTTGAATATATATATATGAGATCAATTTGAATATGGTCATCAGATGCACTTAGTTGAAGGATATTCCAACTAGTTGGCCACTCTTACTCGAATTTTTGCACAACTATACAGTTGAAATATGGAAGAAGCTTAGTCAAGATTGGTACAAATGTAACTCAGACAGAACATCAGGAGGTAACAGTGAATCAAACTCAATTACATTTTGTCAAAGAAAGAAATGTGTATATGTAATATGCTTCATGATGGAAAATAAGTGATCCTACCAGTATATTAGTTGAAGCTATGGCCGGACAATGAAGGAAGGTTATAAATTATATGTGGAGAATTAACTTTTATGATTAATACTGAAAATTGATTCATTAGCTTCAACTAAAATGCATGGTTAAAGATGAATGGGAGAATCCTTTAGAATACAATCATGAGGATTAAGGAGCTGATTGGAGGAGGACGTATACTGATAAATTTGGTATTAGGCCTAACTCACACCCCAAAAGCTAGCTTAAAAGGAGGAGGATTGCCCAAACCTAATAAGGAGTCCACCCATCTCATTAACCGCCAATGTATTATACTGAAATTACAGTGAGTTGTTAAATAGAGTAAAGAAGAAGAATATGAAGAAGTAATTGGAGGAATAATCTATTTTTCTTCTTGAGAAATTGGTTTGATGTATATCATGAATTGTACATGACCATATATAACATGTGCTATTAGTAAGTTAAGTCGGTACACGAGCAATTCCGATCAAACTCACTGGATGGCAATGAAGAGAGTTTTAGGGTATTTAAAACATACTCAAAACTATGCTTTGCATTATGACAAATATCCCGCAGTAATTGAAGGATATAGTGATGCAAAATGGATCACTAGATCAGATGAAGTAAAATCCACAAGTGGATATGTATTTACTCTTGGAAGTGGAGCAGTCTCTTGGAAATCATCCAAACAGATATGTATTGCTCGCTCCACTATGGAATCTGAATTTATCGCTTTAGATAAAGCAGGTGAAGGAGCTGAATGACTTTGGAATTTCTTGGAAGATATTCCATATTGGCCTTAACCATTGACACCTGTATGCATACATTGTGGTAGTCAGGCTGCAATAGGTAGGGCGGGGAGCATGATGTAAGATAGTAAATCTCGTCACATAAGACAGAGACATAATACCATTAGAGAACTACTCTCTAGTGGAACTATTACAATTGTCTATGTAAGGTCAAAAGATAATGTATCGAATTCACTTACAAAAGGCCTAACTAGAGAGGGAGTTGAAAGGTCATCTAAGAGGATGAATTTAAGGCCTAGGACAAGTCAAGCATGATGGTAACTCTACCATCTTACTGGATTTGCCGAAGCAGCAACATCTCATCATTGTCTTTCTCTTAACTAGAATTCCAGTTTCCCGTTAGGAGGTTCTGAATTTTTTAGGAAAGTACTTAGCTCCATTTTACATTACTTTTTTGTTTATTGCTTTCTATTTTGTGCTGCAACATTACGCCATCTTTGTAAGGATATTTTACTTTCTTATTAATAAATTGGGTCATTGGTGTATTTTTGTATTATACCAAAATTGATGTATTTTTGTATTATACCAAAATTGATGTATTATACTGAAATTACAGTGAATGGTTAAATAGAGTAAAGAAGAAGAATATGAAGAAGTAATTGGGGGAATAATCCATTTTTCTTCTTCAGAAATTGGTTTAACGCTAACGAGAGTGTGCTTGAAGCAGTCATGGCATACAAATCATGTTGGCCACATATTGCAAGTATTGAGAGAAATCAATATTGTTTACTTAGACCCTTCCAAGTTTATTTATAATATAATAAAATATTACTACCAAATCAAATATCATTAGAAATAGGATTAGTGTGTGGGAAGCCTAATTTGATAAGAAAAAAGAATTAGAAACGGAAAAGAATATGTATACGTTATTGGAAATACTAGTTTCTGGACACGTGCGTCCCATACAAGTAGTTCATACAAAATAAAGATTATTAAAAATACATTGTAATAAATAAAAGTACAAGCTGAAATAGAAGAATAGTCAGTTTATATTCAAATGGCTTCTTCATTGAACAATATAATTAGATGATTAAATATTATTTGAAACTACAAAATTCAACAACTAAATTTATCTAGGTAGGTAAAATGTATAATGAATTATATTTTGAGCAACATTTAATGTATTCATATATTACATGATACTCTTCTTGATGTGTATTCCATTTGTTGTTTTGATTACCGATTTCAACGGTTAGAGTAGTTTCATTCATCCATTTATAATTATATAATTAGGAAAACATTAATAAACATATATCACCAAAATATTATATATGAATACCTATTCTATTCATTTATCCATTTTTTTTTTACCAACCTCAGCAAGTTTAAGGTATCAAAAATTAAAGTTTCAAACAACTTCAAGATAAGCAAAGACTGAAAGATAATGGTAAAGGCATGACATATAAGAGAACCAAAAGTCACTCCCTGACACTTCTATGTCCATACATTAGTTTGATTTTAACTGATAAACATGAATATAAGAAACATTGCTAATTTATAAAATTTAAAACTCTTAAAATATTATATAAACAAGAATAATATATTTTTACGAACGTGTTCACAGAAAATAAGAAAGCTGAAATATGAACTTACTCGTTAAAATCTTTCCTCTACCGCTTCTTCTAATGGAGAGAGTTGTACACACACTTGATTTATGAATTCATTTATATAAGTTGATCATTGAGCATAATTTAGTGGATTAGATAAAACCATTCATTATCAATTAAGTTAGATAACTAAAGAAAACAAAAGTTTTATTGTTGGAGACGAAAAGTCTTATGATACAATGTTCTTTCGAGCATCAAAACTGTCACGACCCAGACTATTGTGATTGACACCCACACTAACCCTCCGATGAGAGAACCATTACTACAATCCAAACCCAACAACTAATCATTTAAATTACTGAAGCAAGTTAAATACTAAGGAAAGAAATATAATTCCCATAAACTCCAAACCAATAGTCTAACAACTAAACAAATGTGGAAGTAAATACCTAGAACCTGAAAGTCAATGTACCAAAACATCTAAAATGAACCAAAGTCTAAACAAGAAGGGATACAACCCCAAACTAATGAACTAACTAGAAAAATCTAAGTCCAAAATGGTGGACATTGATAGAAAGAGAACTCATGGCAGCCTGGAAGAATTGGCTAACCCTTGAGTTCGATCGGCAATTACTGATCTTCTAAACGAGGTCTGTCAATAGCCGCTTGAAGATGCCCTGTACTCAACAAAGAAAGGGCAAGTGCAGTATCAGTACACAACCACAATGTACTGGTAGGATCAGGTGGCTATCCCACTAAGTGCAACATATATAACCCATCATAATAATATAATCATATGCATATATCGAACATATACAATATTATCAACATTTACGAACAAGGTACAGTTTCACATTTCTTAAGATACACAATTATAACAAATCATTGGTCCTCTCATGTAACCCAAACTCAAACTGTTAGTATACCGGAACGTGGCAACCGATCCCATAATTATTCCAGAACGTGTCAACCAATTCCATAATTATGCCAGAACGTGTCAACCGATCCAAGTTAGTGTGTCAGGACATAACACCTGATCCATTCAACAAGCCACAATCACAATTACAATCACAAGTATATTCTCAAGTTCATACAATCAAGTCATGATTCATGGCATTCATCATTCATCTATTTCATTTACAACAAGTGTGATCAATAATGCAACATTTGCATACATACACGTATTATAATGAAGCAAGAACAAACATACATCACACAATCATAGAATCACAACCTTCACCTACCTCGAAACAAACTTCAAACCCCTAAGAAACTTGATTCTTCCCTTTTCGAATTCGTTCCGCTTGTTCTTGGTCTACAAACAATAATTATAATATGGGAATCAATAAATGATAACTAATTACCCGAATTACTAATAATCCTATGAACCCTAGATCATACCCATGATCCCAATATCCAAATTAGGGCTTTTCCCAACATAATTCTCGGATCAAAACTCTTCCCCATCGATAATTACCCATTAGATTATGTTCTACGAATCGAAAAATGGATTCGGGGAGTGAAAATTTTACATTTAGCCTCAAGAATGGTGGAAAACTGTCAAGAAAAGACTCGGGTTCGTTCCTTAGCTCTCAAATTCAAAAATAGCAGAATAAAACATTTTTGGGGTTTATTTATGACTTTAAGTCGCGTCTGCCCTGCCAAAGCGGCACCCACCCCGCTACAACGGCCTTGCCTTGGCGGTAGAAATTCCACCTCAACGGCGTTCACGGAAATAATTAGCAATTTTAAGAATTTCACCCCCATTTCACAACACACCTTTAACCAGCGACACTTAGAAACTACCTGTTCACGCTAATATCAATTTCGGGAGTTCTACTCCTCCGAATTCAATTATGTAAAGTCGTATGGGTTCCTTAACAACTTATCTATCTACCCATGTGATCAAATTTATAATTAAATCACCCAATTGTGACCAGATTTACTTAGACTTTAAGGACTCTGATTTCATCCAAATCTGGACTAGGTTGGGAAATTCCAAGTTACTACGAAAAAGTTTTTCGTCCAAAATTTTTCCCTATTGACTTTTCTATAACGAAAGAACCCGATTGTTACAATAGATACCAATTTACCCATCACTTGTCCCCGAGTGACAAACTTAGGAAAAATAGGCTAAGGAAGGAATTGAGTAGTACCTGAATCAACGAGCAATTGGGAATACTTGTTTTGCATGCCCTTCTCGGTTTCCCAAGTAGCTTCCTCAAATGGATAATTCTTCCACTGAACTTTCACGGACTTAATCTCCTTGGTTCTCAGCTTTCAGACATCACGATCCAGAATTACAATGGTTCCTCCTCATATTGGAGGTCTTTGCCTAACACAATTGAGTCCCACTTAATGATATAATCTCTGTCACCATGATATCTCTTCAATATGGACACATGAAATATCGGGTGAACTCCCGATAGGTTAGGTGGTAAATCCAATCTACATGCTACCGGCCCTACACATTTAAGAACCTCAAAGGGACCAATATATCGCGGACTTAGCATACCATTCATGCCAAATCTCATCACCCCTTTCATGGGTGATACCTTAAGAAGAACATTCTCACCGGTCTGAAATGTTATGTCCCTTACCTTATGATCCGCAAAGGCATCAATAGTAGAACTTAGAGGTGTTACAATATCGGTAAGGGCCCTTTCAATCATGCCAGGAATGATGGCCTCAAGTATGGAGGCGCGTCTATCCGCAGAATGGGATAGCTGCCCAATCCATAATAATGTAGCTCGGGTGAGCGGGGGTCGGCCAGCAGTAGCAGCAATTGACCTAGGAGGCAAGGGGGCTGCATAGGAACAGGAGTAATAGAAGGGACAATACTAGATGTACCTGAAGGCCCAGGGGTCGAAGTAGGCAATGCTGCCTCTGCAAGTAGTGTCTGAGTATCAACAACCAGGGAAAAGTCCACTAGGGCTGCCTTTTTCTTCTCTGCCTCATCATTCAAATACTTCGCCTCAATCCTCTAGATGTCGGTATAGGATGTGGGAGTCACATCCACATCTTTCTTATCATATCTAGGCACCCGAGCTTGCCTGCACAACTCGGTGATCAACATCGAAAAGGGGAGGGAAGTTTGGCGCTGCTTGGCCCTCATGACCATCTCCTTGCAATAATTATCTCTAGGTTCAGCCTTGTCCCATTAATGATGCAACCAAGACAGACTGCTTTGGCGTGGCAGAGAATTTACTCATTCTGGGATGGCATGATGTTACTGCTGATGAAGCCAAACCAGAACCTTGCTTCTATATTTAGGTCCTTCTTCTTAATAAGTGCTCCAACCTCGAGCCTATTGGGAGTATCGTCTGATATCAAAAGAACCAACCACTTATTCATGTTTTCTAATGACTTTGTCCTGATCTTATAATGGCAGTTATCCTCAATTTGTGTTGAAACCCCCATGACTGCATTGATAACATCACTATCACTATCACATTTCACCTTTTTACCCCTGACAATCACATAGTCAACCAGTTTGAATTTGGCTGCCAGCTTCTTCCTTTGTGTCACTAGGGCTCCGTAAGCAATGTAGAAATCCCAGAACCAATTTGAAACATAAGAGCCTTGGGGTTAGGTGAAGAACTGGAACTTGTGGGACCTCAAGCAGCTCATGATATCCGGATACCTATCTATGACCCCATCAATAGACAATCTCTTCTCCTCTATAATGGACCTTAGCCCCTCAGTCTTCCGTCTGTTCATAGATAGTGGAGAAGGACCCTGTACAAGTGGTTCTAGGACCATAACCTATGCTGGAGCAGAAGAAGTAGTGGTGGTTTGGGGAGTCCTGATCCTAGACGGATCATTCATTCTCTTGGATCGCAACTCCGTCTTCTAGAATGCTAGTAGCTCATCATCCTCAGGTTCAGAATTGGTTTCCCGAGGATCTTGGTGCTCACCCTCATTCTCAGAAGTGGTGAGGTGAGTGGCATAGATGTTGTCACTATCGGAGCTGCCTCTGGTGATGGAGGAGAAGGAGCTTTGCCTTTCCCTTTTCCCTTCCCACCTGTGGTAGGAAGTTTGGTAGCCTTAGCCTTCGATGCAGCTGCATCTTCATTGATTTTGATTCCCTTGGCCCTCTTGCGAGGCTGCATGTCTCTACCAGCCACGTTTGGTCTAGCCATATTTGCAAATACATCATAGAAAGTTAGGAATCGATAAAAAAAAGTAGTACAAAAGTAGTTATAGATAGATCGGCGAGTCGCTGAATCACTTTGGCGAGATAGATTGGGCTCCCCTACAGGATTGGCTAAACAATTCTCAGAAAAATTGGCATGTCGGCGATGAGAGGGGACTTTTGGCGAGCACAGACCAGGCCGCCAAAAGTTACAGTGTATTTTAAGAGTTAGGGGCGCAGAAAAGGAGATTAAAGAAGACCTTCGGCGAGTCGCCAAATGCACTTGGCGAAATCAGGCTTCTCACTGAAAGTTACAGAACCCAAACTGAAGATTAACATGAAATTAAAGGCGATCAAGGGGAATTTAGCGAACCGCCGAGTGGTTCAGTGAGCTCGATCCAGCTTGACAAACTGCCCAACGTGCCTACTTTCAACCTCGACTTCCAAAACCAATCCCGTAGCCCCTGAAAACAAAATCAAACCACACACTAGTTCAATTAGACTAAGAACCATACTACCCATGCCCTTGAGGTACTCAGATTTCTCCCAGTTTGGCCAAATTTGTCCGTTTGACGACTTTAGCCCTTAAGAATGATGTCAACCGCTTCATCATTGGGCAAAGCACGTCATTTGGCACAAATGTGGGTTACTCAAACTTCACTTGACTAGATCCAACAACAAATTAGAACCACCCAACAAATTTCAATCAATTTTAAGGATGAATTTTTGGGAAATCAACAATTAGGCAATATAGGCATGATTTTCAAATTAAAACAGGCACACACAAGCATACAATTACAAAAAAAATGAAATCAGAGAGGCCCATCACACTTCACTAATATCAACACAATTGCAAATGAGTAAAAATGCTAAATACGAGTTTAGGGTTTGGAAAACCAACCTTTTATGCCGAATAAATAGTTTGAAAAGCTAGGCGATAGAGATATCTGACTCCAAACAAAAGTTTGATGACTAGGATGTGGTAAAAACACGAAAATATAGGAAAATATAGTGCGGGTGTGATCTTGGAAAATTGAAAAGTGAGGGAATGTGAACGATTTTGACCTTTTGAACCTTTGGCCTTTAAAACTGTCCAGTTCTTGCCCATTCGGCGACGTCAATTTTGTTCGCCGAACCACTCGGCGACACGCCGAGTGGTCACTTACCTTGCCAAGTTTTACAGGACCTCTAATTAATGTGGGGTCCAAACGGTGGACAAAGTCATGATCGCCGACTTGGTCGGCGATTCACCAAGTAGTCCATGTGGTCGCCAAGTTTTACAGACTCCAACCTTGAAATTTCTTGAGTCCAACGGCGGTCAAAGTCGGGCTTGTCGACCTCTTCGGTGAGTCACTAAGTGGACATTTGCTTGCCAACCTGCATTTTTTCAAACATATTCCATACTTCAAACTGCAAAATCAGCACATGATTATTTCTAAAACAAAAATAAAGTGATAAACACTTGGGTTGCCTCTGAGGAAGTGTCTTAGTTAACGTCGTGGCACGATGCAAGTCCCACTCAGGCTTCACTCCTGGGGTGGAGATGAGATAACACATGACCCATTTGGGTCTCCAGCAGCAGAATAGATATGGAATGGGAAGCAGTCATCTGATTCAACAATTAGACATTCTCTTATATCTCGTTCAAAACTTTGTCATGTTTTTCGACTTTGTGGAGAATGAGAGAGAGAATCTCTTCTACTTGTCCACCCTCATACTCCTTGGACTTTCTATGCTCATGAGGGGGAATGTACCGATTTTTCTTTTGGTACGGTACTTCCAATTCCATGATCTTTCTGGCCAAGAGATCCAACTGAGTCAACAATGCGGCCAAGACCTGGTCCTTCTCAGTTTCCTTATTGGTCTTGACTATATGATTAAGGAGTTGGGCTGCTATTGCATAACGTAGTCGCGTGAGACCACCATGAGAAATTTTGTCAGCCACTCCTCTATTTTCAGGACCAAGACCTCTATAGAAGCATTCCAGTAGCATCTTATCTTCAATTCTTCAAAGCTAAGGAAAAACTTATCTCAATACTCAAAGTTCAAACTAAAAGTTCAAAGATTGATAAAAAGTCTGACTAGGTGTTCAAAAATGTATTTATAGTCGCCAAAAATATGTTGTGAATGGCCATTCGGCGCAGTATGTCGGGCTCGCCGACCAACTCGGCGACATGCCCTTTGGTCAATTCCATCGCCTTTTTTCCTTGGCCTTCAGCATCCTCCAAGTCTGTAACTTTGGGCGATCTAACAGTCTATCGCGGAACCACTCAACGATCCGCCGATAACTCTTTTCTCTCACCGACTTGATTTTCTCCTTCAAGACTTGGCACACTGGAACTTTAGGTGGTCAAGAATCCCTTTGACGACTCGCCAAGTAGACTTGGCGATCACCAGGCATCCTTTTCTTCACTCTTTCAGCTTGCTTCGTTCCTTTTTGCAAAATAGTGTCCTGGCATTGTTCCACAATCTATATACCTGGAAATCAAGGGTTTTACATCAGTTATTGGCATAAAACAAGCATTTGAGGACACTAAATCATTATAAATAAAGCCCCAAATGAGTTCAAATCTCGAATTGATGAAAAGTTAGGGCAAATAAAACCCAATAAATCTCCCCTTGGCTTGAATTTCTAATTTTTTTTTGTCCACCTTCTTCACATAATCTTCAATAGATTGAATGTATTCTCCATAATTTCTTCCATCAAATCTAGTCTCGACACAGAGAAACTCTATGAAAAAAATTCTCCAACAAAATTTTCATTACTGTAAAAAAGGTTGTAGCTAGAATTACACCTGCCAAGATGAACACACGTCTCTAATCTGACTCCATCATTGAACCATTCAATCTGGCTACATCACTGAACCATTGAGTATGACTCTGATACCACTTTGTTGGGAAAGATAAGCACAAAATAAATGTGTACGACAGGGCAATAATGGAAGAAAATCCAGGTCAAAACTTTCCCAGACTTCTATTTGAACCAAGAGAAGACAAAATAATGCAAGGGCAAACTGTTTGAGCAACAAACAAATCAACCAAGAAAGAAAAATTAATCAACGCACGAGACATCAAATTTAACGAGGAAAACCTCTTTGGTGTGAAGAGTAAAAATCACAAGAACAAAGCTCCACTAAAATCAACAAGATTTACAAAAGTGTTCTCCAAAATGGCCACCAACAAAGTGCCAATTAATGAGCAACACAACTACAAGATAGCACCAAAAACTAGAGAAATAAAATGAGTAAAACACCCAATACGCAGCTACTGTTCACGAGCAAAATTTGGGAGCTACAGGACTCCAAATCACCCTTACTCAGTTTCCAATCAAAGATTAAGTTGAAAGAAACAAGCTGTCCAAAAATCAGCTCAATCGGATAAGTAACTAAGCGGGAATCACGATTTGAAATTGGCTGCTAGGTCTTGTGCGAAAATCTGCACTCTCTCACTACTCTCTTTATGTGGCCTAATCTATATCTTGTGATTCTTCAAAATATAAGACCTAAAATAAAGGCTTACAAATGCACCATAATATAGGGCTTATGGACAAAGTGGACTAGTCAAATTTAGGCCTAAATTTATCCACAAAGGAAGGAAGGAGACCTAAAATCTTGGACTTTTATTTATCCACATAGGAAGGGAAAAAGGCCCAAAACCCAATAATTCTCCCCCTACCGACTATGTGAAGGAAACTGCCATCCCGGCGATCATGCAACATTCTTCAAACTTCCCTCTTGGCAAATCATTAGTCTTTATGTCGCAACCATTATCATTGGTGTGGATCTTTTCAAGTTCAAGCAACTTAGAATCTAACACGTCTTGAATCCAATGATACCTTACATCAATGTGTTTAGACCGACCATGAAATGTAGAATTTTTGCCAAGATGAACAACACTTTGACTGTCGCAATAAAGCACATACCTCTCTTGAGCACAACCAAGTTCCCCCAAAAATCTCTTCATCCAAATCAACTATTTTCAAGCTTCAACAGCTGCAATAAGCTCAGCTTCTGTTGTAGATAAAGCAACACATTTTTGCAATCTAGATTGCGAAGACACTGCTCGCCCTGCAAAAGTAATCAAGTAGCCTAAAGTAGACTTACGAGTATGAACATCACCGGCCATGTCTGAATCAGTATAACCCAAATAATAGAATTCGATGTACCAAAACACAAACTCATACTACAAGTGCCATAAAGATATCTCATAGTCCACTTTACAACAATCCAATGTTCTCTTTCCGAATTAGAAAGAAAATGGCTAACAATACCAATAACATGAGCAATATCTGGTTTTATACACACCATTGCATACATCAAACTACCAACAATTGAAACATAAGGAATATTCTTCATATCTTTCTTCTCACCATCACTGGAAGGACAATTCTTAGTACTCAATTTGAAGTGCATAGCTAAAGGTGTACTGACAACCTTATCTTTGTCCATGTTAAATCTACGAAGTACATTCTTAATGTACTTCTCTTGTGACAACCACAATTTCTTCGCATCTCTATCACATAAAATCTGCATGCCAAGAATCTGCCTTACTGGTCCCAAGTCTTTCATATCAAAAGACTTATTCAAATCTTTCTTCAACCTTTTAATCCTACAAGCATTATGACCAACAACAATCATGTTATCAACATAAAGCAAAACGATAATAAAGTCACTATCATAGAATTTTTCCACAAAAACACAATGCTCTGAAGAAGTGTTCTTGAAGTCATGCTGACTTATAAAAGAACCAAACTTCCTGTACCATTATCTGGGATCTTGTTTTAGACCATACAAGCTCTTATTTAATTTCCAAACATAATTCTCTTTCCCCTTGACTTCAAAGCCTTCCGGCTGCTCCATATAAATTTCTTCATCTAAGTCACCAGGGAGAAAAATAGTTTTAACATCCATCTGTTCAACCTCCAAGTTTAGACTTGCAGCCAAGCCTAGAATCACACAAATGGATGACATCTTTACAACTAGAGAGAATATCTCATCAGAATCAATTCCCTTTTTTCTGGTTAAAACCCTTCACAACAAATCTAGCCTTGTATCGTGGAACTGGGTTACCATCTTCACGTTTCACTCAGAAGACCCGCATGTTTTTCAAAGCTTTTCTATCTTTAGGTAACATAACCAAATCAAAAGTATGATTATCATGTAGAGACTTCTTTTCATCTTTGATAGCATCAAATCACCTTTCTTTTTCTTCACTTTCCATGGCCTCATCAAGACTCTCAGATTCTCCCCCGTCAGTCAAGAGGACATACTCACTAGGAGAATAACGAGATGAATGTATTTTCTTTCTAGTAGATATTTTGAGAGAACTCTCTGGAGCATCAGTAATAGTTAGTTGCTGACCAAATTGATTTTCATTCTGAATATGATCAACATCTTTAATATCATATTGATTTTCATCATTTTGAAGATTTTCATCTGGTGGAATAGTCAAAGGAATTGGATCAACATCAACTAGGCTCTCATGAATCTATGAATCAACTTTCTCAGCTTTGTTAAGATCTTAAATTGTTTAATTTGGCCTTCAATGAACACAACATCACGACTTCTAACAAGTTTCTTCTCAACTAGATCAAAGAAATGATAGCCAAATTCATCTTGACCATATTCAAAAAAGATACATTGCCTAGTTTTAACATCCAACTTTGAACTCTCATCCTTAGGAACATTCACAAAGGCTTTACACCCAAAAACTTTAAGATGATCATAAGAAACATTCTTACTGGACCAAACTCTGTCAGGAACATCACCATTCAAAGCAACAGTAGGAGATAAATTGATAACATATGCATCAGTATTAAGTGCTTCTGCCCAACAAGAATCTGACAGCTTAGTATCTAAAAGCATACTTCTAACCCCCTCAACAAGAGCTCTATTCATCCTCTCTGCTAAACTATTTAACGGAGGAGTATTCAGAGGAGTTTTCTAATATTAAATACCCTGCTCTCTGCAATATCTATCAAAATGACCAATATACATGCTACCATTATCAGAACGGATGCATTTAAATTTCTTCCCTATCTTTCTCTCGACCATGGCTTGAAAATTCTTGAACACATCAAGTACCAAATCCTTGGACTTCAAAGAGAATACCTAGAGTTTGCGCAAATTATCATCAATAAAAGTCACAGAGTAAAGTGCACCACCATATGACTTTACCTTAAAAGGACCACACAAATCAGAATGTACCAACTCAAGCAAATCAAGCTTTCTTGAAGGCGTATGACTTTGAAAAGAAACTCTTTTCTGTTTACTATCTAAGCAATGAATACACTTGTTCAACTTTGCTTGTTTCACTCCAGAAAGAAAACTCTTCTTAGCCAACTTGTTCATCCCCTTCTCGCTCACATGACTCAGTCTTCTATGTCATAACAATGATGAAGTATCATTCTTCACCACATTAACTGAGCCTCTGAAAATAGAGCCGTGCAAAATGTACAAGTTAGACAACTTGTCACCACGGGCTACAACCATCGAACCTCTAGTAAGCTTTCACTGGCTAGAACCAAGGGTACTAATATAAACCTCATTATCAAGGTATACAACAGAAATTAAATTCAAGAGAACATCTAGAGCATGCTTGACATTATTTAGAACTAGTTTAGAATCATTATTACTATCCAAACAAACAGTACCAATCCATGAACCGCAACTTCATGATTATTTCCCATTTTCAACATCCCAAAATTACTTGGAGTATAAGAAGAAAATAATTCCTTCCTAGGTGGGACATGAGAAGTAGCACCAGAATCCACAAACCATCTAGACTCATCACCGACAAGATTGACAACATTTTCATCGAAAGAAACAAGAAGGTCATCGTTAGCAACAACAGAAACACGATTTTAATTATCTCCTTATTTATTTTGTTGTTTCATATCTCTCTTGTATCTAAAACAATATTTCCTAATATGCCCATTCTTGTGACAATAGTCACATGTAACATTCTTGAATCTAGACTTTGACTTTCCTCTACTTTTATCTCTGTCATTTTGACCTATAAATTTATTTCTCTCCCTGTCTTCAATAACCAAAACATCGGAGTGTGAAGTAGAAGAAGATGAGCCTTGAGATCTTTTTCTTATATCTTCATTCAAGACATCACTCTTAGTGTATTCCATGGTTAGAACACTACTGGGAGCAGAATTAGTCAAAGAATCGAAGATTTTCAAAAGAGTCTAGTAGAGTATTAAAAATCCATAGTCCCTATATTTGTTCATCGAATTTTACACCCATTCCGGATAGCTAGTCAAAAATACGCTGAAAAATCATTACAGAACTAGGAGTGTCCTCTTTATACTTGATATTCATCAATTGTTTCAAAAGAAACAACTTATTAATGCCAGTCTTCAAAGCATAAAGTGTCTCGAGCTTGTCCCATAAACTTCTGGCATGTGTCCGATTCATAATGTGATTTCTAACATTATCTTCAACCCATTGTCTAATATAACCACAAACCTGTAGATGCTCAAATTCCCAATCCTCATCATTCATAGATTTGGGTTTATTAGAAGCAAACACAAGTAAATGCATTTTCTTGACAAATAGAAGAACTTTTATCTTGCATTTCTAAGTATGATAATTACTACCATTCAAACAAATCATCTTGCTAATATTTGACTCCGTCATTCAAAAAGATAATCAACAACAACTCAATGCTCTGTTACCACTTGTTAGGATAAAAAATAAGCAGGTGTCATGAGAAAGCTAGCAAAACAAACCTCAAAAGACCATGACTAAGAAGACAAATGAGAATTGTACCAAAAGACACAAATATTTAATATGGCTCAGTCAATCGACCTACGTCCACAATGGAGATGAGGAATCCACTATAAATATGAGAAATAAAAATATAGAGAGAAATAACCTTAATCAATTCACTCGGAATACAAGGAGGTTCATAAATTCTTCCCCATAATCGAAACTCTCAAAACCCTAGGACTACATTGTGAATGCTGATTAAGTTAGAAGGAAAAAAACCTCTATTTATAGTCCTAAACCTTTTTCTACAAGAAAAGGACTAGTCAAATCTTAAATCTTTTCCAAAAAGGAAAACCTATTTATGGTAAGAAAGTCGGGGTAAATAAAACCCAACAGGGCATTCTATGCCTATTTTGTTGTATGCTTATGTGAATCCAACATTGGACTCTAAAGTTAATTGGTGAAATGGAATCCTATTCACTCCGATTTGGGTTACTTTGCTTGACTTGCCTTAGCACTACCATTTTTGTCCTGCACTAGAAGGAATTTTAGATCCCATTAGTGCTCCTCTTTGCCTTTATAAGGCTACCATAGCCTAAACTAAGCCTACTACTATGACGTACAAGATTGAAATTGATTAGACTAGGCCAAAGCTTGCAGAAGTTGAAGTAGCTTTTGTGGATAGTAATGGTAAGGTCCAAACCTTTTCGTCAACTAGTAGAGTATGACCAAGTTCCCTATTTCTATTTCTATTACAAGATGGAGGGGCGCTTTGGTGTAGTTTGTAGACAATACCTTCTAAATGAAACTCCATTTGGGCCTTTAAAGGGGATGGAGTCTAAACATTAAGGAACACACCTAGAGAGACCTCTGGAATGGACTAAGGTGATTAGTAATAAAAATAATGGTGGTGGAAAGAGAAGAAATTAGTCAAGGCTTCATATAGAAAGACTATCAAGGGAGTAAAAAATGTTTTTTTTTGTTCTTGAAGAAGTGTCCCTTATGGCCATTACTTAGAAGTTGGATGATAATAGCAACTAAGACAAGGTTGCAAATGGAACAAATGACTCAAAAGTAGTAGCATTTGGCACTGAGGATGTGTTTGTGGTGCATGCTACCACTTGATAACAACAATTGGTACAATTGTCTTAGTTATTGACTCAGAGATGGTAGTATTTGACACTATAGTGTGTCGAGGTGCATGCTACCACTCCTGAGTAGATGCCAAATGGTTCTAAGGGCATAATTGCTTTTGAGATGGTAATATTTGGCAATGAGGGTGCTCTAAAGGTGCATGTTTTCGTTGAGGGTCATTTTGCTTCCTTTGAATTGGGTTTGAAATTAAAACGAGAAAGGAAGCTCAAAGCCATAAGAGAGAAAATTGTTCATAAAATGAAGACAAAAAAGAATAAGAAAACTAACATTGTGGTCCTAAAAAAAGGTGCTTCAATTGAAAGTAATTGATCTATTAAATATCCCTTATGAATAATTAGAGAAGTTGGTTGTCATGAAAAAATAGAAATCTAAGAACAAAGTGAGAGTTATAAATATTCCAGACTTTGAGCACAAAGGAAAATGGCGTGACCAAGCTTAATCTTAACATGTGGGGAAAAAATTTATATGGTCCTAAGACCCCAAACTGGGGTCATCTTCTAATGTCCAGACAAGAGTAAAGAAGGTTTGTAACATGGATGAAGACATGTTGTAAGAAGGGGCCCCGATAGCTTTATCGGACGATGAGAATGCTAGAAGACCTTAAAGGACACTATTGTTTAACTCTATTCAACTTAATAATCATAATTTCAAGGTTAATATTGTTCAATTCAACAACCTCTCCTAGAGGTGCTCAAGATAAAGTTGAAGATAAAAGCAGATGACTATCTCCTCAGTACTACAAAAAGGACTCACCACAATAACAAATGACCTATCCCTTAATGTTACCCATACTAGTATTCCCTCATGGAATATTAGGGGAGTGAAATGAATGAGGCCAAGATTAAATAATGTCTAGGATTAGAGAAAACAATGATTGTATTAGTAATTAAATTGTTGAGTACATGCTCCTTATAGGAGAGAATTGTAGAATCCTAAGTTAACTATGCTTAAAGTCCTACTAAAATACCTATTACTACTATAAAATTATAAATAATCTAATCCTAGTCATAATAAAATCCTAGTCGTAATCTAATTCTAGTCGACTTCAACTAGTACAAGAAGTAGCAGCCTAGTCGATATAAGTGACCTAAACCTAGAGTGACTCTAACTCTGTTGTACACATTGATTGGACAAGGTTGTTTAACCTGTTCCATGTCTCCAATTTTTTTTAATCTTCAACACTTCCCCTCATGCTAGAGAGTGGAGGAATGGTTACTCCTAGCTTTCTTCGAAAACCCAGCAAAAACTTATTTTGTCAATGCTTCGATATGAGTGTGATGTCAAGTCATTTCTTGTGATAGTTCATATGAAAATTGGTATGAGTAGTCTCACCTATAAAAACACTTAAGAGCAGTATGATTATTCTTACCACAAATTTGACATGACTCAGTACTATTCTTCTTCTTATTTCCACTTGGAAAACTTTGATTGTTTGGAGAACATGGTCCATATTATTTGTTCTGAGAACATGTTCCCTGTTCAATAGGCTTGAAACAACTTTCTTTGGATGAAACAACTTTCTTTAGAGTTGAACTTGTTGTTTTCACTTCCCCTAACCCTTTGGGAAGAGAATAACATACTATGGTTTTGTTGTGGCACCTCTTCTTCATCTTCCCTTTTATCAAAACTCTCGAGAGCATTAACAAATTGATCAAGGGTGGAATAAGGTGCCTTACCTAACATTACAGTCCTGAAGGTCTTGTATTTAAGACCTAAACCTCTAGCAAAATTGATTACTTCGCTATCTTCATCCACAGGTTTGTGAATGGATTCAAAGCCATCACATATGCCTTTGAATTCCTTGATGTATTCATCAATCTTTTTGGGTCCTAGCCTAACACTTTGTAGTTGTTTAATCTGAAACTCATCTTTTGTCGCCTGAAGACAAGCTTCTTCCATGAATTCTCACAACTCCTTGGCCGTTGAGCACCCCACAATAAGGTACATATTTTCTTCTATCAAGGTGCCTGAGATCCAACTCCTTAGAAACACATCTTTCTCCTCCCATTTATTGAATTACATGAAAATAATCTTGTTTATGTTTTTGTATAGTATGAATGGCTAGAAGTCCTTGTTTTGTGCCTGTAGCTATGAATAATTGTTGAACATCAATTTTATGGATAATTTTGGTTATTGTATAAATTATTCTTTTGTTCTTGAATTAGTATTTTGATGCATGATAACCATTAAAATAAATACATTGTCTACTTTTGAACTCGAGAGAAGAATAAAAAGATAACTTGTAATGACCTTTTCCCATCGTTATAGAAAATCCAACGGGGAGCATTTTTGGGCCGGAAAACTTTTTCATAGTAACTTGAGAATTCCTACCCTAGTCCAAATTTGGACAAAATCGGAGTCAGTGAGGTCTAGGGAAATTAAGTAACAAATAAGAGATCTAATAATGAATTTGAACACCTGAGTTGATAGTTATGACGTTAAGGAACCCGTACGACTTTACGGAATCAAATTTGGGCGAGTAGAACTCCCAAAATTGATCTTAGCATAAAAGAGTAGTTTCTAAGTGTCATGGGGTGAAGGTGTGTTGTGAAATAGGGGTTTGAAACTCATAAATTAGCTCTCTATTTTCGTGCAAGCTGCTAAGGCAGGGTTACTCCCGCCAAGGTGGGGCCGCTGTGGTGGGACGGGGGCCGCCATAGCCGGTCAGTCACGAATTAAGTCGGAAATAAACCCCAAAATCATCATTATTCTACAAATTTCATTCTTAAGAGTTAGGAGACGAACCAGGGTGACTTCTTGACAGTTTTTCACCATTCTTGAAACTAAAGGTAAGGTTTTTACTCCCCGAATCCTTTTTTCAATCCGTACAATGTAAATTCATGGGTAATTTTTTATTGGGGGAAGGTTTTGGATGATAGGAAAAATCCCTAGCTGCATATTAGGATCATGGGTTGATGATTTTGATTGTAATCCGGGTAATTAGGCCTCGTTTATTGATCCTCGCATTATATTGATTGTTTGTAGACCAAGAACAAGAAAAAATCAAGTTTCTTAGGAGGGTTCAAGATTTGTTCGAGTTAGGTGATGTATGTTATTAATTACTTCATTTTAATGCATGTATGTATGCAAATGTTGCATTATTGATCACACAAATCGTAACTGAGTATGAATGAATGATTGTATTTCATGAACCAACACTTGATTGTATGATTTTGAGAATGTACATTGTGCTTGTGATTGTGGCTTGTTGAATGGATCGGGTGTTACATTCCAACACACTAAATTGGATCGAATGCCATGTTCCGGCGCATATGTGGGATCAGGTATCACGTCCGGCACACTAACTTGGATCAGGTACCACGTACCGATACACTAACATTTTGGGTGTAGGTTCCATGAGAGGACCATTGATTTGTCATATACGTATTATTGAGAATGTGGAATTGTCGTGGATCCTAAAATGATGACTGATATTGTATATGTTCAGTATATGCATGTTTTATCATGTTGTGATTGCTAGTATATGTTTCACTTATTGGAATAGCTGTGTGATCCTACCAGTACACTGTGGTTGTGTACTGATACTAAACTTGCTCTTTCTTTGTTGAGTACATGACATCTTCAGGCAACTATTGACATACCTCGTTTAGAAGACCAGTGATCTATTCTAATTCAAGGGTGAGCTAGTTCTTCTAGGCTACCAAGAGTTCTGCTTTTGCTTAGTCCTTCTTATTCGGACATAGATTAGTACTTTAGATATTCGTAACTTGATGGGGATATGTTGGATTTCAACCCAACCCAAATGCAAGGAAAGAGTCTCAAAAGACTCATTCAAAGGGAGTTCATGCATAACAATCAAATAATAAAGATAGAATGGGTCTTATTTTTTCAAAACCGTAATAATCAAATTGTGAAAGCTGTAAGAAATCAAAAGTGCAACCAAACATTATTAAAAGCAAAAGATCCCATATTCCAATTGAAAACTAATTTTAAATTATGGATAATCCAATTTATAATCAAGACAATAACACTTTAATCTACCATGTCACTTATCTAAATAAATACAAAACTCAAGTCAAGCTAACACATTCATCTCTATAACCTATGCAGTAGAGAATATAGGCAAATTTGCAAAAGATAAACTCCAAACTTACATCAAGAAACTATGTTCATGAGAAATGTAAAATAATATTGGTATGATGTTGTGATTTGCTCGTATATGAGTTGTTGTGGGTTAAGTTTGGTTGTTGGGTTCATTACCACGTTGATATGAGTCATTAAATGGTTAAGTCATAAATTTTCTTCAAATGCTTGTGAATCTGTGATTAGCTATCCATTTTTACCAAGTTGAAATGCTAAATCAAATGTTGGAATATGTTGTTTACTATCCATAGATATGTAGTGATGTTTGAATTAGAGATCTACTAATGATATCAATTTAGCTGATGGGTATTCATTTTAGGAAAGGCAATAACTTTAGCTTCTTTTTTTTTGTTTACTTCAGCTTATAGTAATATATTTGGCACTGCCCACCATGACCACGAGGATCTTCACGACCTGTGGTGGCCATCATGCCCCATGGTGCCACCAGTAATGGTGAGGCAGTAGCCTCCCAAGGGATTCCCCAAGAAGGCTCCCCTTCACGAGCCACTTCACAGCTCGTGGTGAAGACCACCACCAGTGGGAAGGCTTGTGGGGATGCCTTCACCTTATGGGGGACATATCAAGGTTGACTTAATTGGACATTTAGTCACAAGCGTTGAAAAATTAGTAGTATAACCACTATTTTTGACATCATTCATGTGACTACTTCTAGCATACAAAATCAACTCTCAAGTTTTAATAAATACACTTTGGTCCCCCCTTCTTCCAAGAAATATGGAATATGTATATTTTCATTTATTAAAACTATATTTTCAAAAGAAGAAACTCTCAACAAGAAATCCAAAGATATTTGTTTTTGCTGCCTATTTTTCTGATCTCAACGATTTTTCTGGTGATAATATCCTTTTCACAGTGAAATCATCATCATCCTACTCATTGATTTAATTTTTACTCCATTATCTTTCAAATACCGAGCTTTAAAGTTTTTTTCTGCCATTTTAGAAGCTTGAGAAATATTTCATATTCACTTGATAACTTATTTGTAGATACATTTTATTAGTTTAGAAGCATTCAAAATACATCTCTCCATTACAGAAGCTCGATTTTGAACCTGATCTTATTCAGTGTAATTTTTGTACAGATTTCAATTTAATCATCGATGCTTAAAGACTTATAATGTAATCTGGTATCTATCAGTAGTGTATGATAATAGTAGCTGAATTTGTTATTGTTGGTGGTGATTACATGGGAGTATGAGAGAAGACTCCCATAATCTAGAAATAAAAATCTTTTAGTAAGATGAAAATGCCCATTGTGTTACTTTACAATGGTTTATATGATGATATGATTGCAAGCGTAATTGGGGCCGATGAGTTAACCTCCGAGCCAAATGACTTGGTGATTAGCTATCAAATCAATGGAAGGGGAAAATACACCCCATATTCATAAAAATGATAGGCATGTGATATTTTACATGTTAGATTTTGGTATTGATGGCTCTAAGCCTACATTGACGATAAATGTCAATGCGAGGCCTCTAATTGAACAAGCAAATTAAATTAACGATGACAATGAGTCGATTGGAAATAAGAGCTTAGGTGATCATTCAAAGGAAATATTGGATGATTATTCAAATAAGAGCTTGAGTGATTATTCAATGAATAGACATGATCATCTAATGGATATGTAAAATTAGCCAATAGATGCAGAAGATCCCGAGTATAGGAATTGGGATCACAGTCCAACCATTCCTTCTCCGATTAACCTAATTTATACATAAATCAAACATACCAATAGCAAGAATGAGCTGCAATTGTTATTAGCCAAAGAGGCGGTGAAGAAATCTTTTGATTTTGCTACTGTGAAGAGTTATACTAAAAACTTAAAGTTGAAATGTGTATCTCACAATTGTGTGTGGATGTTGCAGGCGAGGAAATATGAGTGTCTAGACCGATTTTGTATCTATAAGTACATTGGTGAGCATAGTTATGGTGTTGAACATGCCATCAATAGCCATGAAAAAATCTTGGTCAAAGTCATTTCTTCACTTTGTGTGAATATGTATAGTTATGGCAAAGGTCCAAATGTGAAAGTGATTCAAAGGGCTATGTTTAGTTCTTTTCGTTGTAGTACAAGCTATTGAAAATGTTGGAAGGGAGGTGTCATTGCCTAGGAAATGAGGGACAACAAATAACATATATTCATGCTTACCGCCTTTTTCCTACATTATTGAGACTCTTAATGTTGGTTATAGCTATAGTATCATGGTAAACATGGATAGTCATAGCTTCATTTATTACTCCTTAGCCTTCGGTTCTTGCATTAGAGGATTCGCTCACTTGAGAAAGGTAATTGTGATTGATGGCACTCATATACCTGGTAAATATGAGGGTATGCTATTGACCGTTGTTTCACAAGATACGGAGAATCATGTTTATCTGGTTGCCTTTTATTTAATGGACAATGAGAATGATTCATATTGGACATTCTTCTTTGAGAAGTTGAAGAAGATTGTGGTTGATGAACCATATTTGTGCTTTATCTCCGATAGATGATATACCATGATTTTACAATATTTTTGATGCATTTAACTTGGAGTTTTGTGTGATTCTTTAGCACTTTGCTATTAGATATGATGGTTTTTGTGTGTAATTCTTGTAGGAAATAGGTTTGGATGCGGTGGATTGAGATAAGAGCTGAAAATTGCAGAAGTGGCTAGTGACGGGGCCAACCACAAACCGTAGGTCCTTTGAAGGGCTGTAGGTGATGCAGCGTAGATGAGAGTTAAAGGAAGTCCAACCAAGTGTGGAATCACAAAGACCATCGATGACCCGTATATCAAATGATGGATCGTCCTGCATGTCCGTCATTTGTGATAAGAAAGTTAAAGTTCCAGTACTTGAACCATAGAGAAAAATGACGGACTGTAGTTTAGTCCACGGACCGTAGGTCCAACCATCGTCTAAAGGCCCTGAAATAATTTTCAAGTGTTGATCAATGGAGGGAGACCACAGACCGTATGTTGACCCATGGTCCGTAGGTCGTGTCGTTAATTGAAAACGCGTTTGAGTAGTTATTTCGTTATTTTGTTTCCTACTTGGTTTAGGATTTGGGTACTATAAATATTAGTTGTTATTTATGTTTTTGGGAGTTAGACATTATTGTAGACTTTTGTTTTGTTCTTTTGGAATATTTTTGCAAACTCTTAGCAATTTAATTTCCGAAAGTTGGTTTATGAAATTTTCACTTTGAATTTCAATTCAAGATTTTGGTTTTCATCTGTTCTAATTTAAGTTCATGATTTCTTTAACCTAATTATGAATTGTGAACTCTCAAGCATGAGTAGCTTAATCCACAACTAGGGTTGTGGGAACCATGAGTAATGAACAACGTATGCATAATAACTAAGTAATTCTTGAATAGTGTTTATGCATGTATTGTTAGTCTTTTCGTTTAGAAGTCTTTCTATAGGTGTACAATGTTAGAACTCGCCTCGTTCCTACTTGCCTTACCAAGGGGATAATGAATGAGAAAAAGATTAAACAACATAGATTTTATTAAGGATTTGTTGCTATGTAATAGTCTGACTTTAATCAATTGAGGAAAGGGTGAATGACGAGCCAGAGATTTAGACTCATTTAGGGCTTGTTTTGATGAATTTAGTGTCTTCAAACATTTAATTTATTCTATGAACTGATGTGAAAACCTTAATTTTTAGGTATATGGATAGAGGAGCAAAGCAAGGACACTAACATGCAAAAAGGAACAAAACAAGCTAAAGAAGGGGAGAAAGGCGATCCCAATGATCTCCAAGAGCACTCAGCGAATCACCGAGTTGCCCTAGACCACCTAATTTTACAGTACACTCTGTGTGAAACGAAAGAAATTTGGGTGAACTGTGTTCTATATCAACGAATCACTGAATTGATCAGTGAAGCAAGATTGTACCACCGAATGCACTGAATGAGACAAAGATGAAATTGAATTGGCGAGCCAAAGAACTAAAGGGTGGATCGTGGAAGTGATTGGCGATCCTGATCTAGACCCCCTAAAGTTACATTGCGTGATGGATGAAAACGTGAAGAAAGAAGGCGATGGACAAGAATGATTGGCGAGTCTTCGACTGGTCGGTGAAGCCATACTTTCCTCAATGATCAACCCTAAAAATCCACATATCAGATCAATATAATTTGATGTTTAGAAGAGAGAGAAGGCATTCAGTCATTGTGGAACGAAATAGAGAGAACAAAAACACTATTCTTGTTGATTTTTAGCATTTTTGGTGAGGGATTTCAATTGGGTGTTGTAATAAAAAAATATTTACTCATCTTAGAACTTCGAAAATCAGTACCCATCTATGGAGCATGTATTAGGTACTGCATTTTTTTTAATGATGATTAACAGAAACCCCAATCCTGGGGATTTGATAATGTGATTAATTGCTGAATTTTGCTTGATGGGTGTTAGTCATTATTAATTTTAGTGCTACTTCGAAGTGGGTCTTACTTATTGTTATGGTTTAATTGCTCTTTTGTATGTTATTTCAGTATGATTTAGTGTTTTATGCTTGCTTGATAAAAAAGTCTAAAACCAAGGTGATAAGTTGGCAGTCGTAGTTAATGGGTCATGGTGGGTTCAGCTCGAGAGAGTGAATCCCAAGATTCATTCTATGTATTCAACTTGAAAGAGTGGATGTAGTGAGGTTGTGGGCTGGTCTCCATGTTTAGCACATTGAGATTCAAGAGAACTCAATTGAAACGAGGTATTTGTTCGAGAGAAATGTACCCTATCTAAAGTTCATTTTACCAATGAAAAGTTAGTACTATTGGTTATCAATTAACACCCATTGAGTTGAGTATAGCAATATGTCGGTCAAGATCGTTCTCATATTTGATTACTTTTAATTAATTATTGACGTTGCTTTCTGATCTAAAACCCCTTACCCTGACATTGATGTCACCCTTCTAATTTTATTAAAAGTTTCTGACAATTTTTATGCAGAAATCACTAGTCTAACTTCATACTTGAATTTAAAATAGAACTACTCCATGTGGGATCTACTCCAACTCTCTTGTTGGGTTTACACTGCTTAACGATCGTCTACTCCTTGTATCGAATGAGGTGTAGTTGATACATTAATCAAAATGGCACCGCTGTCGAGAAGTGGTGTTGTTTAGAATTATCTTATCGAAGTTTAATTTGTGATTTTGTTTGCTGTAGTTGAATTGATTTGATTTGTTTTATGTTTGTTTTGGTTGTGTTGAAAAAGAGAGGAAATGAGTGAGGCAGAGATAAACGGTAGCCAAGTGGGCCACCAAGGTGATATTGACGATCTTAATAGTGTGCATAACCTAATCCAATTGGGTGGAGTTGGTGCAATCTGTCTACTGTCAGCCGAAGGGAATGCTATATTCCATGTTATTAGCACAACTCTCCATCTCCTCCAAATGAAGGGACTCTATGAAAGGTTAGCTCATGAATACCCGCATGAGCATATGCGGAATTTTATTGATGTTTGTGGTCCATTCTCATTGAAGAATGTGTCACACGAATCAGTCCGCCCCAGGTTATTCCCATTATCTCTGATAGGTGAAGCTATAAATGGCTAGCTGAGTTACCGAAGAATTCCATCACATCTTGGGATGAGCTTACCATGACATTCAATGTGAGGTTCTTTCCACCCATTAAGGATGATGAAACTCAGAGACAACATTCTAAGTTTCAAGCGATTAGAAGGTGAACCCATCTATAAAACGTGGCTGAGGTTTAAGAAGCTACTACTTCAATGCCAGCCTCATGGACTTCTAAACAATGTGCTGCTACAATACTTCTATCGAAGTCGTGACTCGATAAATAAAGGAGTAGCTGGTCAATTTGTTTGAGGTGGAATAATGTTGCAATCGTTTGAGGTGGCTTCATTTTTTCTTGATGACATGACAACAATAAATCAAGCATGGTACACTCAAGAAGATCAAGTTTCGCCTTTCTACTTTAGGATGATTCAAGAACAACCTGATAAATAAAGAGAAAGGGATGAGAACATCTACAAGATGTTATCCTAAATGGAGCTGCTACAAAAACAAGTGTTAGAAAATGTGGACAAACCCAAAGGAGTAAGGGGAATGTTTAGAGTTGAGGAGGGTTCTTCCTCGGGCTTCTTAAAGCCGGGGGAGAATCAAGGTTGGAACTTTTACAGAGTTGTGGAGGGTTTCCACCCATGCTACTTGTAGCGGGGTGGGAATCAAGGTTGGAACTCTCACAAAGAAGAAGAGTGAAGAAGATACTATCAAGAATGGGCCGAATAAAGTGACCATTGGAAAAGAGAAGATGATCATGAAGAGGATCACATACAATCGAGTGATAGCCCAAAGTCAAAGGGGAGTGCAAGTAGTCTCCGAGTGGATGATTTGTTGTCTCGCATCCTTGACAAAGTTGAGGGCTCGAATGACTTGTTAAAAGGGATGAAAGCCGATTTCTCTTCATTAAAAAATAGAGTGAACTCTCACACTGATGCATTCAAGCTACTTGAAGGCCATCTGAGTCAACTTTCAGCACAATTAGAACCAAAAGTAATGGGGGAAGGCGAAACCGTACACATAACAACTTTGATGGAGGATAGTGATAGAAATCTGTGTGGTTACTTGTAGTTGAAGGGTAGTGATAGGTGATATGAAGGGTAATGATGAAGCACAAGCTCTTGAAGACGAAAAAGGTATTGAGGAAAAAGAGATCCCCATCCAACAAAGCTTTATCAAAGAGTTACAAAAAGATGCAGGAAAAAGCACCTTAATCCCAAAATTGGTACAAACTCTCCCCAAAATAACTCCTCCATTTTGCCCAACGTCTTAAGAAGAAAAATGAGGATGAGAAGTTTAAGAAGTTCTTATCAGTGTTCAAGACATTATCGATTAATCTCCCACTAGTGGAAGCATTGTTGGAAATGTTGGGTTATGCCAAGTTCATAAGAAGTTAGTCACAAACAAAAGAATCTTGGACTTCGAAGCAATTGAAGCGTCTCATAGTTGTAGTGCGATTATGACTAATGAGATGATTAAAAATAAAGAAGATCCGGGAGCCTTCACCTTTCCTTGCACTATCGGTATGCTCCAATTTGCCAAAACTTTATATGATTTGGGGGAAAGTATAAATCTAATGCCTAATGCAATCTATAAACAACTTAGGTTAAGTGAACCAAAATCCACAACAATGAGGCTTCTGATGGAAGATCGATCGATCAAGCACCCCCTGGGGATACTCTATGATATATTGATAAAGGTTGACCGATTCATCTTTTCGACTAATTTTTTCATCCTTGATTGCGAGATTGATGCTGAAATTCCCATTATTTTAGGAAGACCATTTTTAGAAATCGGGAGAGCTTTAGTAGATGTTGAAAGCAGACAATTAAAGTTTCGGGTAAATAAAGATGAAGTCACTTTTAATATGTGTAAGTCAATGAAGCACCCAAGAGATATTCATGTGGTTTTGACTATTGATGTAATTGATGAAGAAGTAGCTAGTGTGAGCCATTTGACGTGTATGAGTGATCCACTTGAGGATGTGCTTGCAAACTATGATTAGTTCGAATTCCAAGGTTACGATGAGGTGGTAGCTTCCCTTTCAGGATTGGGGGAATATTTAAAGAATCTATTAAAGTTGGATATTGATCTAAAAATTTGAGAAAATCCACCCACCAAGCCATCAACGGAGGAACCACCAAAGCTTGAGTTGAAAGTGCTCCCCGCTCATCTTCGATATGCATTCTTGGGGGTAAATAACACCTTACTAGTAATCATTGCATCTTACTTACTTGAATGTCAAGTAAAGTTGATTCTTAAAGTGTTGAGAAGATACATCAAAGCTATTGGGTGGACTATCGCTAACATTGCACTCACAAAATTCAGCTTGATAACGAATGTAAATCGAGTGTCGAACATGAAAAGAGATTGAACCCACCAATGCAAGAGGTGGTGAAAAAAGAGATAATAAAGTGGTTGGATATATGCGTGATCTACCCTATTGCGGATAGCAAATGTGTGAGTCCGATACAATGTGTACCAAAAAAGGGAGGCATCATGGTAGTTCTAAATGAAAAGGGGTAGCTTGTTTCTATGAGACCGGTAACCAGATGGCGAGTATGCATGGACTACCGAAAGTTAAACTCTTGGACCAAAAAAGATCACTTTCCCATGCCTTTTATGGATCAAATGCTTGATCGACTTTTAGAGAGAGGATGGCATTGCTTTTTGGATGGGTATTCCGGATATAATCAAATCTCTATTGCTTCGGAAGACCAAGATAAAACCACTTTTACTTGTCCATATGGAACTTTTGCTTTCCAAAGGATGTCGTTTGGGTTGTGTAATGCTCCACCAATGTTTCAATGTTGCATGCTGTCTATTTTTGCTGATATGGTAGAAGATTCGATAGAAGTTTTTATTGATGACTTCTTAGTTGTAGGTGATAGTTTTGAAGCATGTTTGGCACACTTGGGGTAGGTCCTCCGGAGATGTGTAGAGGCAAATTTGGTCCTAAATTGGGAGAAATGCCACTTCATGGTTAGGGAAGGTATAGTTCTTGGTCACAAAGTGTAAAAAAAAAGGGCTGGAAGTTGATATAGCAAAGATCAAAGTTATTGAGTAGCGACCACCCCCAATTTTGGTAAAAGGTATTCGTAGTTTCTTGGGGCATGCTGGTTTTTACCGAAGGTTCATCAAAGACTTTTCAAAAATTTCATACCCCTTGTGCAAACTTTTGGAGAAGGAAGTGAAATTCAACTTTGATGATGCGTGCATGGTAGCCTTTAAGTGCTTGAAAGAGAAATTGATCTTTACCCTGGTTATCATTAGTCTTGATTGGTTGGCACCCTTCGAAATGATGTGTGATGCAAGTGGTACGACATTATGTGTCGTGTTGGGGCAAAAATAGAACAAGCTATTCCATTATATTTATTACGCAAGATAAACCTTGAATAGTGCTCAGCGTAACTACACAGTTATAGAGCAAGAATTACTTGCGGTGGTATATGCCTTTGAGAAATTTCTGACATACTTTCTAGGTACAAAAGTGATTGTTCACACTGATCACGCAGCTTTGTGTTATTTGATGGAAAAGAAAGATGCAAAGCCAAGATTGATAAGGTGGGTGTTATTGTTTCAAAAATTTGACTTTAAAGTCAAAGATAAAAGAGGTTGTGAAAATCAGGTGGCTGACCATATATCCATGTTAGAAGGCAAGGAAAAGGACGAGCTGGAGGTAGACATAAATGATTCATTTCCTGATGAATAGGTATTCACGGTAACTCTAAAACAAACTCCTGGGTATGCTGATTTTCCTAACCATGTAGTGTATGGATTGATAATGGAGGAACACAACTTCTACCAACAAAAACAGTTCTTGTTCGATGTCAAGACATACTTTTGGGATGAATCGTACTTATGCAGAGAATGTGCAGACCATATTATTAGGAGATGTGTACCTGCAGAGGAATTCAATGAAATTCTCCATGCTTGTCATGCTTCACCAGTTGGTGGTCATCATAGTGGTGTGCGTACCATTGCTAAAATTCTTCAAAGTGGTTACTACCGCCCACCCCTATACAAAGATGCTCATGAGTTTTTGAAGAAATGCATACAATGTCAAAAATAAGGCGGGGTGTCCAGAAGGCATTAGCTGCCTCTCATGCCTATTCTGGAAGTTGAATTATTTGATGTTTAAGGAATAGATTTCATGGGTCCATTTGTTAGTTTGTTTGGTAATAAGTACATTTTGGTGGCGGTAGATTATGTTTCTAAAGAGGTGGAAGCTGCGGCACTACCAAATAATGAAGGGAAAATTGTTCTTCAGTTCTTAAAGCATTACATCTTTGCTAGGTTTGGCGCCCTTCGAGCTATTATTAGTGATGGTGGATCCCAATTTTGCAACATGTTTTTTGCATCCGGATTGAGCAAATATAGGGTGTGACATAAAGTAGCAATGCTATATCATCCTCAAACGAGTGGCCAAGTGGAGGTTTTGAATTGGGAGATCAAAAGTATTTTAGCTAAGGCAGTGAATGAAAATAGGACTGATTGGTCTCAAAAGTTAGATGATGCTCTATGGGCATATCACACTGCCTACAAGACACCAATTGGTATGTCTCCATATCAACTAGTTTTTGGGAAATCTTACCATTTACCGATTGAACTGGAGCACAAAGCATTATAGGCATTAAAGGCGTTGAATCTGGACTGGGTCAAGTCTTCAAAAGGAAGAGTAGATTAATTAAACATATTGGATGAATTCAGGTTTAGGGCATATGAAAGTTCATCCCTCTACAAGGAAAAGATGAAGAAGTGGCACGATTCTAAAATACTTAGGAGGGAGTTCCAAGTTGGAGATTGGGTGTTGCTATATAATGCTCGACTAAGACTCTTTCTGGGAAAGCTAAAATCAAAATGGTCAGGCCCATTTAGAGTAACGCAGGTGTTCACAAATGGAGCCATTGAAGTCAAAGGTAAAGAGGGCCCTGCCTTCAAGGTGAATGGGCAACGCTTGAAGTTGTATTTTGGAGAATGCCATGAAATTTCAATGATTGAAGTGGTGTACTTGGAAGATTCTTGAAAGCATTTCCACGTCATGCCACGACATTAAATAAGACGCTTCTTGGGAGGCAACCCAAGTGTTAGTTGCTTTGAATAATGTGTGTTGAACGTGCATGTATGGGTAATTTTGCGAGGCTAAGACTCCTTATGCAATTCGCAAATAGGTTTGGGGATCACGAAGTTGATCACATTTCTGGCTTCAACAGTGGACTGAGAGACTAGAATATTATACGGAATACATACACCACTCGGCGATGCACCGAAATGATTAGGCGAGCCCAACTTTCTCCACCCTTTTGCACCATCCCTAATAGACTGGAGTCTTGGATCTTTTGACGAGGTTCCACATCCATTAGGTGATGCGCCAATGTTACTCGACGGGCGCGTTCTCTTGTCCACCTTCCTGCCCTAAAATGGAGCGGTTACATGTTAGATAATTCAGCGAGATTCATGCAACTTGGTGGTTCAACGATTGCTGCCAGTCTTCGCCAAACGACCGCCTAGTGAAGATTCATTTTCACCCTACTCAGTTTGTTTGAGTGCCAATATTTTATCTTAATTTTTTGTTAATGTTTGTTCTCTACTCACATTGAGGATAATATTGGATGATTTTGGTGGGGCATGGTAGGAGTCTGTTGTTAAGACTATTGTTCTATTGAAATTATTTGAGTATCGGATGTAATCAATATTGATGACTCGAATAGTGCTCTTAATTGAACAAATTGAATATGCGGCTACAATGAGGTCAATGAAGTTGCATAGACAATGCGTGAACATTGTGTGTGATGACACCTAGAATTTGCCCCGTTGGTCCATTGACTAAGTGATGCAAGTACTTGAAGTGATCTTAGGAAATTTTTTTAAAGAGTGAAGCAATTTGACAATATACCTCTTTTGTGGCCAACCTTGTGAGATGTATGAATCTTGCTTGAACCCTCTTGAGCCTTATCATTTTCTTGGAAGAAACTTGAACAATTGTGATCCCTCTTTATCCAGTCACCCATAACTTTCATGAAGTGTGGTTTTTTGCGAATAGCCAACTTAGTCCAAAAGACTAAGTTGGGGGTGTGGTGAAAAGATAAGGGAAAATCAAGAAGTGTGAGAAAGTCCCCCTTGAGCAATGGTTTTGAAAAAAGTTGGAACCCCTCCATGTAAAAAAGAAAGAAAAGAAAAGATGAAATCAAAGAAAAAGAATGAAAAAGTTGTGAAATAAAGTAATGGAAGTGGAAAAAGAGATGGGGGTATCCAATAGTTCATATGAAGTTGAATCATGTGGTGGATTATGAGCATGATCAAAATGTTAAAGAAAAGAAAGAAAGTAATGTTCAGACCACACTTCATGAAGGTAGAAGCCACTGAACCTAAATGACCATACCTTTACACTCAGTCCTGTTATAAGCCTTGAAAAGACCTTTGTGATATTTAGTGAGCTGAAACGAATGTTGATTGGAAAATAAGGGCAAATGTATTGGTGAAGTCATGCATGTGTTCATATTTGTGAGTGTGAGAGTCGTATGTGATTCCGGAACTATAAATTGTTGAAGAACTTTGTATGAATATGAAATCATCTTTTCTATGAGAGCATTTGAGTACCTTTGTTGAGGTTGAACTTGCATTTGAAGCAAGTATTGTGAACTTGAGCATCTTTGATAATTGTGAGTCATAATTTGAATCTTTGAGTGCACAATTGAGCATTGCATGAGTAAGTTGAACCTTGTTGTGTGCATTCATGTTGAGTCTTATGCAACACTATTTGAGACATCCTTTTTGAACTACTAATCTTGAGTTTTACTTGAGGACAAGTAAAAGTTTAAGTTGGGGGTATTGATGAGTCTGAGATTTGGACTCATTTAGGGCTTTGTTTTGATGAATTTAGTGTCCTCAAATGTTTAATTTATGCTATGAACTGATGTGAAAAACTTAATTTTTAGGTATGTGGATAGAGGAGCAAAGTAAGGACACTAACAGGCAAAAATGAACAAAGCAAGCTAAAGAAGGGGAGAAAGGCAAGCTCGACGATCACCAAGAGCACTCGGTGAATCACCAAGTTGCCCCTAGACCACCTAATTTTACAATACATTGTGCCTGAATGAGAGGAATTTGGGTGAACTGTGTTCTATATCGGCGAATCACCGAATAGATCAGCGAAGCAAGATTGTATCACCGAACGCATTGAACGAGACAAAGATGAAATTGAATTGGCGAGCAAAAGGAATAAAGGGCGCATCGCGGAAGTGATTGGCGATCCCGATCTAGACCGCCTAAAGTTACAGTGCATGATGGATGAAAATGTGAAAAAAGAAGGCGATGGACAAAAATGATCGGCGAGTCACCGACTGGTTGACCAAGCCCGACTTTCCTCGCCAATCAACCCTAAAAAGACACATCTTAGATCAGTATAAGTTGTTGTTTGTAAGAGAGAGGAGGCATCCTGTCATTGTGGAATGAAATAGAGAGAACAAAAATACTATTCTTGTTGTTTTTTAGCATTTTTGTGAGAGATTTCAATTGGGTGTATTAATAAACACAGAATTATTCATCTTAGAACTTTGAAAATCAATACCCATCTATGGAGCATGTATTACGTACTAAATTTTATTCTTTTATGATGATTAGCTAAAACCCCAATCTTAGGTGTTTGACAGTGTTATTAATTACAGAATTTGGCTTGATGGTTGTTAGTCATTATCAATTTTAGTGCTACTTCAAAGTGGGTCTAACTTGGTGTTATGGTTTAATTGCTCTGTTGTATGTTATTTCAGTATGATATAGTGTTTTATGCTTGCTTGAGAAAGAAGTGTAAAACCAAAGTGATAAGTTGGCACTCGTAGTTATTGGGTCATAATGGGTTCTACTCGAGAGAGTGAATCTCAAGATTCATTCTATGTATTCAACTCGAAAGAGTGGATGTAGTGAGGTTGTGGGCTGGTCTCCATGTAAGACCCCGAAATGCTAACCAAGAGTCGCTTATCGATACACCATTGCTTAATTACTACAATATGTTTTACTCTCATATTGGGAAATTGAAATGTTGTAATATTTGCAAACTTGCTTAACATAAATTGGGATAATAATTTAATGGATTGTATTGGGGTATTTGCATAATATTCTAGTTGGAATTATCTATAACTTGAAAAGGAGGTGAGGTATATACATATTGGTATATATTTATACTTTTGGGCAGCCAACCTTTGACTTTGGCTGTATCTAGTAAGTGATAAATATCACTTTTATGACATATAATTTCACACCTCATCTATAAGAATTCATGTCCTTTAACTCTAAGAAACCTGTAGAACTTCCTCTAACCATATTACTTACAAAATTTCAAGAAAATCTTGGTCTTTTTGGCTGGAATTCGAGAAACACCTTTCTCTTGGGTGAGTAGTCAAAATCTGTTTCTGAGCTAAGTAGTGTTTATTACTTTTAGAATATCTAGTTCGATAGAACTCCTTTTTCGGTGAATAAATATGATTTGGAAATATAATTCATATACCTACAACTCTTATGTTTATGTACAACTCTAATTTAGCCGTTATGGATTCAATATGGGACGCAACATATGACAAGTTCTGTCCAAATATTTAGAAATCCTGTATGAATAACTGTTAGTGTATCGATGATATCTTTTTGTACAAAATATATTTTGCCGTGATTCTTGATTGTTTGCAACATTAAGGGATGTACCTACATCTGTCATGAAGGATATATAGTCCATTTTTGCCGTTTTCCTTTTCAAATCTAAGTTGCAACATGAGGTACTAGGCTAGCTAGAATTACTGTTGTACAGGCTAAGCTTACTTGTGATGATAATCCTGTTTTAAATTAACATTATTGAGTTACTAGGGATTAAAGAAATTATTTAATTTTACTTTAAGGTTTTATATACTCATTAACAAGTTAAGGACCTTGATACGTTGGTTGGTCTACGATTTGAACTCTTGAAGTTGTATTGGACTGTTTCTAAGCTAAGCACTGAGGTTTGTATATAAACATGTACTTGTACTCTTTTTGCCTTCTGGTATATCTAGAAGTTTATCTTGGTACCTTGGTTACCCCTTGTCACTTTGCATTGTCGTGTTGGTATCCTTTAAGACATTGAAGACGGTTGTGTAACTCGCTCACTTGTACGGATTGTTTGATCACTTGGTACTCTTGTTGCGACCTTGTCTTTCTTGTGGCAATGACTTTGTCACTATTGGCATGCTTCTTGATTTGGATCATTTGCCATCTAGACCCTGGATTTTTAGTCTGTCTGAAAAATGGAAGTTGTCCATTTTAAGTACGAACTAGAAATCCATTTTTAATATGGTTCTTGGTTCTCTTGATTATTGGGCGTTGACCCTTCTTGATACAGGGCGTCGGCCCTTCTTGATACCTGCTTGTGCTTGGTGTGACGACTTGATGTATATATTTGGCGAGTCATGTTATTGAATCTCTTGGAAAATGGTTCTATGAACGTTCTGACTTTGGATCTTTAAATATCAAACTTGATACCCTTTATATATTGTTTACTTGATTTGTTGTTATGTTTCAATTGAGTTGCCTATGACTTGAGAAACGTAGCTTGTTGAATCTGAGGGTTCTGAACCTATAGTTTTTACACCACTAAGCTATATGCTTAGCGATAGTTGTTTATATCTTAGGGAATGATCGAAAGGATGCATGAAGCTGGCCATTGGAGATGGAGATTTTGAGAGCTTTAAGGAAGATCACATTTGCATATATGTATCTATATTTTGTAAAAACCTTGGGACTTATACAAGATCTATGTGTTGTATATTTACATGAGATTTTGACGGATAATTTGATCATGTCAACATGGGTTGTAATATAAGTTTGGCTATATGTTTTGTTCTTTTGTGGTGTGTAAACCCAAGTCATGTAATATATTAAATTTACCACTTGTTTTGAATGGTTGTGTGAAGCATGAACCACCTAATTTGGGTACTCTGAAGTTGGTAATATTCTTTGTATATTATTATTGCAGTGTGAGGATAATATATGCATAAATATCTTGTGAGTTAATGGCTTATATTATTTTTGGAAGGGTTTTTTCACCATAAGTTAAAATTTTGCGCAATATCAATTTGACATCAAATAAATATTTAATTGGGCAGGATGCACATCCTTAAATATTTGAGCTGAGTAGTGTTTATTACTTTTAGAATATCTCGTTCTATAGAACTCCTCTTTCAGTGAATAAATATGATTTCAAAAAATAATTCATATACCTACAACTCTTATGTTTATGTACAACTCTAATTTGGCGGTTATGGATTCGAAATATGGTACGCAACATAGGACAAGTTCTGTCCAGATTTCGGATTTAGAAATCCTGTATGAACAACTGTTAGTGGATCGATGATATCTTTTTGTACAAAATATATTTTGCGGTGATTTGTGATTGTTTGCAACCCCAACAGATGTACCTACATCTTTCATGAAGGATATACAGTCCATTTTTGCCATTTTCCTTTTCAAATCTAAGTTACGACATGAGGTACTAGGCTGGACAGAATTACTGTTTTGGGAGCATAGTCGTATTTGTATAGGCTAAGCTTACTTGTGTTGATTATCCTGTGTTACATTAACATTATTGAGCTACTAGAGATTAAAGAAGTTATTTAATTTTATTTTAAGGTTGTATATACTCGTGAACAAGTTGAGGACTTTGATATGTTGGTTGGTCTACGATTTGAACTCTTGAAGTTGTGTTGGACTGTTTCTAATCTAAGCACTAATGTTTGGGTATAAACTTGTACTTTTACACTTTTTACCTGCTGGTATATCTCAAAGTTTATCTTGGTACCCTGGTTACCCCTTGTCACTTTGCATTGTCGTGTTGGTATCCTTTAAGACATTGAAGACGCTTGTGTAACTCGCTCACTTGTACGGATTGTTTGATCACTTGGTACTCTTGTTGCGACCTTGTCTTTCTTGTGGCAATGACTTTGTCACTATTGGCATGCTTCTTGATTTGGATCATTTGCCATCTAGACCCTGGATTTTTAGTCTGTCTGAAAAATGGAAGTTGTCCATTTTAAGTACGAACTAGAAATCCATTTTTAATATGGTTCTTGGTTCTCTTGATTATTAGGCTCTGACCCTTCTTGATACAGGGTGTCGTCTTTCTTGATACCTTCTTATTCTTGGTGTAACGACTTGATGTATATATTGGGCGAGCCTTGTTATTGAATCTCTTGAAAAATGGTGCTATGAGCATACTTAACAATTGGATCTTTAAATATCAAACTTGATACTCTTTATATATTGTTTACTTGATTTGTTGTTATGTTTCAGTTGTGCTCCATATGACTTCAAAATTGCAGCTTAGTGAATATGAGGTCTCTGAACCTATAGTTTTTACATCACTAAGGTATATGCTTATCGATAGTTGTTTCTATCGTAGGGAATGATCGAGAGGAGGCATGAAACTGGTCATTGGAGATGGAGATTTTGAGAGCCTTAAGGAAGATCACATTTGCATATAGGCATCTCGTATTTTGTATAAACCTTGGGACTTATACATGATCTATGTGTTGTATATTTACATGAAATTTTGAGGGCTAATTTGATCATGTCACCATGGGTTGTAATATATGTTTGGCTATATGTTTTGTTCTTTTGGGTTGTGTAAGCCTAAGTCTTGTAATATATTAAATTTACCACTTGTTTTGAATGGTTATGTGAAGCATGAACCACCTAATTTGGGTACTCAGAAGTTGGTAATATTCTTTTTATATCATTTATGCAGTGTGAGGATAATATATGCATAAAAATCTTGTGAGTTATTGGCTTATATTATTTTGGAAGGGTTTTTCCACCATAAGTTAAAATTCTGCGCAATATCAATTTGACATCAAATAAATGTTTAAATGGGCAGGATGCACTTCCTTAACTATTTCTTTTTTTTATCTTGATGAACCTAATCTCTCTACTAAATTATAATCAATATTGGCATAGTTAATCTCTTTTAAATGTTGCAAACATTTAATTAGATTTCTTGTTTAAGTGGTAGTATCCTTTCGAAAATGTTTAGTTTGTCAACAAGTAAAGGTAGAGCATCAAGTCCTAGTTGGATTACTACAACCCTTGTTGATACCGGAATGGAAATGGGAGAGAATAACTATGGACTTTGTTTCTGGACTTTCTCGTACTTAAAGGAATCATAATTCAATATAGGTGATTGTGGATAGGCTAACCAATAGTGCTTACTTCTTAGCAATCATGTTGGATTACTCACTTTAGCGTTTAGCCGAATTGTACATCAATGAGATTGTAAGACTACATGGGATACCTTGTGTCTATTGTATCTGATCGAGACCCAAGGTTTACATATAGATTTTGGGGCAGCTTGCAGGAAGCTTTGGGTACTAAGTTGAAATTTTGCACTTCGTTCCATCCTCAGGCAGACGGCCAGTCGGAAAGAGTGATTTAAATTTTGGAGGATATGCTTCGAGCTTGCATTATGGAGTTTGAGGGTAGTTGGGACAAACACTTTTCTTTGATAGAATTTGCTTACAATAACAATTACCAATCGAGTATTGGAATGCCTCCCTATGAAGCCTTGTATGGAAGGAAATGTTGGACCCCTCTTTGTTGGAGTGAAGTTGGTGAAAGAAATCTTGTTGGTCCTGAAATTGTGCAACAAACAGAGGACAAGGTAAAAATTATCAAGGATCGTCTAAAGATTTCTTTAGATAGACCAAAGTGCTACGTTGATCTTAGATGGCGTGACATTGAATATCAAGTTGTAGATAAAGTACTCTTAAAGGTGTCTCCATGGAAAAAGATTATGAGATTTGGCCAGAAAGGAAAACTGAGTCCCTGATTTATTGGACCTTATGAGATACTTGAAAGGGTTGGACCAGTTGCATATAAATTAGCTTTGCCACTAGAGTTAGACAAGATCCACAATGGCTTTCATGTTTCTATGCTCAGAAGTTATCGTTCTGATCCATCACATGTTCTGCCAGTTGAATCTATTTAGTTTAATCCTGACTTTACTTTTAATGAAAAACCTATCCGAATTGAAGGTCGAGAAGTTAAGTAACTTAGAAACAAGAGAATCCACTTAGTAAAGGTACTTTGGAGGAACCATTCTAGAAAAGAAGCTACCTAGGAGAGAGAAGAAGACATGAGGACCCAGTATCCACACTTGTTTCAGGACTAGCGTAAGGTAAATTTCGAGATGAAATTTCTTTTAGGGGGAGAGAGTTGTAACACCCCGAAATGCTAACCAAGAGTCGCTTGTCGATACACCATTGCTTAATTACTACAGTATGTTTTACTCTCGTATTGGGAACTTGAAATGTTGTGATATTTGCAAACTTGCTTAACATAAATTGGGATCGTAGTTTAATGGATTGTATTGGGGTATTTGCATAATATTCTAGTTGGAATTATCTATAACTTGAAAGGGAGGTGAGGTATATACATATTGGTATATATGTATACTTTTGGGCAGCACACCTTTTACTTTTAGGCAGCCAACCTTTGACTTTGGTTGTATCTAGTAAGTGATAAATATCACTTTTATGACATATAATTTCACACCTCCTATATAAGAATTCGTGTCCTTTAACTCTAAGAAACCTGTAGAACTTCCTCTAACCATATTACTCACAAAATTTCAAGAAAATATTTGTCCTTCTGGTTGGAATTCGAGATACACCCTTCTCTTTGGTGAGTTGTCGAAATCTGTTTTTGAGCTGAGTAGTGTTTATTACTTTTAGAATATCTCATTTGATAGAACTCCTTTTTTGGTGAATAAATATGATTTGGAAAAATAATTCATATACCTACAACTCTTATGTTTATGTACAACTCTAATTTAATTGTTATGGATTCTAAATATGGGATGCAACGTAGGACAATTTCTGTCCAGATTTCGGATTTAGAAATTCTGTATGAACAGCTATTAGTGTATCGATGATATCTTTTTGTACAAAATTTATTTTGTGGCGATTCTTGATTCTTGGTAACCATACAAGATGTACCTACATATTTCATGAAGGATATACAATCCATTTTTGCCGTTTTCCTTTTCAAATCTAAGTTGCGACATGAGGTACTAGGCTGGCCAAAATTACTGTTTTGGGAGCATAGTCGTATTTGTACAGGTTAAGCTTACTTGTGATGATAATCCTGTTTTACATTAACTTTATTGAGCTACTACGGATTAAAGAAGCTATTTAATTTTATTTTAAGGTTGTATATACTCGTGAACAAGTTGAGGACCTTGATAAGTTGGTTGGTCTATGGTTTGAACTCTTGAAGTTCTGTTTGACTGTTTCTAAACTAAGCACCGAGGTTTGTGTATAAACTTGTACTTGTACTCTTTTTACCTGTTGGTATATCTGAAAGTTTATCTTGGTACCTTGGTTACCCCTTGTCACTTTGCATTGTCGTGTTTGTTTCATTTAAGACATAAAAGACACTTGTGTAACTCGCCCACTTGTACGGATTGTTTGATCACTTGGTACTCTTATTGGGACCTTTTGCTTCTTGTGGCTATGACTTTGTCACTATTCGCATGCTTCTTGATTCGGATCATTTGCCATCTTGACTCTGGATTTTTAGTCTGTCTTAAGAATGGAAGTTGTCCATTTTATAATCCCTTTACTAAATTATGATCAATATGGCCATAGTTAATCTCATTTAAATGTTGCAAGTATTTAATTAGATTTCTTGTTTAAGTGGTAGTATCCTTTCGAAAGGGTCGCTACCCTCCATGTTTAGCACATTGAGATTCGAGAGAACTCAATTGAAACAAGGTAGTTGTTTGAGAGAAAAAGTACCTCATCTAAAGTTCATCTTACCCATGAAAACTTAGCACTATTGGTTCTCAATAAACACCCATTGAGTTGAGTTTAGCAATTGGTCAGTCAATCCCCAAAGTATCGTTCTCTTATTTGATTACTTTTAATTAATTGTTGAGGATGCTTTCTGATCTAAAACCCCTTACCCTGACATTGATGTCACCCTTCTAATTTTATTAAAAGTTTCCGACAATTTCTATTCCTTCAGCTGTGGAAATCACTCGTCTTACTTCATACCGATTAATAGCGTTTCAAAGACATTTCATCCAATTTTAAGCGTCAACAACCGCTAATCAGTATAAAACCCACCTAAATGAGTTGGGGTCGAATACCACAGGGAGCGGTACGTGTTTAAGATTCAATTGAGAAGTATGAACATGGTCAAATAAGTCATAGGAATAAACATTATCGAATAAAGACATCATTCAAATTAAGGGGTGACACGAATGTCAAATGGGGTTTTTGGTTTAAGCGATCAAGTACAAACAACAGTCACAACAATACGAAATAACAATAATGAGATGGGTTCTTGGAATGTGATTGATTATAGGCTAATATAGACAAATGGGTAATCGCAACTATTAGTAAATAACTAGATATTAGTTAGTAAGCTAGGCTATAGTGGAGGTAAATTTTTTCTCGAACAATTTACCCCGAATCAAGTGATTTCTCTCGAACATCAAAAAGCATGCAAAATAAGAGAAACCCACACCTTAATCCATTCACTCGCTCGAGCTGAATATATGGGATTGGGTTTAGGATTCACTCTCTCGAGCTGAACCCAGGTCAACCCAATACTCACAAACCATTAATCAATAATTATAGTTCTAAAACTCTCTCTTGAGCAAGCCAAGAACACAAACATAGAACTGCATTTGCAACTACAATTCTAAAATTGAACCATAATTAATGATTAAACTCACTTTTAAATATAATCTAAATTAATAATTAGCAATACCCATTAGCTAAATCAGACCATAATCACAAAATCACACCCCAAGATTTGGGGTTTAAGCTATACATCATAAAACAATAAAATTCATTACCAAATTGACTATCCATCAATTGGGTAAGAATGATTTCGTCCTTACAATGCTCCAATTTTAAAGTTTCTCAAAGACCCACTTCCAATTTCTCAAAAATGAGTTTCTTCAATCCTTCAAACCTTAGGAAAACTAGAGAAAACTATCTCCAAATGCAAAAAACTTAATAAAATATTGTTCTAAAGAGTAACTGATTCAAAAAGATTATGATACTAGACTAAATGTTCAAAACTGTATTTATAGTAACCCAAAATATGCTGCGAAGAGTTATTTGGAAAGTAAGTCGGGCTTGCCGAATGATTCAGCGAGCCGCCCTATGATCACTTTCATCGCATTTTTGCCTTGGCATTTATCATCCTCAAGGTCTGTAACTTTGGGCGATCTAGCACTCATCGCAGAACTACTCAGAGATCCGCCGATTGCTCCTTTCTCTCGCCGACTTGGTTTCTTCCCTCAGGCCTTGGCGCACTGGAACTTTAGGTGGTTAGATGATCCACTCAGCGACACGCCGAGTGCTCTTGGCGATCCTCAGGCTCGCGTATCTTCATTTCTTCAACCTGTTTTGTTCCTTTTTGCTTGTAAGTGTCCTTGCTTTGTTCCTCAATCCATATACCTAAAAATCAAGGGTTTTACATCAGTTATTGGCACAAATTAAGCTTTTGAGGATTCTAATTCTATATAAACAATGCCCCAAATGAGTCCAAATCTCGGACTCATCAACACCCCTAACTTAAACTTTTCCTTGTCCTCAAGTAAAACTCGAGTTCAGCATTAAAAAAGGATGTCTCAAACAGTGCTACAAAAGACTCATTCATGAATGCACATGATGAGTCCACAAATTGGACTAATTTAAGGATTGATTTGAATAGAAATTGTGTCCTCAAATGCTTATTTTATCTCAATATTTGATGAAAACACATAAGTTTTAGGTATTTGAAGTTTGAAGGAAAGTATGGACACTACTTCACAAAAGGGCTGAAAAGAACGAAGAAAATGAAGGCCTGAGGATTGTTGAGACTACTTGGCAAGTCACCGAAAGGTATCACTTGGCCTTTTATTCTAGTGTACTGAGCCCTAAACGAAAGGATCAAATTGGCAGAAAAAGGAAGCAGTCGGTGCATTGCCCAGATGTTCCGCGAGGTAGTACTATGTCGCCGAATGACCCAGAGCACGATGATGCTAAAGGATGGTGCAAGACGGTGATGAACTACATCAACGGGTGAATCACTGAGTTGATCAGCGATTCTGACTAATGTCGTCGAATGATCCACTGCAATGCTATTTTTGAAAACTATAAATACTCGTTGAGAGTTTTAGCTTAGCAAGGGATTTTGAGTGTAAAACAATTATTACAATTTTCATGTAGAATAGTACTTTTTTATTTTTGCTCTAAGTTTGAGAGGGTTTTGAAAACTTGAAGAAGAAGAGGGTTTCATCTCCAAGGATTTGGGAATTAGGTCTTTTGGATTCTTCAGTCTTGGCTTGTAACAAGACTTATATCTTCATACCCATTTGAATGCAAGCTCATTTAGGTATAAATTTCTATCTCTTGAAGTGTGGGTAAAAACCCCAATTCTTGGGGTGTGATTTAGTGAATATGGGTTAAGATAATTGTTAGGTCTTGCTTGTTGATAGTTTAAATATAGTTTAATGGTGATTTCGTCTAGTAGTTGTGGTTGAATCTAATGGATTTGTAGTTGCAAATACAAGTTCACTCATGCATTTTTGGCTTGCTTGAGAGAGAAGTCGGGAAACCAAGACCACTAGATTGATGGCCTAAGGAGTGTGTCGACATGAGGCTCAGCCTCGAGCGGACCTTAGTAGGCCTTTCCACAGTCAAATTACTAATTTAAAGAAATTATTGACAGCTTAAACAATTGATTGCCCTTTCTTTGTTCTTTCCCGAGTGAAGTGACTCACACTAAGCCTTTGAGAGGGTCCCCTAGTCCCATATCCTAGCACTCAGCTCGAGAGAGTGAGTGGGGTAAGGGGTAGGCTGGTCTTCATGCTGCAAATGGGTGTCCAAGAGGAACCCATTTGAAACGGGGTAAGTTGCTCGAGAGAGAACTTATTTCTACATAAAACTTAGCCTAGTAACTATTACTTTATAAATTTTCTATCGAAAGCATGAACCCAATACTTTAGATTAACCCATATTCTGGTCACATCCCAAGAATTTCCCTCTCATTCATAGATTTCTTTGTTTTTTTTTTACTGTGTTTGCTATACTAGTGACAAAACCCCCATTGTTAATTGACATTTTAGTGTCCCCTTTTAATTTACAATGTTTTTAATCGTTAATGTCTTTAGCTACAATTAGTTGGAACAAAATTTTATTTTTCTATAAATTCTCAAAACCACTCCCTTGGGAAGATCCCAACCCTTGGTTGGGTTATTATACTATTGCATGATCGTAGATACCCGAACAGTAAGACGTGTCATTGATTACGCAAACATCAAAATGGCGCCGCTGCTAGGGAGTGGTGTTATTTGAGAATTTTTAGAGTAGTAGAATTTTTGTTCTTCTTAGTTGTAGTCTACTAATTTTATTTTTAGTTTTGTTTTTCTCTAAGTTACTGTATGCAAAAACCCTGAGCATGGCTGAGGGAAGTGGTGGCAAGTTAGCTGGGGTGAACCAAGAAGTCGAGGGTGACTTCAATTTAGCTACACTGACAACTCAACTGAATGACTTAGCCACCAAAATCTCAAGGGTGGAAAACCAGTGCAAGAGCCAAAGGAGGCACATACCTCCTTATGAGCAAGAAAGGTCTAGGAGCAATGAAAATAAATTTATTGAGGATATGCTATTAATCATTCTCCAAAAACTTCATGAGCAAGATAGAATGCTAGAGGTGATGAATGAAAGCGTGGAGGTATTGAATCAGATGAGTGGCTCCCACTCAAGATCAATCAAGTTGATTGAAAACTTCTTGGAACACACATTGCCTCAACTCTACCCAAGCAGTAAAGGCGGGTTGCCTAGTGGCACTAGGTCTATCCCCAGAGACAGAGTTTGACTGGTAGTTCACATCGAGCCACGACGTTAAATAAGGCGCTTCCTGGGAGGCAACGCAAGGTTTTAAATGCTTTTGAATATTTCAAAAATAATGGTGGAAGGAATAGGTTAAAAGTGTGGAGATGTGTGGAAATTGAGATTGGCAAACTAATAATTCTATTCAGCGAATCGCTGAACAGGTTGGCGGTCCCAATGAAAATCGCTGTTTGGACCTTCACTTTGACTGAAGGTCCTGTAAAACTCGGTGAGGTAAATGACCATTCGGCGTGTCATCGACTGGATCGGCGAGTGCGACTAACGTCGCTGAATGGTTGCAAACTGGATGGTTTATAATTGCCAAAGGTCCAAATATTTGAAATCCTTCGCTTTCCCTCGCTTTAACTCTTCACAAATTCACACCAAGGTAGTATTTTCAATATTCTTATATTCCACTAGTATTTTGGTTGAGTGATCTGTACTTAGAGTTGGATTTATTTGCTATCTAGCTTTTCAATCACATTTTAATTAGCACAGAAGGTTAGTTCTCCAAACCTCGAGTTTACTTTCGAATAGTTTGAACTCATTTGCAATAATTGTCTCTTATTGATGTGTGTTGGGCCTCTCTGCTAGGATTAGAATGTTTACATGCCTATTTCAATTTAAAACTCTTGCTCGTAGTGTTTTGATTGTCAAATGCCCGTATATGTTGTGATTGTAATTGAATGAAATCTCATTGGGTTGTGCTTGCTTGTTGTTTTTGATTGTTTGGGTGAAGTCGTAATATCTCGCGCGTGTGCTAAATGACAAAAATTGCTTAATGATAGAATGGGTAACCGCATTCTTAAGAGCAAATATCGCCAAATAACTAAATTTGGTAAAACCAGGAGAAATCTGAGTATCCCGGAGTAATGGGTAGTATGGGTCTTGTTCAAATTTTTTTAGTGCATGTTTTGATTCTACTTTCAGGGTTTGCGGGATTGAATTCGAGAAGATGGATTGAAAATGGGCACGTTGGGCCATTTGGCGAGTTGGGTCGAACTCATCGAATCGTTCAACGGTTCGCCCAATGTCTCCATCTCGCCTTTAAAATCATGTCAAATTGGATGAGATTGCAACTTTCGGCGGCCAAACCCTTGCTTGTTGAAGGTAGTCGGCGATTCACTGAAAGGACTCTCTTTTCACTGACTTGCCTTAATTGTTTAACCAACCTTTCGGCGAGCCCGAGTTAGTTCGCCAAAGAAGTTTGGCGACTCACCGATCTACCTGGCGAGCCTTTCTGCAGTAGGTTGCCTATACTTCTATTTGCTTTTTCCCCTAACCCCTCCCTATTTTTTGCAGTTATGACTAAACCTAACAAAGCATGTAGCAACACACCACCTCGAGGCAAAGGAAAAAGGATCACAATCAATGAGGATGTAACTGCATCCCGGAACAAGGCTTCCACAACTAGTGGGAAAGGCAAGGGCAAGGACAAAATTGTTTAGCTATCAGATGCAAGTTTCGACAGTACTGGTTTTTACACCAATGACCTGACAACATATGACAGTGAGAGTATAAGTTCTAATGAAGATGAACTGATGGAGGCACGGAGGGAGGAGTTACGATTTAAATAGCTGAACGACCCATCTCTGATAAAAAATCCTCGATCCACCACTCCGCCTCCTCTAGCTCCAGAACAAGCAATAGTACTGGCACCCCCAGTACAAGGCCCCCCCTACCTAAATCAACTAACATATTAAAGTCTGAGGGGCTGAGAACGATCATTAAGGAAAATGGCTCTCCATAGATGGGGTGATCGATAAGTATCCCGCGATAACAGAATGCCTGAAATATCACAAATTTTCAAATATTCACAAAACCTCGTGGCTCCTACATACCAAGTTGGGTTAGAGAGTTTTACAATGCATACAGTGCATTGGTACCTCAATGGAAGAGGCTAGTATCATCTTTCAAAGTAGTTGAATACGTGGTTGTCAGAGGGAGAAAGGTAGCTTGTGACAGTGAAGCTATCAATATAGCTTTGGGTCTGTCTGATAAGATTAATGATCACTACTAATATTTGATCAGAACAAAGAAGCTGGATGAAATGAAAAAGAGGTTAACCCCGCTGATCTCAGATGATAATGCTCCGAAATGGCTAGCAGAAGGAGTTTCGATTGAAAAGAAAGATTTGAGCTTAGCTGGAAGATACTGGTTTGGGTTCATCAACAGCACAATTATACCATCACAGAATGAATCAATCCTTCACCTTGCTAAGGCAACTTATCTTGGAATCGGTTGCCACTGCCTCTACCAACATCCAAAAAATTGAAGCCGATTATCTTAAGGACCAAGCAGAAAAGAAGTTGAAGGAAGTTGTGCCCATTGTTTCCATACCTGACGAGGTATCTTTGCCTACTTCGGCCCCTGGGCCTTTAGATATATCTGATGCCATCGCCACTTCTGCTAACCCTGCACGACCCTCTGCTTCTGTGTTATCACCCAGGCCCACTGCTGTTGTTGCATCCTATGAACCGATCACTCAGACATCCTTGATTCTGATGGGACAACTTGCTCAATCTACTGATTTATGGGTTGCCAATATAGAAAGCTCCATTCTAGGCATGATTCAGGCTGCCCTCGATGATGATGTGCAACCACTGAGCACTACCAAGGATATCAGTGTGTGAGCGCGACCAAAGAGCCACAGAAGTGGTTGCAGGCTTAAAGGCCGCCATTGCAGAGCTGAGGAAAGATATGGACTACCTAAAATCCATCGATATGTCCATGATCTTTAGAAAAGTGGAGATTCCAGACGTGCCTGAGATGCCTTAGACCACCACTGGACATGGAGATAGAGTAAAACATATAGCCGATCTTGACCTAGAGGTAGAGACTGACGAAGAGATATTTGAGGGAGCTGCAGCGAACGACATAGCCGAGACTGAAGAAATCAAGATAGAAGCTGTTATGCAAGCATCCTTGGCAAAGGCTCCTACTGCGAGATCTAATGAAGTTGGTCCTTCTGGAAGTCACTCCGGGTAGTGATGCCAGACATATGGAGAAACTATTTAGACAGAATCCCCTCTTTACCTCCCTCTCTGTCTTTCTTTATTCTGCCTTTCAGATTCTATGTTAATTGCATTTGAGGACAAATTGCTTTTATTTGTGGTTGGGTGAGGCTCACCCTTTTTGTGCTATTTGATATTTGAGTTTTATGTATATATTTGGGCTGTTCTATTTATAAATCGTGTTTACACTGCTTTCTGTGGATGTTTGAGCTCATGGCTCATTTTGTTTTAACTTACAAAACGATTTTGACTTTTGTTTTAACTTACAAAATGATTTTGACCCTTCTGATTTTTTTTGAATTTTTCACACATTTTTGCCACCTTTCATGTGGCTGTTCTTTAGCAAAAAATTGAGTCTTAATTTTGATCAATATCGATAACTTGAATAGTGTTTACAATTGAATGAACATGAATGCTCGGCTATGACGAGGCCAAATGAAGTTGCATAGACAATATCTGAACTCTTTGCATCTCGTTGTGATTAGCCATTTATCAAATCGAGTCTCTTGTGATTGCTGTTGCACACTAGCGAAAGTGTGGAGTCTTGTTTGACTTTAGTGTCGATGCGTTGTGTGATGAGCTTACTTTGAACTGTGCATGATAAATCTTAGAATTTACCCCATTGGTTCGATCAACTAAGTGATGCTATCTGTTGATATGATCTTAGGCAACTTCTAAGAGTGTGAGCCAATTTGACATATACCTCTTTTGTGACCTACCCTATAAGCGTGTGATTCTCTTTTGAACACCACTTAAGCCTTAACCTTCTTTGAAAGAAACTGGATGAAGACTATACCTTTCTAGATCCATCTCCCTTAATCCTCATGATTGTTAGTTTGATTGAAATAGCAAAAAATATGATGCGAAGAGTCATTTGGCGAAGTAAGTTTTGCTCGCCGAACCACTCGACGAGCTCCCCTTTGGTCACTTTCATCACCCTTCTGCCTTGACATTCAGTATCCTCACGGTCTGTAACTTTGGGCGATCTAGCATTGCATTGCAGAACTACTTAGTGATCTGCTGATTGGTCCTTTCTCTTGTGGACTTGGTTTCTTTCCTCAGGGTTTGGCGCATTGGAACTTAAGGCGGTTAGATGAGCCACTCGATGACATGTCGAGTGCTCTTGGCAATCCTCAGGCTCGCACATCTTCATTTCTTCAACCTATTTTTTGTTTCTTTTTTCTTGTTAGTATCATTGCTTTGTTCCTCAATCCATATACCTGAAAATCAAGGGTTTTGCATCAGTTATTGGCACAAATTAAGCATTTGAGGACACTAATTCTATATTAAAAAAAGCCCTAAATGAGTCCAATTCTCGGACTAATCACATACTTGAATTCAAAATAGAATTATTCCTTGTGGGATCGACCCAATTCTCTTGTTGGGTTTATACTGCTTAACGATCGTCTACACCTAGTATCGGATGAAGTGTAGTTAATACGTTAATCAGTTAATACCCTAAGTTAATTGACACAATGACTAATCTGGGGTGAGGGTAAGGGTTAGTAAAGCACACATTCGTAGATTTACCAAGTCGCGAATGAAAGTTCCTACTAATATTACGAATAACGTAGGGATACATAACTTATCGGCGTTGCATACCAAACACTAGGATAGGATTACTATTATTAGGATTATTGCGTTAAGAGCTTGTAGGGAACACATATACCCTAGTTTCCATCTTATATTGATATCTCAAATTGTGAATCTTGTTTACTTGTTACTTATTGATTCAAATCAACAATCTGTTACTTCAGTTACAAAAGCCCCATGTTTACTTTTCTCAAAAATAGTTTGACTAAAAAGAGATGATTGTGAGTTAAGTTTAAGTCTAAACCATATTCCTCATGGGATCGACCCTAACCTACAAGTTGGGTTCTTTACTTGATAATGATCGCTTATTCTTCGTTAGAGAGGTGTAATTTGAGGGTATCAAATTTTGGTGCCGCTACTGGGGAGTACGACTTTTAGATTAAGTTTAACTACATTATTGAACTTTATTCAAGTATTTCTTGATTTTACTTTTTTTTTTGTTTTTATTTTCTACAGGTCTTACCTCTTATGTATGTCAAGTACACGGAGCTGAGGCGAACCCTTGACCCCCTAAGATCCTGAATGAAGAAGAACTTCGAGGAAGATGAATAATCAAAGGGTACACAAAAATCCAAAAATCCAATCGCAGAGGGTCTAGGAGATGGAATTGAATTGCAGCCTCCTGTGGTTGTTAATGTGTCCGCTAAGGTCCATGATGGTAATATAATAAAAAATGCAAAAAGGGTGCAGAATCCGCCAGCACCAAGGGTTTGTGACAATTACAGGGTTAACTACAACACGGTTTAATCACAAAGGCCTATTGTACATCCTCCTCTACCTCAAGGGCATATATTTGTGGTGACAAACAGTCTTATGCAAATGCTTACAACAACAGGGTTGTTTTTTGGGTTAGCTTCGAAAAATCCATATGCTCACATGGCTAAATTAAAAAAAGGTATGTAAGAGTTGTGTGGGACGACTGAAATTGGATATGAATGTCAAAGGTTTGAGAGTTTTCCCATTGTCATTGACTAGTGATTCTGCTGTGTGGTTTTCTGAGCTGCCATACAATTCGATCTATACATGGGACCAATTACATAAGGTGTTCATGGCAAGGTATTTTCTGGTGTCCAAAAAGTTAAATCACAAGGATAAAATGAATAATTTCACAACACTACTTGGAGAGTACATAAGCAGTTCTTGGGATAGGTTCATTGCATTCATGAGGAGTGTTCCATATCACCGCATAGATGATGAGCCACTTAATGAGTACTTCTACAGAGGACAGGATGAAAATGGAAGGACTGTGTTAGATACTATTGTTGGAGGATCATATGGTGAGTGCACTTTTTAGGAGATTGCTGAAAAACTTGAGAGGATTTCCTAAAACAATAAGGCATGGAACACTAGAAAGGAAAATACTAGTAGGAGCACGTCCGCGGTCCAAACTGCACCAAGTCAATCCAATGATGACATTCATGAAGAGATGGCTCAAGTGAGGATAAAACTGGGCTTGGTATTGAAACATGTGAGTAGAAATGCAGAAAAAGTGAATGCGGTAAATTATTTAACTAGAACTCCACCACTGCTAGTTCTAGAATGTTACTATGAGGAGTTTACGAATTTGGTTAATGATCAGACGAGGGGTTTCTGAACCAACGCCCAAGGTTCCAATTCGGATAATTGGCGCCAAGGTCAGAACTATGAAAACTAAAATCGAGAGGGAAACTATGTTCAGGATGGGAACTTCAACCATGATAACAACTACAACCGGAACAACTATGGCAACAAGAATGAAAGAGTTGGGCCCTATGTTCAACCTAGTAATAAAGAATATGATAATAGAAAGGGTGGTACTAGTATGACTCGCATTGAGGGTATGATGCAAAAGATGATGAAGAAGTTTGATGCGATTAGATGAAAATTTGAAAGAGATGAATAATGATTTATCTGGGATTGGTCTGATATTGATACCCTGCACGCCCCTGCTAAGATTGTACCGGAGACTGCTCCTGAGGTTGAGGAGGATGAGGTGGTGATGTCTGCACTGTTTGGTGATACTATGCCACCACCCGACCCTTCCTATGATGTTGGGAAGTGCCACTGCTCTTCTGAGCACACTTTTGATACTAATGAGGCCCGATGGGCAAGAAAAAGAGAGCAGTAGGGATGGCAGCAACCCAAAGATAGTCGATTATTGATTAAGAGATGCGGTAGCAGAGGGCCAGTAAGATAGGTGTTGGCCCATCTTGTTTGAGGAGCACTACTGAGGGTGTTCCCACTATTGCTGAGAGCGCTACTGATGGCGTAACTATTGCTGATCCAGTGGGTTTTGGGAAACCAAACCCACCCGCTTCTTGATACGTAATCGGCGCTTATGTGCCACAAGTTTGTGTCACCCTATGTTTTATTTTTCTTTTATGTGCATTAAGGGTAATTGCACCAATTTTTTGTGGGGGTGGGGTAAATGGGTTGTGAGTGATAAGGTGAAGTATGAGTAACCAACTCATAACCCTCCCTTGGGGTTTTCTTGCCTATGTTCTTTTTCCCCAAGGGATTGTTTTACTTTTCTGTTTAACCGGCATTTGTAGGATTGTATGTGTAGAAGTAGATAGAAAGAATTAAAGCATGATAGCATAAAAGGCATGAAATCGATACCTGTCTAAATATTTTGAAAATGTGCTAGTTCTATAGTCTAAATGAGTTGAATGTGTTGGATCTTCATATGACATGATAGGACCCGTCATGATAGCATGCTTAAGCTAAAATTTGAACTGGGTGCTTCATTAATGAAATAATGTGCCAAAAGTGTGTGAGATAATTTTGTATGTGCATGTAGTGTGTGCCAATCTAGAACTTGCCCCATTGGTCCTGTTAAGACAATCTAGGCTAGGAATTGGGAAATGATCATATAAGACAATCTAGGCTAGGAGTTGGGAAATGATCATAGGCCGTTGTTCAAATGAGTCCACTTAAGCCTAAATTGATCCAACCAAAAGAAATAAATGCACCCTTTGATCCAAATGTTTGAGCCTAAGTGGACTTTCTAAATTAGGCTCAAACATTTGGATCAAAGGGAGCATTTATTTGTGATCAGAAAGTTGAAGTTCCAGTACTTGAACAACAAAGGCAAGTGACGGACCCTAGTCCAGTCCATGGACCGTAGGTCCAACCATCTTCTGAAGGCCCTGAAATAATTTCCAAGTGTTGATTCACTGAGGGAGACCACAGACAATAGGTTGACCCACGGTCCGTAGGTCATGTAGTCGATTCAAACCGCGTTTGAGAAATTATTTCCTTATTTTGTTTCCTACTTGCTTTAGGGTGTGTACTATATATATTAGTTGTTATTTCTGTTTTTGTGAGTTAGACATTATTTTAGACTTTTGTTTTGGTCTTTTGAAATTATTTTGCAAACTCTTAGCAATTTAATTTTCGAAAGTTGGTTTATGCAATTTGCACTTTGAATTTCAATTCAAGATTTCGGTTTTCATCTATTCTAATTGTAATTTCATGATTTATTTTAAACTAATTATGAATTGTGAACTCTCAAGCATGAGTAGCTAAATCTACAACTAGGGTTGTGAGAACCATGAGCAGTTAACAATGTATGAATAATAACTAAGTAATTCTTGTATAGTGTTTATGCATGTATTGTTAGTCTTTTCTTTTAGAACTCACCTCATTTATACTTGCCTTACCAAGGGGTAATGAATGAGAAAAAAATTAAACAATAGAGATTTAGTTAAGGATTTGCTGTTATCTAATAGTCTGACTTTAACCAATTGACGAAAGGGTGAATATCCAAAGTTAATTGGCATGATGACTAATCTCGGGTGAAGGCAATGGTTAGTAGAGCACACACTCGTAGATTCACCAAGTCGCGAGTGAAGGTTCCAACTAAGATTACCAATCATGTAGGGATACATAACTTATCGGACTTGCATGTGAAACACTAGGATAGGATTACCATTATTAAGTTCACTGTGTTAAGAGCTTGTGGGGAACACATATACCCTAGTTTCCATCTCATATTAATATCTCAAATTGTGAATCTTGTTTACTTGTTACTTATTGATTTAATCAACAATCTGTTACTTTAGTTACGAAAACCCCCCTGTTTACTTTTCTTGGAAATAATTTGACTAAAAAGAGATAATTGTGAGTTAAGTTTAAGTCCAAATCATATTCCACATAGGATCGACCCCAACCTACAAGTTGGGTTCTTTAATTGATAACAATCGCTTATGCTTCTTTAGAGAGGTGTAATTTTAGCGTATAAATAGACACAAGGGAATTTTCAACAATATTGCGAAGGTTTACAATCACGCTCACCAAGAAAATTGTATGAGGCACCTTGGTGGAAATCTCTAGATAAATCATCACTGTGGAGATTCCTTCTATCTATACTACAATGCGACAGAGGCTTATTCATTGGAGGATTTTAACAATCATTTGATAGAACTCAAGAACAAATGCCTTAAGGCAACTGTCATCCTTAGCATGAATTTGGTTTTGAGAAGTGCAGTAGGGCACATTTCCTTGGCAATTGGTATGATGTGATAACCACAAATATTTTCGAGTCACTCAATGTTATGTTGAAGACGAAAGAGTGTACCCCGTGACATCTATATTTAATTCGATTGCGAAGAGGTTTGTAGAATTGTTTAGAGAGATGTATGCATATATCCTCAAATCAAAGGGTAATAAAATGTTGTCGGTTGCCGAAAGGATTACTAGAAAAAAATGATCGAGGGTGACTCCTTGTATACGAAGAACGTAACCTGGGACGACAACCAATTTACAGTGTTTGGAGCAAGTGCTACTTTTAGCGTGAACCTACTTGAAAATTCATGTTCTTGTAGGGAATATGACTTGATCAAGATACTGTGTGTTCACACGAAGGATGTTTTGCGATCGAAGCATGGTAATGAATATGGTATGAGAATTTATGAGCATTCTCCGCCTTTCTATAAAGTTGAAGTATTCATCCTTGCATACTTGGAATCTATTAATGTTGTCCCTCTTGAGTCGAAATGGTGTATTCCACATAAATTGCTAAACATGCTACCTCTTTTAGATTCCAAGCTCTGAAGGAAAAGAAGAAAACTATCAAGGGCGTGAATGAGAATTTCAAGAGCAAGAAAAGGAGCAAATGTTCAATTTACAAGAGACCCGGACACAAGAGAACCACATATATGAACAACAACAAATCTTAAATAAGCTTGATTAACTTTGTTATTGTAATCAAGATACTGGAGATCCCCATGCTAATGTTTATTTTGAACACCTACATTTTGGTCAATTAAAATCAGTTGCTATCAATTATACTCATTATCTAACATTGATCAACGAAAAGATGACATAAACTGCGTACACTATCTATCACAGTTTAATACCGACTTCTGTCATTGTGTATTGAAGTGTGTATTATTAATACAAGAACGTTTATTATATTAGTAATGCAATGATTTTAATACATACATTAGAATGATTAAAGACCCAATTTCCCTATAAAAATTATAATTTTTTCTACTAAAATTGTGAAAGGTATCATACATGCTATTTTTAATGCACCAAATCAAACAATGCATAATAAATAACCCAAGTATAACTGATCCAAATATAAATAATACAAGAATTATTTGAATATACACTCTACCAAACAACCCCTTAAAGAATTGTGTAAAAATCAGATGTTATCGTTGAAAAAGAAGTAACTTATACTTTTGTTACCATTGTAAAACTTGAATATCTAAATATTTACTGGTCAAAATATATAGACCCTTTATACAATCCATACATCTCTATATGTGTGATCGATACTGCACCTACTAAAATATGTTACGTATATATACACTATAACAAGTAGAATTAAAAAAAAGAACAATTAATGTAACACCTCAAATTTTGGAAAAGAAAGAAAAGAAATTTTTGGGTTGCGGTTGTGTCTACAGGTCCTATTTACAAAGCATAGAAGCTTCTATGGGTCGTAGAAGTAAATCGTAGGAAGAGGGAAGATGAATTTCAAAAATAAATCCAGTACCCCATTTTACGATTCAACAAGATTGCCCATCAATCCCAATACGAGTCGTAGATAGGTTTAGTAGGTGAGTCCCAGACTTGGTGAAATTTTTGGGTAAAGTTGTTTCTACGGTTGGAGTTTATAGACCATATAAGGTTCTACGGACCGAAGACCAGTCTCGTCAAAGTTGGTCGAATTTTAAAATGTTTCTATACTTTTCTGCATTGACTAATACGATCTGTAGAAAGTCCTACAGGTCCATAGGTCCAAACTGTAGACGGTCCTGTCAGTTAGTTTTAAGGGGCTTTTAAGTCTTTTCTCTAAGTTATTAATGACTAAACTAGGTTGTTTTGGTCCTAATCCTAAGTCCTATATAAATCTTTTAGGTCCTAAAACTACCCATTGTAAACCTTTCTCCTAAATTCTCCCTAAAACTATCCCCAAAATCCTCTCAAGAGCTAAGGAAGGAGAAAGCTAGAGTTTGGCTTGAAGAACTCTAATTTACAATAGATAGTGGGAATTGATTTATAAGTTATGTTAGTATTCACTATGGAGCCCTTTCCTCCGCATGGTTCCTAAAATCTCCAATTTTACAAGTGATTTTAGGGTTTTATTCAATCTTCATGGGTTCTTTTCAATTATGATTCAATTGACTGTTTTCCATATTTTTATGCATGAATTAAAGTAATTATATACTTTTAAGTTGAATTCACATGGACTTATGCATGGTCCATGATTTTTAGACCATGATCATATGATGAAGCTCTCCTACCTCTCACACTCTTGGCTATTTTATCTGTGGCGTTTAGGGATTTGGTTAGTCCTCATGTTCCAAGGATCGAGATACTTTTACTGCTTTATGTCATTTCGGTTTCATACTTGTATGTGTTACGTCTCAATCACTTCTTTAGATGTAATAGATGGCTTATTAAGACTTACTTTAGAGTTCCTCTTTTGTAATTTTTTTTTTTAATGATAAAAGACAAATTCATTGAAATTTTTATTTCTACTATGTTGTATTATGTGTGCTAAGTGGCTTGTGTAAGGTATCTCAGAGTTCTATACGCCATGTTAAGCCTAGGGTTTACTTTGGATCGTGACAATTAATTAATAATGAGAAGAGTTGTGGTTGAACAAGTGAAATCCTCACAACATACTTATGCTTTCTCAAACATTGTTTTGAGGATGTTGATTGAATAACCAAAACTCTTCCTAGGACATATCTGATCACCATCCTTAATTTATGTGGACCCTTACATGATCACATGACTTGTTTAGACTAGTTCGGTTGGATAAATTTTTAAAATATAATTTATTATTAATTAATTATTCTCTTTACTAAATTCTAGTAGGTGCAGTGTCGATCATTCTTTAACTTAGATATAAACCCGAATATACCTTACTAATGTCAAGCTGTATATCTCACTGGTCAGACATACATCACAGACATAGAGATGTATCAATTGTATAAAAGGGTCGATATATTTTGACAACCAATAAATATTTAGATATACAAGTTTTATAACGGTAAAAAAAGTTCAAACTGTTACTTTTTTAACAGTAACATTTGATTAAATTTTATAAGGAAGGAAATCCCTCATAATAAACACCTCAAGCATATTCCTTTTTAAAACGCCTCAAGCATCTCAAACGTCCAATGCAAAAACATCTTACAATCGGCATTGTGTTAATCCAGCTACGTTAAGAATATCAACACCGATGTAAATCCAGGTCGACAATATTTAATTGTGCAATTGACACATGCTTTTTTTTAGGTGGCTTGAAAATGAATCATCAACGAGAAGCCCATCCAATTTTCAAGGTGTTACCAACTTTAAAATATTAAAAAAGCTTCGATAATCCAAAGAGAATAGAAATTTGCTAATGACTTTCTTCAAAGAATCCGAAGAGCGCATGAATGACTTGAAAGGGTTGCTAAAAGATGTGAAATAAATAGAGATCAACTAAAATAAAGGTTGATTTGACCAAAGAAAAAACAAAATTCCTAAAAATTATATTGTATGGTTTATTGGTTGTGTTTGCTTTTTGGAAATGTGTAAAATGAATGTGGTGCTGAATAAATAAAAGTATTTCTCTCTATTTATTTCTCTTATATCTTTTATCTTTGATATATAATGTTATAAATCAACAGTGATATCCATCTATAGTAATAAACATACAATTTTATTATCGATAAGGAAAAAGGTACAAATATACATCCAAGCTATTGACAATGGTATACAGATACCCTTCGTCATACTTTTGGAACATTAGTCTTTGCCGTAAAAAAACTAGAGCATTTATGCCCTTTAGTCTAAAGAAAGATCAAATAGGGACATGTGGCGCAATCCTACAAAGGGACCCAGTTTGACTAATTAATTAAACATAAAATTTAAAAACTCACCCATATCCGCCCATCGACCCGCTTAACCCACCCTTATAACCCATTACTCACACTTAAACTAACCAAACCAAAACCTAAAAAAAACCCTCATTTCCTAACTCATATTCTCACACAAACAAACCAAGTAACCAACAAATTTCCAATTTCTCCTGAAAATGCATTGACGATATGGGTGGAGATGAAGCATATGAGGTAGTGCCCGACACTGCACATTATTTTATTTTGGTGGGAGGACTTATTGTATGCAGGTTATATTCCAAGGCGAGAGAGTTATATGCAAGGATGAAATCTAACGGAATTGATGACCAAAGTCTCCAAAAGTTCTTACACTCAATTGGTCCAAGAGGATAAGGAGTTTTTCGAATCTTCTAATACTAAAAAGGGGAAACTTTTGAAACACGAGAGACACTAGGTGATTAAGAATGAAAAAGACAGAAGGTAATAAAAAGATGGTTAAAGGATTGTAGCTCATCCGAATATGAAGGATACCTCTAGAAGTTACAGATAAACCCTTAACAGATGTTGAATACAAAGAGTTTTCATGCTTGGACCAAGCTGATAATGTTCTTGGTTGCTTCTAAGGAGAATCGACGGAAATGACAATGAATTGATGATGAACCTTGTCTGTCAAGATGAAGGATTGAAGAATTGTAATAAGTGAAAAATTACAAAAAGGATAGCAGTAAGGATAAATTTGAGTTCAGCTGCATAATTCCAGACAACAATAACAAACAATTTCCTCTATTTCTCCTTCATCATCATAAAATTGTACTAGAAAGAGAGAAAAAAGGGTTATGTCTATGAGATAAGCAGATAGCAGAAATAACAGAGAAAACAAAAATAGCAAACAAGGAAGAAGCAAACAAACAAAATTTTCTCTTCTTTTGTATCTGTTTTTGTCTTTTTTCTTCTTCAGAAATCTCTCTCTAATCAATGCATTTTCAAGAGAAATTGTGAATTATTTGGTTATTTGGTTTGTTTGTGTGAGCTTATGTGTGAGGAGTTGGGGATGTTTTTTAGGTTTTTGGTTGGGTTAGATTAAGTGTGAGTAATGTGTTTTACGGGTGGGTTAAGAGGGTGGATAGGTATATGGGTTGGTTTATAAATTTTTTGTTTAATTAATTAGTCAAACCGGGTCCCTTTGTAGGATGGCGCCACATGTTGCTATTTAGTCTTCCGTTAAAGTGAAGGGTATATATGCTCTAGTTTTTGGATGGCAGGGACACCAATGTCACAAAAGTATGACGGAGGGTATCTGTATGCCATTTCAAATAATAGTTTGGGGGTTTATATGTCCTTTTTCCTTATTGATAATTGAGAATAATATAATTTTATAAATATTTAAGAAGATATTCTATAATGGTAAGAAATTAAAGTTTAAGCAAAAATCACATACCATTAAAACACAGATTTTTAAGAAATATAAAAAACCTCCATAATAAAACATGTTAAATTGTTTCTCAAAACATCCATTAACCATCTACCAAAATATCAATAATGTTTCCATTGTTTTTCTCGTCAAAACAGCAAAACAATAAACAACTTCAAAAACCATTGTTTTAAAATGCCATTGATCTTAATTGTTTTTCTCATTTCCAATAATCTCACAATTGAGTTCCATAATGATACCCATCACATCCACTGAATTTTCAGCACTGTCTTCTTCATCATTCTTATTTTCTCCATATTCTTCTTTCTAATCCATCTTCTCTTCTGGTTCATTCTCTTCTTCTTCAGGTGTTATTTTATCCCTTTTTTTCTTCTTTCTCTTCTTCATCATCTACTGCTTTTTTCCTTTTATTTTTCTTCTTCCTTCTTCTCTTTTGTCACTTCATCAATTGCATCACCTGCCACTTCATCAAATGCATCAACTACCACTTAAGTAACTAAATCACCTGCTATTTCATCAACAACCACTTCATAAACTGCAACTTCATCAACTATATCACCTGCTACTTCATCAACTGCCACTTCATTAATTGCATCTGTAAGGTATTCATCAAATGTTGCAGAGTTTTCATTAAATGTTGCATTGTCTTAATCAATTGTTGTAATGTTTGCATGTACTATATTACTTTGATAAAAATTATCAAATTATAAAAATAAATTATTTGACACTAACAATATATATATATTAGTTTACCTTGCCCTTGTTGCTTTTTTTTATTCTTTTAAATTTTCCTTAATTTTTCATCTTGTACATAAGCAACAACTTTCGTCATTGATTTCTCAATATATACAACACGCTCACACAAAGTTCCCATATTCCCATCATTAGAAATACTCGGTACATTTTTTTGTCCACTCGCAACAAAACTCTCACAAGGTTAGATAAGATTGTGATCATCCAGATATTCATCTTTTGTGCTCTCTACTCCTGAAGTGAGGACAATAAGACGTTTCAATTGGGCCTTCAAGGCATTGAGGACCATGTCCTTCACTTCATACGTATATGTCTTAAATGTTTCCATTACTTTCTTTTCCATTTAACGGACAATAAGGGTAAGGTATGGGTGCACAATTTTAAAAAATATATAAATATTACACAAAGTTCACTAATTAAAAATATTGTTAGATAATAATAAATAAATGATTACCTTCGTACTTCTTCCTTTGTACTTAATGGATCATCTTCAATTATATTATCACTCCTTAATGTGTGCCACCTAACAAAATGGGGAATGGGCAGAGAAGAATCCAAGGAATTCACGGCGTAGTTTCCAAAATGTGGAAAAGCCTCATATATCCTGTTAGTCAATCTGTATTTAAATATATATACTAGAAACTTACAGAAACAGTAACTAGTTAAACACAGAATTTAATTAACCAAACTAAACTCAAAATTTCAGAAATCAGAAATCGAAAAGGAAAAGATCAAGTCCATCAATACACAAGTGTCCCCCTTAAGGAAATTATTCCCCTCTAGTATCCGAGGTTTGAATTGGAATATATCCTCCCGTGATAAAATGATCTTACTCACCGGTGTATTGATACCCAAAACCTTGGTGTCGGCCGAACCACTCAACAAACAGCCAGTAAAATACACGAATTTATTTTGTGCGAAAGAAGAAGAAGATCGAAATTTTGTTGATAAAAATCCGAGGAGTAACAGGTATTTATAGACAAGAAACGACCATTGATGAAAGGTTGCAAACTTTCAAATGGCCATGTACTGCTCAAGCGTTGCAACTCGTTCGTAATGCCCACTTCAACGGCGGGAAATTTTAAATTAAAAACGGAAGGAAATTTAAATTGTTAAGTTGGTTTTCGCGGATCCGAGTCGGGTTCGGGTCGGAAAATATTAAATTAATTAATTAATTAAATAATTAATAATCAATTAAAATAAATTTCGTTCAAAAAGAAACTCCACGAACGAACATTTTCCAAATCCAAATCCAAATCCAAATCCAAATCCAAAGCCGAAGCCGAAGCCGAAGCCGAAGCCGAGCCGAGCGAGCGACGACGACGACGGCGCGAGGGGGGTCCCTCTTTCCAACCCTTTTAACAATTAATATGAGTGTTTCTGTATTTAAACTCTCCTATTTTTCTTTCCACCACCGATGAGGGACAAATGTCTTTTCAATGTCTTTTCAATAAAGCATAAGAGGACTTTTCAAGTTCTCAACTTTCCAAGTTCCCAACTTTTTCCAAGTTCCTCTTTCATCTTCCCTCTATTTCCCATTAACTCTTGCTACATACCCAACAATCCCCCATATTAATGGGGAATAGTTATAATACAAAGGAATGCACGGACGAATGTGTACTTTACAAGCAAGGATCAATTGCATCCGGATAAGTTGGTTTCCGTTGAACTTTCCGTAGTGAACATATGTCGGATATACTCGATCAATCGGTAGATGCGATATCTTTGAACCGTCGAGCTTTGGTGTATACCTAGACAACCATATGTCACACAATTAACCCTTTACTGTTTATGGTTCTTACGGTTGTGTTCGTTTTAGCCATGAACACCTCCCGGGTTTCATGAGTGTATAGAGAATAGGCTTTTGACAAATTATCCTCTTTGAAGCGGCTTACACTTCACACTCACATAGGTGATTTCTAACCGTGTCATCTCGTAGATACACTATTTGGTCAAATCTGTCAAATTTAGCAAATCATTAAAAAACCTTAAGCTTTATTAACTCATTAACAAGCCTTAATGTTTTAACCTTATTCCTGAACATTGTCTTCATCATGTGAATGGATTGAGTTGATTGACAATGTCGAACCGTCGCCACAACTTTGTTTTTCTCCTTGAATCTAGCTTTTGGGATCTCCAATCTCGGCTAGATAGAGTTACCGTCATGCCGACTTGTCCTAAGCCTTAAACCCATTCCCTTGACACATTATCACTTGACTTCACATAATCAATTGTGATGATTCCACTATATAGCAGCTGTCTTACGGGGTTATGTCTCCGTCGTATGTGACGAGACTTTCCCTTGTACAGAACGCTCCCTGCCCTACCTATTGCCGCTTGTCTATCACAATGTATACAAATAGGTCCCACTGTGTTTGGGCCGTAATGGAATATCTTCTAAGAAATTCCAGAGCCATTCAGCTTCTTCACCGGCCTTATCTAAAGCAATGAATTCAGACTCCATTGTGGAGCGAGCAATACATGTCTGTTTGGATGATTTCCAAGAGACTGCTCCTCCACCAAGTGTAAACACATAACCACTTGTGGATTTCACTTCATTTGATCCGGTGATCCAATTTGCATCACTATATCCTTCAATCACTGCAGATATTTATTATAATGCAAAGCATAGTGTTGTGTATGTTTTCAGATATCCCAACACTCGTTTCATTGCCATCCAGTGAGTTTGATTGGGATTACTAGTGCACCGACTCAGCTTACTAATAGCACAAGCTATATCTGGTCGCGTACAGTTCATAATATACATCAAACTTCCCAACACTCGGCATATTCCAATTGAGAATCACTTTCACCTTCATTCTTTTGAAATGTAAAGCTTAAATCAATTGGAGTTTTGACATTATTGAAATTCAAGTACTTGAACTTTTCCAATACTCTTTCAATATAATGAGATTGAGATAATGCTAGTCCCCGAGGAGTTTTGAGAATCTTGATCCCCAAGATCAAATCAAGAACTCCTAAGTCCTTCATATCAAACTTGCCTGACAAAGATCCGCTTAGTAGCATTTATATCGTCAATATTTTTACTCATTATTAACATGTCATCAACATACGTACAAACAATGACTTCATGGTTTGGAATGTTTTTAACGTAAACACACTTATCACATTCATTAATCTTAAATCCATTTTCCAACATTGTTTGGTCAAATTTAGCATGCCATTGTTTGGGTGCTTGCTTGAGCCCATAAAGCGATTTCACAAGTCTGCACACTTTCTCTTCTTTACCAGGAACTACAAATCCTTCAGGTTGTTCCATGTAAATTTCTTCCTCTAACTCTCCATTTAGAAAGAATGTCTTAACATCCATTTGATGTATTTTAAGATCATGCACTGCCGCTAGTGCTATTAACATTCTAATTGATGTTATTCTTGTTACTGGAGAGTATGTATCAAAATAGTCCAGACCTTCCTTTTGTCTGTAACCTTTGACTACAAGTCTAGCCTTATATTTGTCAATAGTCCCATCTGCTTTCATTTTCCTTTTAAAGTTCCATTTTGATCCTAAAGGTTTATTTCCTGAGGAAGATCGCCAATTCCCAAGTATGATTACTTAAAATTGATTCGATCTCACTATTGACTCGCTTCTTTCCAATAAGTTGACTCTGACGAAGACATTGCTGCTTTAAATGTTTGGGGCTCATTTTCAAGCAAGAATGCCACAAAATCCGGTCCGAACGAAGTAGGCTTCCGTTGACGATCACTACGCCTAGGATCCTTGTTAGGTAGTGTATTTTCTATTGATTCTTCCCGTGGTCGTTTAGTTCTTTCACTTATTGACTCACATTCAGTTTTATACGGATAAATATTTTCAAAGAACTCAAGCATTATCTCGATTCAATTACCGTATTGATATGAATTTCAGGATTATCTCGATTTGTGAACTAAAAATCGATGTGCCTTACTATTCACAAAGATACCCAATAAATACACAATCTACCGTTTTGGATCCAACTTTTACCCTTTTTAGGTAAAGGGACATCTACCTTGGCTAAACACCCCCATACTTTGAAATATTTCAAGTTGGGTTTCCTTCCTTTCCATAATTCATATGGAATTGATTGTGTTTTGCTATGGGGTATCCTATTAAGTATTTTGTTAGCCGTAAGGATGGCTTCCCCCACAAGTTTCGTGGAGAACCAGAATTGATTATCAAGGCATTCATCATTTCTTTTAAGGTTCTATTCTTCCGTTCAGCCAATCCATTTGACTGTGGTGTATAGGGTGCGTAGTTTGATGAATAATACCACATTCCAAACATATCTCTCGCAAAAGGAGATTCGTATTCTCCACCCCTATCACTCCGAATCATTTTTATCTTTAGACTCAATTGATTCTCTACTTCATTCTTATATTGCTTAAATGCATCAATTGCTTCATCCTTACTATTAAGCAAATATACATAACAAAATCGAGTGCAATCGTCAATAAAAGTTATAAAATATTTTTTTCCACCGCGAGATGGTATTGACTTCATATCGCATATATCTGTGTGAATTAAGTCTAAAGGTTTTGAATTCCTATTAACAGACTTATAAGGATGTTTAGCAAATTTACATTCCACACAAATTTCACATTTCGATTTGTCGCATTTGAAATTAGGCAATACTTCTAAAGTAATCAACTTTTGCAAGGCTTTGTAACTTACATGTCCCAAACGGGCATGCCATAAATCATTTGACTCCAATAAGTAAACAAGCAGTAATTCTTATTAACACTGTCAACAACCATTACATTCAGTTTGAAAAGGCCCTCAGTGAGGTAACCCTTTCCTAAGAACATTTCATTCTTACTTATTACAGCTTTGTCACTAACTAGAACACACTTAAATCCGTTCTTAACCAGTAGTGCTGCAGAAACTAAATTCTTCCTAATAGTAGGAACATACAGAACGTTGTTCAATGTCAACACCTTGCCAGATGTCATTTTCAACATTACTTTTCCAGTTCCTGCAATCTTTGCGTTGCCGTATTTCCCATGAATAACTCTTCATCGAACTCACAGAGTGTACGTTGCAAAGGCTTTTTTCTCGAGAGCAGATGTGTCGAGTAGCACCGTAATCAAGAAACCACTCCTTGGGATTTCCAACTAGGTTGCACTCCGAAATCATTGCACGAGAGGTCATCCACATCTTCCATCTTTTCAATGATGTTGGCTTGACTTTTGACTTTGTCTTTGTCTTTGTCCTTCTTTGGAGCACGACAATCGAAGACTTGTGGCAGTCTTTCCACAATTGTAACAGCTTGCCCTTGAATTTCTTCTTAGCCTCGTTCCGACTTATGCCCTTTGGACTTCTTTCTTTTCTTGTCTTTGGTAGGAACTTCTTCAACAATGTTAACTCCAATCATTGTCGAATTCCCACGAGACTTCTTTTCAGCGGTCCTGTTATCTTCCTCGATCTTGAGACGAATCACAAGATCTTCAAGCCTCATTTCCTTGCGTTTGTGCTTTAGATAGTTCTTGAAGTCATTCCACGAAGGAGGTAACTTCTCGATCATTGCAAAGAACCCGAAAAGCTTCATTTACAACCATATCTTCTGCAATCAGATCATGGAAAATAAGTTGAAGTTCCTGCACTTGTGATCCAACAGTTCTACTATCTGACATTTTATAGTCTAAGAACTTTGCAACCACAAATTTTTTCAAGCATGCATCTTTCGTCTTGTATTTCTTCTCAAGTGCATTCCACAATTCTTTCGAAGTTGTTATTGCACTATAAACATTATACAAGTCATCCTCAAGCGCACTTAGAATGTAGCCCTTACATAGGAAATCGCTTTTGTTTCCATGCCTCAATAATCATAAATTTCTCTCTGTCGGGCATATCTTCTTCGAGCACCGGAGATTCTTCGCTAGTGAATTTCGCAAACCAAGAGTAGTAAGCCGAGAAAAATACGTTCTTCGCCATCCTTTGAAGTTCGGCACTGTAAAACTTCCTGTGTTTCTCTCGCTGGTGGTACAGCCAGTTCGGGCCGGGCACAAAGAATCAGCCACCGAAGTTGAAGCATTATCATTTGCCATTTCGATAAACAAAAATCAGCACAAATGATTCAAAAGAGGGCAATACAATAATTGCAAACTTAACCGAAGTATAAAACTACAAAAGTTGTTATCTTCACCAAAAACACAGATTAACAATATAATAATATAATTTCCTTAAGATTGTTAGTCAATCGTATTTAAATATATATACTAGAAACTTACGTAAACAAGAACTAGTTAAACACGTAATTTAATTAACCAAACTAAACTCAAAATTTCGTAATCTGTAAAATCGAAAAGGAAAAAGATCAAGTCCACGAATACACAAAGTGTCCCCTTAAGGAAATTATTCCCCTCTAGTATCCGAGGTTTGAATTGGAATATATCCTCCCGGGATAAAATGATCTTACTCACCGGTGTATTGATACCCAGCCACTTCAACGGCGGGAAATTTTAAATTAAAACGGAAGGAAATTTAAATTGTTAAGTTGGTTTTCGCGGATCCGAGTCGGGTTCGGGTCGGAAAATATTAAATTAATTAATTAATTAAATAATTAATAATCAATTAAAATAAATTTCGTTCAAAAAGAAACTCCACGAACGAACATTTTCCAAATCCAAATCCAAATCCAAAGCCGAAGCCGAAGCCGAAGCCGAAGCCGAAGCCGAAGCCGAAGCCGAGCCGAGCGAGCGACGACGACGACGGCGCGAGGGGGGTCCCTCTTTCCAACCCTTTTAACAATTAATATGAGTGTTTCTGTATTTAAACTCTCCTATTTTTCTTTCCACCACCGATGAGGGACAAATGTCTTTTCAATGTCTTTTCAATAAAGCATAAGAGGACTTTTCAAGTTCTCAACTTTCCAAGTTCCCAACTTTTTCCAAGTTCCTCTTTCATCTTCCATCTATTTCCCATTAACTCTTGCTACATACCCAACATATCCAAACCTGGAATCCATAGAACAACAAACAAACAAATAGAGTATATGAAGTACTACACAAATAAATAAGAGTATATCATAAATTGACTAAATGGTTGATAATAAGTACTAGGGATGCTCATGGAAAGCCGTACAGAGCATACAATGCATTCTTCTTTTCAATATATATTCCCCCTTACTTCTTCAAATTAATTCGATTCTTCAGATATGTCAATGTTAAATCAAAAGACTCTTTCCCCATGGATTATCTTTTGAAGAAATCTAAATCATCTGTCATCTTGGTGTGGTTTGAATCCATAGTCTTAAATCAACATGGGCAAGCAACATCGCGTGGATGAACCAAATTCAACAGCACTTCAACTTCTACTTTTTTCTAAAAAAAATTATACCTTTGATTAAACTCATCTACTTTGTACCAATAATGTTCTTATTCCTTGTGTAACATCTCAAATATTTTGAAGCTAAGACCCGAATCATTCTATAACACCTCACAACTCTACTCTTAAAATTTGAATCGTTCGTGTAAGATCTCAGACATCAAAAAGGGCTTAAGAGGGGTAACAAGCAAGTCCCCGAACGTAAAATGGACCATGGACCCTAGATGACACCTAGACAGCCCGTTTAGGGGTTAACAACCCATTTAGGACATGGTGGACAACCATCCAAGGTTGCCAAGGTGGGAGTCACCTAAACGGGACCGTAGACGGCCTTTGGTGAGTTGTATAGTTTGTATAAGTCACTCATGAGCTTTTAAGTTTTGGTTCAACTTCAGACAATCATATCTCACAACACATTATGAATTAAGTTGCTTATGAACTATTAAATTAAAGGTCTTTGAGTCATCTTTCCAATGTCACCAAGTTTGCCTCATTTCAAATTTGGAGTAAATCATTTTCTATTTTTTTAGTTAAGACCTGTCCAGCAGGTGCAACTTGAGGACCCACTAGTCAGGCCGTGAAGCATTGAATGTCCTGTGAAGCACTAAATGGCATGTGAAACTACTCGTATTAGGCACCTTTTCAGTTTTAAAGTTGGGGTCTTTTTGTTCTTTCCCCTATGTCGCTTTTAACTCTATTCTAAGTCATTTTTGAGCTTTTTATCTTAGTAAATCATTTAACTAACTAATTTTCATCAATCAAAACATCCAAGTAATTAGAAGTTCTCTTCAGACTCACCTAGTGTTCCTTTCCTCCAACAAGAAACCTAAAATCTTCAAATCAAAAATCCAATATACAAAAAAATCCTTCCTATCAAGAGCAAGCACCAAGATTCCAAGATCAAAGATTTCCTCCAAAAAGTTAATGTTCCTCCTCAAGCTGAAGATAAATCAAATCTCCATCAAAGTTTCCATTCGAAAATCTTCACAATAAGGTATGTTAGACTATTCATAGTGTTGGACTAGTCCGTCCTCATGCCCTACATCTCAGTTCAGTCAGAAAGCATTACATCTAAAAGATCTATTCATAGTTCTTGATATTTGATTCGGTTGTTTAATAGTTGAGGTTTTGATTCCTCTATTTGCTTATGAATCTCATAATGTTGTTCATTTCTAGTATCACATAAACTCTACTAATTTAGTAAAGTTATTTTTTCTAAGAAAATTGCATGAAAGTTCCTCATATATAGATTTTGGGCTTGTAAGATAAGTTCATGAACGTACGTTTTAAAAGTGTAAGTTTTGAACAAAATCCTTGAAAAGAGAAGTAATTTTTTTCATATGTACTATGTGGCAGTCGAGAAATAGAAAGAGAATGATTGATGTTTTTGAAAAGTACTTCAATAAAGTAATAGTCCCTTTCTTTGTAAAGGGTGATTGAGCAAAGTGAAAAGTAAAGTACAGTAATAGTCTCTTTCTTTGTAATAGGGTGATTGAGCATAAAGTATATTAAATATTTTGGGAGTAGTATCAAGCACCGAATTGGGTAAGATTTTATTATAACTCAAAAGTCCCTTAAAACTATGTAGGCAACTTAGGATAGGATAGCACTGCTTCTCCGTGTGACTCTTCACTACCTCAAAGGAGGCCTATTAGATGGATCCATAGGTGCAATATCATCTTATACCCCGCCAAAGTATAGGATGACCCTTATGTCATGACCCAGGGGATACCCTCTAGATGTAAAAAGGCGTATAAAACATCGAAGGAATCCATACATGCCACTTAGCTGTCATAGCATAAGAATACAACAATAAAGAGTAAATCAGATTTGAAGTCATAAAAAGTTTTTCATAAAAGAAAGTGGAAGTCTAGACTTGTCTCAATATAGCCAACTATCACAATACTTGAATGAAATTGGGCCTAACCCATACATCATGTCCGAAAAGAGAAAGTACAAGAAGTGAAAACAAAAACAACAACTCCGTCCTCGGACCATGAGAAATCACCAAGCTCGGGAGAATGCCAGATCCAAGCTCTAGACACTAGAATGAAACCCTGTCTGTCGGACCTTACATTGGGGAACAATGTAGGAAAAAGTATCCGTTAGTACAAAAATGCACTAAGTATGATAACTATGCATAAAACATTTAAAACATGCTAAAAGGTTCATTTAATTTCAAAGCATGCAATTTGCCAAGTTTAAACATCATATGAGATATTAGAGGTCATAAGTCATAATCATGAATAAAGTAAATCAAAATCATCTTTAAAACATTTGAACTCATATACAAAGCTTCTTAAGTAACCATAGTTCATTAATCATGTTCTTATTGTGGGAAGAATAGCCTTAACCGACATAGAGACCATGTGAGCTAAAATATGATCACCCAGTGTCTCCCACACCGAAAAGGGTTGTTCTACTTTCCTAAGGTGGAACCATGAACTCTTAGCTTAGGTGGATCCACTACTAGATAAGCTATGGGGGCACATAGTTTATGGGATACAGAGATTGCTACTAGAAACCCGACCTCTACTTACAGGAGAGTTTCTATCTCATTTGACCTCTTCTAGAAACCCGACCTCAACTAACGGGGAGCTTCCATCTCATTGTCAATATCCACTCGGTGCTAAGCATAATTCCCAAGGAATACTTACTGAGTCTTACTTACCTCATGTCTCATGGAAGGATGTCCTTGACAACCAATCCAAGTTAGTTCATTAGGATAGCTCTTGTTCATTGATTCAATTAGGTGAGAATAACCTTTCAACCTAAGAATCCCTTTCTATATGAGAAAACCATTCACATCATGGTTGTAAATGTTTCATGAGAATGACCTTTCAACAACACAACAGGACAATCAACATTGGCACTTTACTCTCAAAGCACCTTTAAAGCATTTATATATGTTTTATATGATCATGTATAAACTCATACTTTTCCCTTCCAAGGTTCGAAGCCATTATCAATCACCAATTCTAGAATTTAAGCATTAGATAGGGATTTTATTATAAACTTCATGCAATTCAATTACTTCATTTTCACAATCAACAACCAAACCTATGAGATCACATTTCGGAAAACATAGGGGTTTGCATGGGTTCTTAAGGGAAACATCATAAATGCATTGTAGATCATCAATTCATGCATATTTTGAGATAATTAAGCCATTAAAATTAGTAAATCAAAGGAACCCATGGTGAATGAAGAAAACCCTTGCTAATTGGGGGAATTCTACCATTTGAAATAGAGGAATTTGGGGATCCATGGGTGAAAGGAACCCATGGATGAAAGCTATCACACCTCAAGTCCAATTGCCTAAATTCAATGGGGAATCTAGCTCGTTAGCTTCAAACTGTAATTGAATCTTCTTCTTCTTCTTCAAGTTGTAGAGAGAGAATATTTGAGAGGATTTTGGCCTTTCTTTTGGGAATTGGAAGAATTAGTTAAGATGGGGTGAATTTGGGGTTTAAAGCACTACTAAAAAAACATTGAATACCGGCCTAAAAATTTCCAACCTCAAATGGAGGTCGGTAATTTCCGACCTCCGGAGGTCGGTATTTACAAGTAGTCGGTTTTTATGCAAAATAAAGCGATCCCGGAAAAATGAATTACAATAAAAACCGACCTCTTGATGTCGGTATTAAACAAATAAATCTCAATCAAATATAAAAAACAAATAATACCGATTTCCGTATGTCGGTAAAATTAAATAGTATGTAAAAATAAATTAATATAAAATACCGACCTCATGAGGTCGGTATATTTTATATTTAATTGAGAAAATAATACCGACATCAAGAGGTCAATTTTTATTTCTGGGAAAAATTCTGACCTCCTGAGGTCGAAATTTGGTTATTTTGCATAAAAACTGACTTCTTGATGTCAGTTATAATACCGACTTCAGAATGTCGGTAAAATTAAATAGTATGTAATTAAAATACCGACCTCATGAGGTTGGTATTTTTTCTAATTACTATTAATTAAAGTGACATTCGGAGGTCGGTATTTTTATTTCATCTATTACTTTTAAAAGAGCCATCCGGAGGTCGGTTTGTTACTTTTGTATACTATGATTGATATGAAACCGACAACAAGTAGTCGGTTTTTATGCAAAATAAAACGGAAAACCAAATTCTGACCTCAGGAGGTCGGAATTTTTCCCAGAAAATGAATTACAATAAAAACTGACCTCTTGATGTCAGTATTATGAGGAATCGTCTTCCGGAGGACGATTTTGTGTAAAATAAAAAACAAAAAAATTATAATACCAACTTTTGGAAGTCGATAAAATTAAATAGTATGTAATAAATTATTTCGAATGATGGTTTTATACAAGTTAAAAAATAATTTAATATAAAATACTGACCTCCCAATGTCAATATATTTAATTAACATGATTACTTTTTAATGTAATACCGACCTCATGACGTCAGTATTTTTTATTAAATCTAATTACTTTTAATAAAAGCGACATCCAGAGGTCGGTTTGTTTAAAATATTCCTATTAATAATCATAATTTTGATTGTGCATAATACTAAAATTTTATTTTACACCTACAATTAATTGTTCAAAGAGTATAACAATTTTGCATACTTTTATAAATAAGAAGTTAGAATTCGTGGAATAAATAAAAAATATCTACAATCCATATTTAGAGTATGAAACTACATTGATATGAATTAGGAGATAATTATACTTATATTTCTAGAGTAATGTACAAATTCTATCAGTCCGCGTCTAATCATGAACTTAATATATGATGTAATGATGTAGAGGTGAAGAGCTAACATATAATCCATTTGAGTATGAAATGCGAGATAGTATTATTATATACGTTCGATCTAATTGAATGGATGTTAAGTGTAGTGATCACCTTCTAATTATGATGACATGTAAACGATATATATATATTTTAACTACACATCAACAGAAGTTTAATTTAATATATATATATATATATATATATATTTGATATTGATAAACTTTTGTTGATCAATAAAATTAAATTTATATAATTAGGAGTTATATAATTTAAATTTATAAAATTAAGTTGATCGATAAATTAAATTTATTAAATTAAACTTTTGTTGATGTGTAGTTAAATTTTATATATATATATATATATACACTCCTCGAGTAGTTTAACAAATCAAGTCTTATATACTAGTGGTTTAGATATGAAATACATTATCAATTAAAGAAATACCAATGATCAATTCAAGGAGATTTATATTTTAAATTTGATATTGATAAACTTTTGTTGATCAATAAAATTAAATTTATATAATGAGGAGTTATATAATTTAAATTTATAAAATTAACTTGATCGATAAATTAAATTTATTAAATCAAACTTCTATTGATGTGTAGTTAAATTTTATATATATACTCCTCGAGTAGTTAAACAAATCAAGTCTTGTATACTAGTGGTTTAGATATGAAATACATTATCAATTAAAGAAATACCGATGATCAATTCAAGGAGATTTATATTTTAAATTTGATATTGAAAAACTTTTGTTGATCAATAAAATTAAATTTATATAATTAGGAGTTATATAATTTAAATTTATAAAATTAACTTGATCGATAAATTAAATTTATTAAATTAAACTTCTGTTGATATGTAGTTAAATTTATATATATATATATATATATATATATATATATATATTAACTACACATCACCATAAGTTTAATTTAACATATATATATATGTATGTTTAATTAATAAATCAGCCTCAAGAGCTGAGTTTATATTAAAATAAACTAATAAATACCGACCTAACGAGGTTGGTATATTTAAATTATTATTTTATTTAAATAATATACTTCATGATGTCGGTATTTATTAAATATTTTTAAATATAGATAATTATTTTAAAAAATACCGACATCCCGTGGTCAGTAAATTAAACAATTTTCTTAAAAAAAGAATGATAATATCAAGTCTTACTCCTAAGTGAAGTCTCAAAACCTAAGTGAAGTCTCACTCCCCACACTCGACCCACCCCCATTAGCGCCCATCTCCACACATCCCCGACCGGCGACACACCACCATCCCTAATCGGCGCCACGCCACGCCACCATCACAGCAGCAGAGGAAGGTTGCGCAGAGCTGCAGAGGGCGTGCAACTGCAGAGGAAGGTCGTGCTGCCTCTATCCCGACCGGCACCACCTCCATCCCGACCGGCATCCCCTCCATCCAGACCGGTGCCACCTCCATATCAGCTTTCTCAGTTCGCGCCACCATCCCCGACCTTCTTACTCAAGGTGAATTTTTAGAACCTCCATAAAAGATTACTTTTGTTTCTATTTAGTTGAAGTATCTCAAAATTAGAGTACTAATATACTTAGTTTTATTGATTGTTAGTTAGTAAGTGAATGATTTAGGGTTTTTGATTGTTAGTTTGAATTAGGGATTATTTGATTGTTAGTTTGTGTTTGTTGATTGTGAATTGAAAATTTTAATGTTAGGGTTAGTTTAAATTAGGGTATCTTAGGATTTGTTTGAAAATCGGTATTTCTTGAGTTAATTAGTTTGATTTTGGAATTGTAAGATTAGATTGAATTAGGGTATTTAAGGAGTTGTTTTAATTTAGGTATTATTTGAGTTAGTTTGAATTATTATTGAGATTTTAGGACTAATAGTTTGAATTTGGGATTAAGAATAGCTAGCTAATTTTAATTTAGGATTCTAGCACTAGTTAGATTTTGGGATTTTAGGGCTAGTTTGAATTTGTGATTTTAAGACTAGTTTAAATTTTGAATTTAGGACTAGTTTGAATTTAGGATTTTAGCACTATAGTTTGATTTTTGAATTCTAGGAGTACTTTCAATTTGTGATTTTAAGGCTAGTTTGAATTTGGAATTTAGGACTAATAGTTTGAATTATATTTGATAATTTAGGACTAATTAATAGTTTGAAGTTGAGACACTAGCTAGCTAGTTTGAAGTTAGAATTTTAGGGATTTGAATTACAACTTAATTAGAACTTATAATTAATTATAACTTGAATTTACTATAAATTGAACTTAATTAGGAATATGAACTTGAAATTAGAACTTGAACTTGGAACTAATTAGCTTGAATATATAACTAATTAAGTTTAGATATTAGACAGGAACTTTAATTGAAACTTGAACTTATTAAAACTTGAATATATATATATATATATATATATATATTCTTGGATATGAAATTTATATTTAACTAATTTAAGAACTTTTCCTGCTAGGCAGCTGAGGAAGCTCAATATGTAAAAAAGTTGATACAAGACTATATTGCTTCTTTCATCAAAGTTGGAGATAACGTTGGTGCTTCTAAATTTCTTAATTGCAAGTACAATTGTTTTGAATAATGTGTTTGTATCCATCTAGTATTAATACTTAGCTTTAATTTTGTGATAATTTTTTTTGTGTCCATCGAGTGTTTGTTAAGCATAAGTACCAACACTAGTTGATCCTATTGACGACAAAATTGATTTTCTTGCAAGATCGATTTGTGTCCATCTAGTGTTGACACTTAGCTCTAAATTTAAAAATAATATATTTGTTGAGCATAAGTACCAACACTAGTTGATCCTATTGATGACAAAATTGATTTTCTTGCAAGATTGATTTGTGTCCATCTAGTGTTGATATTAAGCTTTAATTTAGGAATAATGTGTTTGTTAAGCATAAGTACCAACACTAGTTGATCCTATTGATGACAAATTGATTTTCTTGCAAGATCGATTTGTGTCCATCTAGTGTTGACACTTAGCTTTAAATTTAGAAATAATATATTTGTTGAGCATAAGTACCAACACCAGTTGATCCTATTGATGACAAAATTGATTTCTTGCAAGATCGATTTGTGTCCATCTAGTGTTGATATTAAGCTTTAATTTAGGAATAATGTGTTTGTTAAGCATAAGTACCAACACTAGTTGATCTTATTGATGACAAAATTAATTTTCATGCAAGATCGATTTGTGTCCATCTAGTGTTGACACTTAGCATTAAATTTAGAAATAATATATTTGTTAAGCATAAATACCAGCACTAGTTGATCTTATTGATGACAAAATTGATTTTCTTGCAAGATCGATTTGTGTCCATCTAGTGTTGACACTGAGCTTTAAATTTAGAAATAATATATTTGTTAAGCATAAGTACCAACACAAGTTGATCCTATTGAGGACAAAATTGATTTTCTTGCAAGATCGATTTGTGTCCATCTAGTGTTGACACTTAGCTTAAAATTTATAAATAATATATTTGTTTGCATAAGTACCAACACTATTTGATCTTATCTATGATAAAATTGATTTAGTTGGTGGATTTAGTTGTTGGAATTAAGTCAAAACTAAACTACGTAAAGTTAAAAAGTTGTTATGTTGTTTAAATAAGTTAAAATAAATAATGTGGTTTAGTTAGTGAATTTAATTGTTGGAATTAAGTAAAAACTAAACTAGTTAACATTAAAAAGTTGTTAAGTTGTTTAAATAAGTTAAAATAAATAATGTCGGTTAGCTAGTGGATTTAGTTGTTGGAATTTAAGTCAAAACTAAACTAGTTAATGTTAAAAAGTTGTTAAGTTATTTAAATAAGTTAATATAAATAATGTGGGTTAGTTAGTGAATTTAGTTGTTGGAATTAAGTCAAAACTAAACTAGTTAAATTTAAAAAGTCGTTACGTTGTTTAAATAAGTTAAAATAAATAATATCGTTTAGTTAGTGAATTTAGTTGTTGGAATTAAGTCAAAACTAATGTAGTTAAAGTTAAAAAGTTGTTAAGTTGTTTAAATAAGTTAAAATAAATAATGTCGTTTAGTTAGTGGATTTAGTTGTTGGAATTAACTCAAAACTAAACTAGTTAACGTTAAAAAGTTGTTTAAATAAGTTAAAATAAATAATGTGGGTTAGTTAGTGAATTTAGTTGTTGGAATGAAGTCAAAACTAAACTAGTTAAAGTTAAAAAGTTGTTTAAATAAGTTAAAATAAATAATGTCGTTTAGTTAGTGGATTTAGTTGTTGGAATTAAGTCAAAACTGAACTTGTTAACGTTAAAAAGTTGTTTAAATAAGTTAAAATATATAATGTCCTTTTGTTAGTGGATTTAGTTGTTGGAATTAAGTCAAAACTAAGCTAGTTAACGTTAAAAAGTTGTTAAGTTGTTTAAATAAGTTAAAATAAATAATGTCGTTTAGTTAGTGGATTTAGTTGTTGGAATTATGTCAGAACTAAACTAGTTAACGGTAAAAAGTTGTTAAGCTATTTAAATAAGTTAAAATAAATAATGTGGGTTAGTTAGTGAATTTAGTTGTTGGAAGTAAGTCAAAACTAAGCTAGTTTACGTTAAAAAGTTGTTAAATTGATTAAATAAGTTAAAATAAATAATGTGGATTAGTTAGTGAATTTAGTTGTTGGAATTAAATCAAAACTAAACTAGTTAAAGTTAAAAAGTTGTTTAAATAAGTTAAAATAAATAATGTCGTTTAGTTAGTGGATTTTGTTGTTGGAATTATGTCAAAACTAAACTAGGTAACGTTAAAAAGTTGTAAAGTTGTTTAAATAAGTTAAAATAAATAATGTGGGTTAGTTAGTGAATTTAGTTGTTGGAATTAAGTCAAAATTAAACTAGTTAAAGTTAAAAAGTTGTTAAGTTGTTTAAATAAGTTAAAATAAATAATGTCGTTTAGTTAGTGAATTTAGTTGTTGGAATTAAGTCAAAACTAATGTAGTTAAATTTAAAAAGTTGTTAAGTTGTTTAAATAAGTTAAAATAAATAATGTTGTTTTTGAATCAGGAAATATTCTTCCTCCATGTCCGCCCAGCAATAATGGATCTGATCAGAAAGGTGATGAGAATGATAAGTCTGATAAGTAAAGTGAGGGTGATGAGAATGGTAAGTTTGATAAGGAGAGTGAGGGTGATGAGGCGTAGTTGTATCTATTTGACATTTTAGACTTCTATATTTTTGGATTTGTTTAATTTGATCGTATTTTAGTTTATTTTGAAGTAGGATGAAGTTTATTTGGAAAGTGTTTAATGTATATGTTGAAAATATTGTGTTGTTTTGGTTAGATGAAGTTTATTTGGCTTTGGGTTGTTTTGGTATAAATATGCAGGTGGGCAACTAAAAATTGCAGCAATTTGCTGCCTATTTTGTAGCAGAAAACCGGCCTCCGTAGGTCAAAATTTCAAAAATAGAAAATAAAAATACCAACCTCCGGAGGTCAGAATTCCAAAACAAAAAAATAAAAATAAACCTCTGGAGGTCAGAATTTCAAAAATACAAAAATAAAAATACCGACCTCCGGAGGTCAGAATTTCAACATTACAAAATAAAAATATCGACCTACGGAGGTCAGAATTTCAAAAATACAAAAATAAAAATACCGACCTCCGCAGGTTAGAATTTCAACATTACAAAAATAAAAATACCGACCTCTGGAGGTCAGAATTTCAACATTACAAATATAAAAACATCGACCTCCAAAGGTCAGAATTTCAATATTACAAAACAAAAATATCGACCTCCGGAGGTTAGAATTTCAACATTACAAAAATAAAAAAATCGACCTCCGGAGGTCAGAATTTCAACATTACAAAAATAAATATACTGACCTTCGGATGTCAGAATTTTAACATTACAAAAATAAAAATACCGACCTCCAGAGGTCAGAATCTCAAAATGCAAAAATAAAAATACTGACCTCCAGAGGTCTTAAAAAAATGAATATTCTGATATAAAATAAAAACTGACCTCGAGAGGTCAATAAATACCGACCTCCAGAGGTCGGTATTGAATAGCTACCAAGCTTTTTCTGACCTAAGCTGGGATGTCAGTTTTAGGTCGGTATTTCAGGGAATACCGACCTTCGAAGGTCGGTATTTCAGGGAATACCGACCTTCGGAGGTCGGTATTTGTATAGGGGTTCTATATGAAGGTAAAACGACACCACTTCAATTTAATTAGAATTGAAAAAGACCCTTAAGTCCTTAGAATAACTGCCAAGACCTGACCCATGAGACCACGATCGATGGACCATGGATCATTGATTAGAGGCCCTGAATTTGAGCCATGGACCTACGGGACCCGAATCATGGGTGGTGGACCGAGACTCGATTCGTAGGTCCCTTCTGTGACTCATGGTCGGACCATTTTTGAGTCCTGCATGACGGACCCTGGTCGATGGACTGTGGTCTGACCCACGGACCATCCTGGTGGACCATCGTTCAGGATTAGAAAGTTTTGAATTTTGGGCATCCTAACCATGAACCACACCTACGGTCTGTGTTCCATTCCACGGGCCGGCGTGGCTTGGCTGCACCAGTTCCTGGATAGCTGTTACATGCCCTTTTTGAATACGGTGTGTTACAATATCTCCCCCTTGGGACTATTCTTCCTCAAATGAGATTTAAACTGGATATATAAGGACGGGAGAGAAACTAACAGCCCAACCTAATCAAGGAAACACATACTATCGAGGAGAAACAATCAACTCCAAGTTGAAACGCTCTCAAAACATCACAAAAGGGGTGAACTAACTCTATTAGCCCAATATGCATGCAACATCGAAATAATACACAATTCAAGGGAGGAAAGATCAAATTCAACTTAAACATATTCAATGCATTTCAAAGAAGTAGAAACTGCATCTCACAACCCATTATGCAAGAAATCTTAACATTTCTCATGTTCATATGAGGAACTACCTTCTCCAAGCATTAATGCATACTCAACAATTATCATGGAGTCTAAATGCAATTTACTCTCAACAACCATATTAAACATGTTCATCAATTCATCACATGAAGTCAATAGTCAACTCGTACTCAAAGCACAACAACATGAGGGACATCGATAAAAAAAACTCATTTTCTTTCTAAACATAAGCTTTCTCATGAACATGAATAAACATAAGGAAATCATGGAAATACATAAATCACACATGACTCCTAAACAAGAAAACTCAAGAGGAACTTATTACCTTAAGTTTGAATAGGAGAGGAAAGAAAAAGATGAGGATATCGGGACTTCATGTTGTCCTCGGCCTCCTGAGTAGCACCCTCAACTAAGTGATTCCTCCACAATACCTTCACGGAGGCAAGTTTCTTATTTCTCAACCTCTTGACTTGCCGGTCTAAACTTTCAATCGATACCTCTTCATAAGAAAGATTCTCTTTAATATCTAAACCCTTTAAGGGAACTATGGTTGATGGATCCCTAACACATTTCTTTAACATTGAGACATGGAACACCTTATGCACCAATGCCAACTCATTTGGCAAATCTAACCCATATGCAACCTTGCTGACACGCCTCAAAATCTTATAAGGACCCACAAAATGAGGACTAAGTTTCCCCTTCTTCCCAAATCTCATAACACTCTTCATGGGTGAGATCTTCAAATAAACCCAATCATGCACCTCGAACTCGAGATCTCTCCTCCTAACATCGGCATAGGACTTTTGCAGATTTTGGCTAGTCCTCAACCTCTCTCCAATAACCCGAATCTTCTCAATGGCCTCATGCACCAATTTTGGACCTTGAAGAGCAACTTCTCCCATTTCAAACCATCCTATAGGAGACCTACGTCTCCTACCATAGAGATTTTCAAAGGGAGCCATGTCGATACTCGAATGATAACTGTTATTATAAACAAACTCAACTAACGACATATGGTCATCCCAATTGCCCTTAAAATCTATCACGCATGCCCTCAAGATGTCTTCCAAAGTTTGAATGGTGTGTTCCGCTTGACCATCTGTTTGAGGGTGAAAAGTTGTGCTAAGCTTCACCTTGGTACCTAGCCCCTTTTAGAAAAACTTCAAAAAATGTGAAGTAAATTGGGTTCTTCAATCCGAAATTATAGACAAGGGTACTCAATGTAACCTTACTATCTCCCTCAAAAACAATTTAGCATAGTCTTTCGCCGAGTAGGACACCTTGACGGCAATGAAATGAGCAAACTTAGTCATCCGGTCCACTATTATCAATATCGAGTCATGTTGCTGACGAGTACGTGGCAAGCCCACAATAAAATTCATGTTCACATCTTCCCACTTCCAAGTAGGTACAACAATATCTTGTGACAAACCTCCCGGACTTTGGTGCTAAACCTTCACTTGGTGACAATTAGGACACTTGTCTACAAATCCCTAGATATCTTTCTTCATCCCATTCCATCTGTAGACTTCCCGTAGGTCACGGTACAACTTAGTGGCTCTCGGGTGAATAGAATACCGAGAACTATGGGCTTCTTCTAAAATTTGCTCCCTCAACCCGTCAACATTTAGGACACATAACCTACCTTGATACCTTAATACCCCATCTCCCCCTTGGGAGAAAGCCTCAACAGACTTCTCAAGTACCACCTCTTTCAACTCAATCAAGATAGGATCAAGACTTTTCTTAGACTTCACATCCATCACAAAGGAAGATTTAGAACCATTATGGACCATGACACCACCCTTGGTAGAATCCACTAGTCGGGCAAACTTATGAACATCACGAACCAATTCTTTCTTCTCTTCATCTACATGAGCCACACTACCCATCGATAATCTACTAAGACCATACGCTACCACATAAGATTTACCGAGGTGATAAAGGACACTGATGTCATAATCTTTCAATAACTCAAGCCACCATCTTTGACAAATATGATTGTAGACTCTTATGATCGCTGAAAACATCAACATGGACCCCATATAAATAATGTCTCCATATCTTTAAGGCAAAAATTACTGCCGCTAACTCAAGATTATGGGTAGGATACTTTTTCTCGTGGAATTTAAGTTGCCTTGAAGCATAGCTAATAACCTTACCATTTTGCATAAGCACACATCCCAACCCAAATCTAGAGGCATCACAATACACCACAAAACCATCTGTACTTTCTAGTAAGGTCAACACCAAAGCAGAAGTAAGTCTATCTTTCAATTCTTGGAAACTTTTCTCACAAGCTTCCGACCACACAAACTTAGTCTTGTTTTGAGTCAAAGCCGTCAAAGGAGAAGCAATGGAAGAAAATCCTTCGAAAAACTTTCTATAGTAACTGGTCAAACCCAAAAAGCTTCTAATGTTAGAAGGAGTTAGAGGTCTAGGCCAACTCTTGACCGCATCCGTCTTTTTATGATCTACCTCAATACCCTTGCTTGAAAAAATATGAAGGAAAGCTACAGACCTTAACCAAAATTCACACTTGCTAAATTTTGCAAAAAGTTGTTGGTCCTTAAGAACTTGCAACATAATTCTCAAATGGTCAACATGCTCATTTTCACTCCTTGAATAGATCAAAATATCATCGATAAACACATCACAAACATTACTAGGTATTGCCTAAACACTCTATTCATCAAGTCTATAAACACCGTCAGAGCATTAGTCAACCCAAACGACATTTCCATAAAATCATAATGACCATACCAGGTTTTGAAGGCCATCTTTGGAATATCATCCCTTCTCACCCTCGATTGGTGATAACCCGAATGAAGATAAATCTTAGAGAAATAGCTATCTTCATGAAGTTGGTCAAACAAGACATTGATTCTTGAAAGAGGATACTTATTCTTGATGGTCACTTTATTCAATTGACGATAATCAATGCACATTCGTAGAGACCCGTATTTCTTTCTAACAAATAACACGGGAGAACCCCATGGAGAGATACTCGGTCGGATGAAACCCTTATCCAACAAATCCTTTAGTTGCTCTTTCAACTCTTTCAACTCCACCGGAGCCATTGTATAAGGAGGGATAGAGATAGGTTGCGTATCCGGTAGAAGGTCAATACAAAAATCTATTTCCCGTTAGGGAGGAATACCAGGTAAATCATCAAGGAAAACTTTTGGGAACTCATTAACTACCGGAACTGACTCTAGAGAGGGGGTTTCAGAATCCACACCCCTTACCCTAACAAGATGGTAAATATACCCTTTTGAGATCATCTTCCTAGCTTTAAGACAAGAGACAAACTGACCTCTAGGCATATAATTTCCCCCCTTCCATTCAAGGATAGGCTTATTTGGAAATTGAAATCTAACCACCCGCGTCCTACAATCAATAAAGGCATAACATGCATGCAACCAATCCATACTAATAATCACATTGAAGTCTAACATGTCTAGCTCTACCAAGTCCACCAAAGTAATCCTATGGGTTAAGGAAATGAGACATCTCCTATAGACCCTCTTAGCCACCACAGCCTCACCAATAGTGGTAGAGACAGAAAAAGGTTCTAAGAGCACTTTTGGGGGAATATGAAATCTCATCGCCACATAAGGCGTCACAAAAGATAAGGTAGAATCGGAATATAACAAAGAATATACATCATGATGAAAAACTTGTAACATACTGGTGACTACATCCGAGGAGCTCTCTTGGTCACATCAGGTTTGATGAGCATAAAAGCGGTTTCGCTTTGGGGCATTGGAGTTTGAACCACTTGGAGGAGATTTTTTGCTTTCCCTTCCCTTTGCCGCAAGCATGAAGCAATTTCTCATTTTGTGTCAACTCTTCCCACAACTGTAACATCCCTCGATGCCGGCTAGGCACTTACCATCATCTTTCTTCCCACATTTGGCACATGTAGATCTACCAAAAGAAGAACCATATTCATTTCCTCCTTGAGGTTTAGGGTTCGATACCATTTCTTTATTAGACTTAGGAGGAACACTATATGAATCTTCATCGAAAAACCTTTTTCAAAATCTAGGTCGACCTTGTCCATCAGACCTTGTATTAGAGAAGTTTCTATCACCGGTCCTAGACCTTTTTACCTCCCTAATCTTCTCCCTAAGTTTTGATTCCTCAATTTGTTGAGCTTACACCATAAGATGTGAGATATTCATATCATGGAGGAGCATTTCTGTACGACACTCTTTTTCAATCAGGTCAGACACACCCGACATAAACCTACTCATCTTAGCCCTTGAGTACGCCATCATAGTTGAAGCATATTTGGAGAATTAGGTGAACTTTAGAGCATACTCCTTAATACTCATACTTCCTTGACAAAGGTTGATAAACTATTGTACCTTTGCCTCCCTCAACTCGAGGGGGAAGAACCTATCAAGAATTACTGATTTAAATAACTACCATTTTATCAGCCCCGCTCCTATGGGTCTCTCTCCCTTCCACTGATCATGCCACACTTGAGCAACATCTTTTAGTTGGTAGGTGGCTAACTCCTCCTTTTCTTCCGTAGACACCCCCATAATAGCAAGTACTTTATAAACCTCATCGATAAACCTTTGAGGGTCTTCTCCCACTTTTGAGCTATTAAATTTCGGAGGGTTATTTCATGCAGAATCCCTCACCCTTAAAGCAACTAAATTCACATTAGGATTCACCAGATCTACTACCTCTCTATTGGTTTGAGCAATCACGGCTTGAGCCAAAATTTAGACAGTAGACCTAAAATCCGCATGTGTCACATTCTCAATGAAAGGATCTATCGAAGCTTGGGGAGCTTGAGGAGCTTGAGGAGGAGATCCTTGATTCACATTGTCATCTTCAATCCTTTTAGCATTAGCCCTTCATGTATTCATATCTTGAAGACACGAGAAGTATTATGAGAGAGAAATCTTTTAGAGTGAAACTCTAAGGCACGACTTAAGAGTAATGAAGAAGAAAACATCATGTAGCCTCTCATTCATAAGTGTGGAGCGCTTCACACTAATGAACAAGAGTCTACTAGACGTGGCTTATTAGATGTCATCCTAGAATCATTCTGAACCTCGTGCTCTAATTACCAAGTTTGTCACGACCTAGGGGTACCTCCTAGATGTAACAAGGCGTATAGAACCCCAAAGGACTCCATAGAAGCCACTTATCTTTCATAACATAAGAATAGAACAATAAAAAGTAAAAGACATTTCAAGTCTTAAAAAGTTTTCCATAAAAGAAAGCGGAAGTCTAGACTTGTGTCAACATAGCCATCTATTACAATATTTGAATGAAATTTGGCCTATCCCATACATCATGTCCGAAAAGAGAAAGAACAAGAAGTGGAAACTAAAACAACAACTCCGTCCTTTGACCATGAGGACTCACCAAGATCGGGAGGATGCCAAGTCCAAGCTCTAGCCACTACAATGGAAACTGTGTATATTGGACCCTAAATTTGGGAACAATGTAGGAATATGTATGCGTTAGTACAAAAATGCACTAAGTATGATAATTATGCATAATACATTTAAAACATGCTAAAAGGGTCATTTCATTTCAAAGGATGCAATTTGCCAAGTTTAAACATCATATGAGATATTATAGGTCATAAGTCATAATCATAGATAAAGTAAATCAACATCATCTTTAAAACCTTTGAACTCATATACAAAGCATCATAAGTAACCATAGTTCATTAATCATGTTCTTATTGTGGGAAGAATAGCCTTAACCGACATAGAGACCATGTGAGCTAAAACATGATCACCCGGTGTCTCTCACACCAAAAAGGGTTGTTCTACTTGCCTAAGGTAGAACCATGAACTCTTAGCTTAGGTAGATCCACTAGATAGATAACATATGGGGGCACATAGTTTATGGGAAGTAGAGATTGCTACTAGAAGTCCGCCCTCTTCTCACAGGAGAGCTTCTATCTTATAAGACCTCTTCTAGAAATCCGCCCTCAACTAACGAGGGAGCTTTCATCTCATTTTCAATATTCACTCAGTGCTAAGCATAATTCCCATGTAATACTTACTGAGTCTTACTTAACTCACGTCTCAGGGAAGGATGTCCTTGACAACCAATCCAAGTTAGTTCATTAGGATAACTCTTGTTCATTGATTCAATTAGGTGAGAATAGCTTTTCAACCTAAGAATCCCTTTCCATGTGACAAAACCTTTCACATCATGGTTGTAAATGTTTCATGAGAATGACCTTTCAACAACACAATCAACATTGAAACTTTACTCTCAAAGCACCTTTAAAGTATTTACATATGTTTTATAGGATCATGCATAAAGTCACACTTTGCCCTTCCAAGGTTGAAAGCCATTATCAATCACCAATTCTAGAATTTAAGCATTATATAGGGATTTGATCATAAACTTCATGCAATTCAATTACTTCATAATTTAGATTATAAAAACCCCTCTTTCACAATCAACAACCCAACCTATGAGACCCCAATTTGGAAAACATGGGTGTTTGCATGGGCGCATAAGGGAAACATCATAAAAGCATTGTAGATCATCAATTCATGCATATTTAGACATAATTAAACCATTAAAGTTAGTAAATCAAAGAAACCATGGTGAATGAAGAAAACACTAGTTAATTGGGGGAATTCTACCATTTGAAATAAAGGAATTTTGGGACTCCATGGGTAAAATGAACTGATGGATGAAAGCTATCACACCTCAAGTCCAATTGCCTATCTTCAAGGGGGAATTTAGCTCCTTAGCTTCAAAACCTAGTTGAATCATTTTCTTCTTCTTGTTCAAGTTCTAGAGAGAGAATATTTAAGAGGATTTGGGTCTTTCTTTTGGGAATTCGAAGAATGAGTTAAGATGGGGTGAATTTGGGGTTAAAATGGTTTATATAGGGGCTCTAAATTAAGGAAAAATGACACCACTTTAATTTAATTAAAACTAGAAAAGACCCTCAAGTCCTTCAAATAACTGCCAGGACCTGACCCTCGAAACCACGATTGACAAATCGTGGACGGACCTACGGTCCATACTGGTCAACTATGGATCATTGATCAAAGGCCCTAAATTTGATACTTGGACCTATGAGACTCGAACCAGTGGTTGTGGACTGACCCACGGTCTGTAGGTCCATTCTTTGACTAATGGCTAGGACCATTTTTGAGTCCTGAATGACAAACCCTAGTTGACAGACTATGGTATGACCTACGGACCGTCCCAATGGACCGTCGTTCAGGATCAAAAAGTTGGAATTCTAGGCATCCTAACCACGGAGCACACCAATGATCCATAGTCCATTCCACGAGCTGGGGGTGGCCGGCGTGTCTTGGCTGCACCAGTTCCTAGAGAGCTGCTACATGCCCTTTTTGGATACGGGGTGTTACACCTTGGAACGTGGGTGAAACGTTGTATTATTTTTAGGCTCATAGTAATTATTGTCAGTTAGAAAAACTCCCCATGATGTAAAGTATATTATTTTCATATTACTTTTATTGCATATCTTATTGTAATGCTTCAATGGTTTTCACTTCATGTTCATATATTGTTTAAGTTGAGTGGCTTTTAGTCCTCCAGTTCAGTTATTAGTGTATTCAACCATATTACATACTCGTACATTCAAAGTATTGATGTCATTTGAACTGCATTTTTTCTTATGATACATATACAGGTGTTTGGGATCCGCAACATGCACTTCGTTGAGATCACTTCACACTTCTTGATAGATTTTGGTGAGAATTCCTTGCTTTCGGAGGACTCCAATTTTATATATTGCTTAGTAGTATTAAGGTTTCGTGAGTCTTGTCCCATCACCTATCTTGAAAAATAGAGGCTTAATAGATAGGCAAAGTTAGATTTTTTTTGAATGTTTTTGTCCATATGATTTTATTGGAACTTATTCAAGTATAGTATTTCAAGACAGTGTTGCGAAGCTTTAATTTAAATGATTCAAATTCACATCTATTTAAGGCTTCTGCATATCATATTGAGTCTCACGTCAATAATTAGTCACACCAAGGGATCTCTTGGGGACCAACAATGGTTCTCGAGTGCCGACCAAGTCCAGGGTGTAGGCTCGAATTGTGACACCTTGTCACCTTGAAATGAAAATTCACACTTTTCAAGGACTTGGTTCATTTTTTATTTATAGGGGTATGCTGAGCAATTCAGCCCCATAATCCATGCAAATTCTTTTAAGCGAAAACATGCAGACTTATCATTCATAGAAAATCATATTTCATGCAATTTTGTGTCATTTTTCACACGTAGCAAAAACATATAATGGACCATCTATCCCTTGAACTTAAAATAATTTGGAATATGTCTCAAGTGTCCAAAGCAAGTACACTTAAATTCATTATAATGTTTTTGTTCAACCAGAATTTATCATACCTCATCTAACCACATTGCTAGGTCATACAACTTACCATAGATATCTCTTGCATAAATTGGCAATGATAGAGGATCATCCTCATCTCGACTAGGCTCTCTGCTAATCTCCTCGCTATCACTTTCCCCTTCACTAGACTCAACATCATCACTATTAACTTGGTAGTTGTTAATCTCCGCCATTATTTCTATTTCTGAGTCAGACTCGGGTTCTTCGACTACAATTCTTTTCTTCTTAGAAGTTTTCAAATTTCTTCAGCCTTTTGTTTCTTAATTCAAGAAGAAATAAGAGCAGCTAGTTTAGTGATTTGATCTCTATTCTTAGCCATACTCTATAATTTACAATAAAAAATAGATTTATGGACAATAAGTTTACTAACACAAATAGAAATATGCTCAAATACAACATGCAAAATAAATAGCAGTTCTAACATAAATCAACAATGCAATAGGCAGAAACACCATTAAAGTAGATCAAAGTTCAGTAACAATTTCAAAATTAATAGGCGAGATAAACATAATTTTTTTTTTTAAATTCTAAGCAACCAATAGGGCTAAAATTTTCTACCCAAATAAAAATGCATTAGAGGAAACAAATATTCACTGAATAGGGCGAAAACGTCATCCGAATCAAGAACATGAAGAGTAGATGTCAAGAAAAAGAAGTCAATAACACAAATATTCAAACTACATTACACTATCATAATAAAATAAACAACCAAATAGGGCTAAAAGTTACTAAAAAACACCATTAGAAAAGGTTCAACTTACCAAAGATGAGAGCTTTGAACTTGGGGAAGAAGATTAAATAAAAGTTTTCCCCAGTAGCGTAGGGTACGGAGGGAGATTTGGGAAAGGATTAAACTTATTTTCGAGTTGCGTATGGTTCCAAGACAAGCCAGTTGGAGAAGATGAAAATGTCGGAGAAGATGAAAAGGCAGTTTGGAGAAGAAAGGTCGAAAGCTCTTTTTCAGAAAAATTGTCTCGATTTTGTTCAAATAGTAATTATTTAACTGTGTTTATAGGTATTATAATATACTTTTGAAAAGTTATATATTTACCCCAAGTTTTCAAAATTATTCAAAAAGAAAAGTAGTGGCTATTGATCAAATTCATAATAATCTCAAGACACTTGTATAGTATATAAGAAAGTAATCTTGGTACATATTTCCAAAGGATATCCTCCAATTTGTTGAATCAAAAGATTCGTGCAAATCTACCTTTATCTTGATATATTTTGTTAAACCGCCAATTCTAAAGATGTTTCATTTTAGTAAACTAGACTTAGATGCTTTGAACCAATATAAGTATCAAGGCTAAATGGAATTTATAAGAGGACCATCAACGTTGTATCCTTCTATCCGCATCTAGTTTTGGTACACCTAAAGGGTTACAAATTATAATTTTTGTACACCTAAAGGGTTACCAATTAAATGTAAAAATTTCAACTACATACCAAACACTTGTCTCACTATATAGAATCAGGGCCAGTTCAATGCTTACGAATAAGCCATATATATGCTTTCGGTCCTCAGTTTTGGGGAGGGGACCTCAAATTTTTACCAAGGACAACTTTATGCCTTAATAAAAAGTACTTTCCCCGTTTAAAAAAGAATGACTTATTTTGACTTGATATGGAGTTTAAGATGATAAAAAAGACTTTTTAATCTTATGGTCCTAAATTAAAGTTATGTTAAACATACCAAAATTTCCTTTAATCTTATGGTCTTAAATTTATATGTTACGTGAAAAACTAAAATTAACTTATTGTCATTTTCAAGCATTACAAGAAACATAATAAAGTAAAAAATAGTATCAAGTTATAAATATTTTGAATCAAATTCTTAAGGGAACTAATACGCTTTATCCTAAAATTGAAGGATCAAAAGTGCAATTATGAATTTTTCTCCCAATAATCTTGGCCAGCCTTGTAATTTGTATATAAAGGGCATTGTCCTCATTGGCCTTTGCTTCATAAAACACCACAAAATTTATTCATAAACATTACTACCAAACACTTAATATTTTCTTTTCCAACAACCAAACCCTAAAAAAAAAGAAAAAAAAGAATCAAAATGGCAGCACAGAGAGATGTTGCTAAAATAGGCTCAGAAGGATTTGTTCTAATTGACGAATACTTTGGTAAAAAAAAGGATGAATAGAACTGCCACCACAGTGGCACACAATCTGGAAGCCAGTGCCAGTACAAAATTCTGGGTGACACAACAGAGCTGCCACTATTACTACACTTCGCCTCGCGTTTATTGGGTAATTTCTCTAATTAAAAAAGAAGCTATCACTATTCCAAGTACACCACTAGTGGCTTTAAATAGCTATGAGGTTGCTTAGTTGCATGATGGTATATATCTCGCCCATTATTCTAACCGACACCAAATGTGCATCGCGTATAATACATACTAGTTGGTACTGATTCTTCTCCTGATATAATTTTGTAGCAAAACCATGGTTATATGTATGTATGTGTTGTATTCTCAATGTATTAACAACACCCCTTGTCGTATTTATATCACTATAACTCTATAATCAAATATATAATGTAAATACATACACTAACACTACTACAAGGAAGAATTCTTTAGCAATGGAATATTTGGCCGTTAAAAGTCCACATCCTATCGCAAAATGTCAATAGCGATTAAGAAAAAAAACAATCGTTAAAAGCCGTTGTGTTGAAAGTATGGTTATATATCTTTTTTAGCGACCGGATATTCACGCCATACACATACTAATTTAACAATCAAAACTCCTTTCGTTTATGGTATGTTAATAGTTTTAACACCAAAATACAATTAGCAACCAAGTTTTCTGTTGTTGATGGTCATTTAAATATTTGACAAGCCAATTATAAAAGAGTTTCAAATATCCCATTTTCATTTGTTATTGTACGAAGATTTATACTAGAGAGTAATATTAATTGTTTCATATAGAGAAACACCCGAAAATATATTAAATAGTTAAACTCATATAAAACTTCATTATTAATACAAGAACTACTTTTTTGGTACAAAACGATAGTAGTATATTATAATTTAATATGCGTTACTACAAGAGAGTGGAAGAGCATGACTACTGCTATCATGAAAGGAGGAGGGTTGGGGTTGATTACATAGATTATTAGTACTATTGGGCTTTATATGCCTAACAAAAAGAGTTCCAGCTTTGTCTCCTTTCAGATACTTTACTACAAACAACTGCCAATATCAAAACAGAGTTAAAACCCTTTTGGATTGACTTAAAAAATAGATTCAAGTAAAAAATAAAAAGTCAAACTTAAATGACTTTTATGTCAAAAAATAAAAAGTAGGGGGAGACCTACTTTTTGTTTTTGACTTATATTAAGTCATTTTTTATCTTGCCAAACACATCCTAACCTATTTTAAGTCATTTTTTACTTATTTTAAGTTATTTTTTATATTTGTCAAACGCTTCCAGAAGACAAAAACTAACTTAAAAGTAGATTTGACCAACTTTTAAGTCAATCCAAACACCCTCTTAGTCTTCTTTATTTCTGCCCTCCTTAGCTAGGATATCTCCCACTTTGTTCTCTTCCTGATAGTTATGTTGCACCAGAGGCTTCCCGAACTGCTTGGTTAGATCTCTGCAATCAAATAATATATTAGAGTTTGGTGGATGATCATATTTTAGATATTTGATGATCTCTTGGATATCTATGGAGACTTCTAAAGGTGGTATATTGTGTAGGATAGCCAGCCTAAGCCCCTTCACTAAAATTGATATTTCAGCCATGATAGGTGTTGAGGTTATGAAGGAAAGATATATCATATTCAAGTTGTATGACATATATTTATCAATTCTTAAACAAAGAAAAAATCCAACATCTATAATTAATAAGATATCGTCTTTAAACCACCTAACAAAAGTAAAATCCCTCTTAGAACTTCAACGTGTTTGGTATTTTTTTCAATGATAGATTCTCCATATTCAAATTCCTGATCTTTCAAAAAAGAAGTTTATGTAAATTTAGTAACAAAGAATAAACTCTTCTCAACTGAAGAAATTTATACCAGAACTTGGTTCTTGTAATACTAACAAAAGACTTTGTAATTATGACATAAACCACACAAATTTATCATGAAAACCTCCTTGGTCAAGGGAACAAAAACTACGAACTACATCTCTTAGGATTTCAAAAACATTCACTAAAACTTCAAAGATCAATTTTAGATTACAATTCTATAATCTAAGAGACTAAACTCTAGTACATAAACTCTAACGGTAAAATATAACCATTGTCTCTACTCTCCAATAAGTCAAACATACTTCTTATAACAACTTGGAACCTCATTTTCCATCTTAGAATAATTATCACCAAAAAATGACTCTAAGTTAAACTGACAATATGCTAACTTTAAAAAGATAACCTAACGCTAGTTCTTTTTTCTTCTGCAGATATGTGCTCGTTGTGCCACCTCTTGCTCTTGCCAAGAATCCAGATTTCAGTGATCCAAAAGCTAAGTTTTTCATTGTTAAGATTCTCTTTCTATAGTTGCTTGTTTTTCGTGTATGAAAACCCTAGTTGAGTCCTACGGTTGTAGATGGGAGGCATTCCCGAGTCTATTGTTGAGACCCAAATAGGGGTAGTGATTAGTTTGAGATTTTGACTTATTTAAGGCTTTGTTTTGATGGTTTTAGTGTCCTCAAATGCCTAATTTATGCTATAAACTTATGTTAAAGCATTGATTTTAAGGTATGTAGTCTAAGGAACAAGGCAAGGACACTATCGAGCAAAAAAGAGCAAAAGAGCTGAGGAGGTGAAGAAAAGTGATCTAGGTGATCGCCAAGACCACCCAGCGAACCGCCAAGTGGCTCTTTAGCCCACCCAAAGTTCTAGTGTGCCAGCCCTAGGGAAGAACCAACTTGGCGACAAAAATGGGTAATTGGCGAATCATCAAACGAATTCGAGATGACAACCTTAATCGCCTAAAGTTATAGAATCATGAGGTCAAATGACCAATGCAAACCGGTGATGGATTAGAGCAAACGGCAGATCGCTGACCTGTTTGGCTTATCCCGACTTATCTCACCCAATGACTTTTTGGGCAAAAAATTTGGCAACTATAAATTGATATTTAAAATGAAATTTTAGTATCATTGAATTATTCAGTAGAGTTTTTGACTCCCAAGATAAAGAGTTAGAGTTTTCTCTTAGTTTTTGAGTTCCATTGTAGACTTTGAAGCTTTTGAGGCTCAAACTTGAAGATTTGCAAGTGTGTCTTTGAATATACTAGTTTTAGGCCATTGTAAAGACTTGGAAACCTTTACCAAGATCATGGCTAATGTATTTGGTAATCGTTTCTCCATTTTTATGATATGTAGCTAAAACCCCAATTCTTGGGCTGTGATCATGTGTTTATTTGTCTAATTATCTTATGGGTATTGTTGTTTATTGATAAAATTGCTATTTTAATGTGGGTTTAATCATTAGTTGTGTTTTAATCTATGAATTTTAGTTGCAAATGCAATTCTAATTTTGAGTTCTTGCCTTGCTTGAGAGATAGGTTTTGGAACCAAAGATTTCTATTAATGATTTGTAGGTATTGGGTTGATATGGGTTTAGCTCGATAGAGTGAATCCTAAACTCAATTCTACCCATTTAGCTCGAGTGAGTGGATGCATTCAGGTTGTGGGATGGTGATCTTGTTAAGCTTTTCGATACATGAGAGAAATCACCTGAATCGTAATAGTTGTTCGAGAGAAAGCTATTACACTTAAAGTCCAACCTACCCATAATATTTCAGCATATTATTGTAAAATTTCAATTACCCATATAGCGTAATAAGCTTATAAATGATCAAATCCCGAGAATTCCTCTTAATATTGTTGTTTCCCTTATTTTTGTACTTGATTCAACTGTAAATTGACAATCCAAACCCTCCATCTGACATTCGTTGTCACCCCCTTAGATTTGTTTGTATTATTTTCGATAATTTCTATTCCTATAACAATTTAGACCACTTTATAACTTCATAACTGAATTTAAACATCTACTGCTCCTTGTGGGTTCGACCCCAACTCTTTGTTGGGTTTTATACTAGATAACGAACATTTACACCTAGAATTGGATGAGGTGTAGTTGAGACATTCTATCAAAATAGCTCCACTGCCGGGAAGTGGTGTTGTTTAGAATTTTATTATTGAAGTTGAATTGTGATCTTTTTGGTTATAGTTGAATCAACTTACTTTGGCTTATGTTTGCGTTGCTTATTTTGAATAAAGGAATAGATGAGCATAAACGAGAGTAATGGTAGCCAAGTGGGTCCCCTAAGATGACATTAGGAATCTTAGTGATTTGAATGACCCAATGCATTTGGGTGGTGTTGGTGCAATTCGTCTACCTTCTGTTGAGGGTAATGGTATTTTCCATGTTACTAGCACGATGCTACATCTCCTCCAAATGAAAAGATTATACGGAGGGATAACTCACGAAGACCCCCATGAGCATATTCAGATCTTTATGGATGTTTGTAGTCTGTTCTCATTCAAGAATATATTACAAGAATCAGTGTATCTCCGGTTCTTTCCATTCTCCTTGATGGGTGAAGCTACCAAATGGTTGGCTGAGTTACCAAGGGACTCCATCACCTCTTGGTATGAACTTACCATAGCGTTCCCTGTGAGATTCTTTCCCCTGTTGAAGATGATGACGTTAAGGGATAGTATCCAAAGTTTCAAGCGCTTGGAGGGTGAAACAATCCACGAGACGTGGCTGTGATTTCAGAAGTTGGTACTTCAATGTCTAACTCATGGACTACCAAACCACATATTTCTGCAATACTTCTATAGGAGTCTTGACACGGTGATCAAAGGAGTTGCTGATCAACTTGTTCCCAGAGGTATAATGGAATAGCCCTATGAAGTAGCGTCTCAACACCTTGATGGCATGACCAAGATAAATAGAGTGTGGTACATTTGTAAGGACCAAGTGTCTCCTCTCACTTTTTGGATATTGAAAGAACAGATCGAGAAGGACCAAGAGATAGACCAAAATATGGCCAAAATGATGACCCAACTTGATTTGTTGTCGAAAAATGTGATGGGTAATGGGTTGAAGAGTGTAAATATTGTGGGTGTTGGTGGAGAGCTATACAATGAGGAAATGAACTTCCTTGCAAATCAAGGAGGAGGATTTCGTTCCAACTATCCAAGGCCAGGTGGAAATCTGGGTTGGAATAGAGATGATGGATGGAGAGATCGTGATAGGAAATGGTGTGATTGTAATTCTGCTTGGAAGGAAAGGGACGGTGAGAAGGAATATACATCCCACCTCATGAATGCCAAAAGTCTAAAGAGCAAAGAGTTGACCCGGAGAACTTCCGTATGTAAGACATGCTTGCACGCATTCTCAATAAGGTTGAAGGGTCGGACAAAGTGTTGAAAGAGATGAAAGAGGATGTCTTAACTCTTAATCAGACTATGACTTTTCATTCAGTCTCTATTAAGCAGCTGGAGACATAAATGGGTCAAATCTTGACTAAATTGAATCCACAACAAAAGGGGGTTGCCTAGTGACACAACGACCATCCCCTAAAATGAAGCTTAAATTAGTATTTTTGTCATGCCACGATGTTAAATAAGGTGCTTTTTGGGAGCCAACCCACATTTTTAATGTTTTACATTTTGTTTTTGAATAATGGGTGTTGATTGTGTAGGTTGAAAAGTGGCAATTAGGTGAGCCAAAAGTCCAGTCGGTGAGCCCGACTTGAACCGCCGTTGGAACCACCCAACTTGATGGAGAATTTTATAAAACTCGGTGAGCTAAAAGCTCAGTCAGTGAGCCAGACTTTGTCTGTCGTTTGAACCCCCAAATTGTTGGGAGTTCTATAAAACTCAGTGAGCCAAATCACAACTCAGCGCATCGTTGAGTGGTTTGGCGGGTAGGACTTACTCTGCCGAATGGAGCGCGAACTGAAAGGTTTTAAAGGGCAAACGATTTAAAATGTTAAAATCTTTCACTTTCCTACTTTTTAACTCCTGCACTTCCTCATCCAATATTAGATTCTCTTACTTTTGTGTTTATTCTCGAGCTACTTGGGATCTTTGCTCAAATTAATTGTGGAATTCTTTGCCACCTATCTTTTCAACTATTTTTTGGGCATAAAGGTTGGTTTTTCGAACCCCGAACTAAATTTGTGGTTGAAATCAATTGCTTCTAATAAATTATTGTTGATGAATGTTGGGTAGTATGTTTTTATCATTGTTTAATTGTTGGATTGCCCGTAATTAATTGAATTCATGCCTAATTGTTCGTAAATCTTTATTCCCGTATCTTTGATTGATTAAAATCGAGTCAAAATTGTTGGGTTGTGTTAAATATGTGTTGGGTAGTAAGGGTCTTGTTTGAATTTCATAGTGTAGGTGTTTAGTTTTGTTTTCGAGGGATGAGGACTTCATTTTGAAGTATAGGGTTAAAACTAGCACGTTGGGCCATTTGGCAAGCTGGGTTGAGTTCGCCAAAGTGTTCGACGATTCGCCTAAGTCCCCCTAGATCTCTTTTAATTTCCCTAAATTGTTGAGTTTGATTCCGTAACTTTTGGTGTTACACCTGAACTCGCTGAGTTCACTCGGTGACTCTCTAGAAGTACTTCTTGATCGCCCTTCTATGCCCCTAATTCCCTTAAATACATTGTAACTTTTGGCGAGCTACTTTTAGTTCACTGATTGGTGTCGGCGATCCACCAAATAGCCCTAGACATCGCCAACAAGATTTGAATTTTTGAAATTTTTATGCTGGAACTTCGAGAAGCCCGATCTGGCTCGCCAAAGTGATTCGGCGATTCGCCGACTGGTTCGGCGAGTCTTCATTCAATTCTTTTTCTAAAGCTTTTCTTGAATTTTTCTAACGCTTTTATGTTGTTTTGGAAGAGTAGCTAGACCCAAAGTTACTGGTAGAGACATGTCACCCCGAAAGCGGGCACGAGGAATAACTATTAATAAGGATGCAACTGCATCCCGAGAAAAGGCGACAAAACTCCCTACAAAGGGAGGAAAAGGCAAAGGTAAGGGCAAGGCGTCCATTGCTGAGAGACTGGAGTACAACTCCGACAGTGAGGGAGTCTATGAGACACATCTCACCTCATCAGATTGTGAGGGGGACTCATAAGATTCTCAGGCTTCCATCTCTTAGCCTGAGGATGATCAACTACTACAAGCCTGGAGAGCAGAGCTTCGCTCAAAGGAGATGAATGATCCATCTCGGATCATGGTACCTCAGACCCCTCTTCCTTCTCCAGCTGCAGCTTCACCACAGACTATGGTCCCGACGCAACCAGTACAGGGTCCTCCTTCCTGGTCACTCAACCGACTAAAGGCCGAGGGTTTGAGGACCATTCTAGAGGAGCAAAGATTGTACATAGACGGAGTAGTGGACATACATTCTGAGATATAGAACACTCTCAAGTTCCATAAGTTTGAGATTTTCACTAAATCCTGGGCCCTTACATTCCAAATTGGGTTTAGGAGTTCTATTTGGCTTACGGAGACTTGGTGCCAAAAGGGAAGAAGAAGGTCTATTCCTTCAAATTAGTTGATCTTGTGATTGTCCGAGGTAAGAAGGTGAAGTACGAAAGTAATGACATAAATGTTATTTTGGGGTGCACTTATAATTTATGCATCAATACAACTACTTGGTCCAAAAGATGACTTTGGAGGACCTAAAGGGTTGATAGGAACCCCTTATCTCTTATGCCACCCTGAGGTGGATAGAGGTAGGTGAACTGATAGAGAAAAAGGACCTAAACGTGGTTGCTAGATACTGGTTCAGATTTATCAGCAATGCAATCATGCCATCCCAAAATGAATTCATACTCAGACACCCTAAGGAAGCATGTTTAAGGTCTATCATTTCACGCCAGAAGCTAAATCTGAGGCTATTAATTAAGTAGGAGATGGCAATGAAGGACAAGCAGAGACAAACTTTATTTCCATTCTCGGTGTTAATCACCAAACTGTATAGACCATCCCGTGTCCTTCGAGATGAGAAGATAGATGTGTAGGTGGACACATCCCTGGAGGTTGATGTTGATATGCTAACTACGAACACAGTTCTACTTACTCAAGACAGTGGGCCTTCAGGTACATCTGCACCTCCTACTTTTGAGACTCTGACTACTTCTGTTGCACCCCTATCCCCTAGATCTTATGCTACTGCTGCTTCTGCATCCTGACTTCCTCTAACCCAGGCTTACTCTACAAGATGTGCCATTTAGCCCAATCTATTGATGTGTGTGCCTCCTAGGATTAGGCTTTTATGTCTAGAATGATAAAGAGGGCGATAGTTGCTGCCTTGGCCCCACCTAGGGCTTAGATGAGGGATTATAAGTAGACTCTAGATTCCCTAACTATGAGAGTGGAGAAGTGTAAGAAGGGATAGGGAGCTATTGATGTTGTGAAGGCCTTGAAGGCCGTCATTACTGAGCTAAGAAAGGATGTGTACCGTCTGAAGTGCACCAATTTTACTTTGCTATTTGGGAAAGTGGAGATCCCGACGTCCCGAGTACCTGTTCTGGCTTATTCTGATGTGCCTCCGGCTTCCACTGAAGATGATGTTAAAGCGGATGATATTGCTGTAGAGGTTGAGGCTGAGACTGATGAGGAGCATCTTAGTGTTCATGAGGAGGCAGTCTATTATGATCTAGCAGTCTCAGAGGGTTCCATTGTACATTCAGTTGTTCAGGCCTCTTTGAGGGATGTTTCCATGGTGAGCTTTAGTGCATCCAAGGATGCTGAGATCCCGAGCACTGATGCCCAGGCAAAGGGAGTCATGTGATACACCGAGCACTGATGCCCATACAGAAGGAGTTGTAGATATGCAAACTTCACCCAGGCCTAGCCTGGTAGGATGATTCTCGTGCCTCTTCTTTGTTACTTTTTAGACTATTTTTTGTTTTTAGTTGCATTTGAGGGAAACTGCATTTTTTGTTGGTGGGTGAGGTATTATATATATATATATATATATATATATATATATATATATATGTATCTTGGTTGTTGGATTGTAATTATTGAAATTGCGGCCCATTGTTTTTATATGAATATTATTTTGAACCAAGTTTTAAAAATTTACCACATCTTTTGTGTGTGATTGTGGCTGTTTTTATACAAATTTGAGTGTCGATTGTGGTCATTACCGATGACTTAAATAGTGCTCTTAATTGAAAGAAATGAATGTGCAGCTACGGTGAGGTAAACTATCTTACATTGGAAATATGTGAACTTTTAGCATCTCATTGTGAGTAGCCGGTTCTCGAATGAGTCTCTTGTGATGAACATTGCACACTAGCTAGAAAGTGTGGAGTCTTGTTTGATAATGGTATCAATGCCTTGTGTGGTGAGGTTGTCTTGAATATTATGCTTGATGACACCTAGAATTTTCCCCGTTGATCCAATTGATTAAGTGAAACAAGCAATTGAAATGATCTTAGACAAGAATTTTGAAGAGTGAGCCAATTTGGCAATATACCTCTTTGTGGACAACCTTGTGAGATGTGTGAACCTTGCTGGGCACCTTTTGAGACTATCCCTTTCTCGGAAGAAACTTTAACAACTTTGACCTCTTTATCCCATCACCTATAACCTTCATGAAGTATTGGTTTGTTTGAATAGCCAACTTAGGCCAAAAGCCTATGTTAGGGGTGTGGTGAAAGAGAAGGAAAGTCAAGAAGTGTGAACACTTCCCCTTTTGTTGGATTGTTTCAAAAAAAGATGGAACCCCTCCATGTAAAAAAAATGAAGAACAAAGAAAAGAAAAAGACATAAAAAAAATAAAAAAATGTGAAATAAAGTGTATGAAAATAGTGAAAAATGGTGTATCCGGTGATTCATGTTTAGTTGAATAATGGGGTGGATTATGAACATGTTTGAATGTGAAAGAGAAGGAGAAAAAGTGATTTTCAGGCCATACATCATGAAGGTAGAAGCCACTAATCCTAAATGACCATACCTTTACACTCAGCCCTATTACAAGCCTTAAAAAGACCTTTGTGATCTTTAGTGAGCTAAAACGAATGTTGATTGGAAAGTAAGGGCAAGACTATGGGTAGAGTCATGCATTTGTTCATCCTTTTGAGTATGAGAGTTGTATGTGATTCTGGGACTTTAAATTTTTGAAGAATTTTGTATGAATGTGGAATCATCTTTGTTGTGAGGGCATTTGAGTACCTTTGTTGAGCTTGAACTTGCATTTGAAGCAAGTATTGTGAGCTTGAGTATCCTTGATAATGGTGAGTCAAAATATAAATCTTTGAGTGCATAATTGAGCATTGTATGTGTAGTTTGAATCTTTTGTGTGCATTCATGTTGATTCCTAAGCAACACTATTTGTAGACATTCTTGTTGAGCTGATTGATCTTGCGTCTTACTTGACGACAAGCAAAAGTTTAAGTTGGGAGTGTTGATGAGTCTGAAATTTGTACTCATTTAGGCCTTTGTTTTGATGGTTTTAGTGTCCTCAAATGACTAATTTATTGTATAAACTGATGTTAAAGCATTGATTTTCAGGTATGTAGGCTAAGGAACAAGGCAAAGACACTATCGGGCAAAAAGGAGAAAACAAGCTGAAGAAGTTAAGAAAACCGATCTCGGTGATCGCCAATACCACTCGGTGAACCGCCAAGTGGCTCTGTAGCTCGCCCAAAGTTCCTGCGTGCCAGCCTTGGGGAAGAACCAACTTGACGACAGAAATAGAAAGTCGGCAAATCGCTGAACAATTCTGCGATGGTAACTTTGATCTCCTAAAGTCACAGAACCCTGAGGATAAATTGCCAATGCAAATCAACGGTGTATTGGAGCAAACGGTGGATCACCGACCTGTTCGGCGAGGCCCGACTTATCTCGCCCAATGGCTTTTTGGCCAATAATTGGGCAACTATAAACTGAAATTTAAAATGAAATTTCATTATCATTTTTAGAATTCAAGAGAGTTTTTGATCCCCCAAGCTGCAGAGTGAGAGTTTTCTCTTACTTTTTGAGTTCCATTGTAGACTTTGAAGCTTTTGAGGCTAAAACTTAAAGATTTGCAAGTCGGTCTTTAAATTTACTCATTTTAGACCATTGTAAATACCTAGGAACCTTTACCCGGATCATGGCTAATGTATTTGGTAATCGTTTCTCTATTTTTATGATGTGTAGCTAAAACCCCAATTCTTGAGGTCTAATTATGTGTTTATTTATCTAATTATCTTATGTGTATTGTTGTTTAATGATGATATTGTTGTTTTAATGTGGTTTAATCATTAGCTGTGTTTTAATCTATGAATTGTAGTTGCAAATGCAATTCAAATTTTGAGTTCTTGGCTTGTTAAAGAGAGAAGTTTTGGAACCAAAGCTTTTGATTAATGGTTTTTAGGTATTGGGTTGATATGGGTTCAGTTTGAGAGAGTAAATCCTAAACTCAATTATACCCATCTAGCTTGAGAGAGTAGATGTATTAAGGTTGTGGGTTGTTTATCTTATTAAGCTTGTCGATGTTCGAGAGAAATCGCTTGAACCGTAATAGTTGTTCGAGAGAAAGCTATTGCACTTAAAGTCTGGCCTACACACAATATTTTAGCATATTATCGTTAAATTTCAATTACCATAAAGCGTAATTAGCTTATAAATGATCACATCCTAAGAATTCTTGTTAATATTGTTGTTTCCCCTATTTTCGCACTTGATTCAACTATTAATTGACAATCCAAACCCCCCGTCTGACATTCGTTGTCACCCCTTTAGATTGGTTTGTAATGTTTTCAATAATTTCTATTCCTATAACCATTTAGACCACTTCATAACTGAATTTAAACACATAGCGCTCCATGTGGGTTCGACCTCAACTCTTTATTGGGTTTTATACTAGATAACGAGCGTGTACACCTAGAATCAGATGAGGCATAGATAAGACGTTCTATCAGGTAGAGGTAGGGCCTGAGCTAGAGGCCTTGCTCGTAGAGTAGCACCAGGTACATCTCGTGCATGTGGACTGGCACTAGCTAAAGGTAGGGCTAGAGAAGTTTCTCCTAAGCCACAGATTGAGGTTTATGAGGACCAGGTTCTTCTTAAGTTTGGATTTCTGTTGTTTCATGAGACCTTGTTGAAGATTCTTGGTGTGTTAAAGAACCTTTCTTTCGGGACGTAGATCTAGATGAGTAGTAGGCTCTAGGTGTTCATGTTCAAGTGGGCCAGCTACTGGTGGTTCCTGCACAGGCTATTGGTGCACAACTGCTCCTGAGGTTATCTTGATAGGGTCTCATCAGTAGTGCTATGAGATATTTTAGAAGATGATACCACCTTAGTTTCAGGGTGGTAAAAGCAAGGATGCTCATGAGTTTTTGACTTTGTGTCATGAGATGCTTGTGACAATGGGCATGGTGGATGCTCGTGGTGTCCAGTTTTTTTCACTTCAGCTTTGTTGTCACGCTAAAGAGTGGTGGAGGACTTTATTAAGGTCTAGACTAGTTTGATATTCTTGGGAAGAGTGCGATGTATTTTCTAGTGCTTTCTAGGTCCGCTTTATTCCTTCGAGCATAAGAGATGAGACTTGTCTGAGATTTTAGAGCTTGGTTTAGGGTAGTCTCTCTGTGACCGAGTGTAAGGCAAGTTTTTGCAAGCTCTCTAGGCATGCTTTGACTTTTTTTCCAGATGAGGCTGAGAAAGTTTGCCGGTTTGTGAGAGGGTTGACTTTGTTTGTCAGATCTTCTGTGTTCAGGGAAGCTAGAGAGGGGGATTTCTTCTAGTCCATTGTGAGCACTGCCAATGAGGCAAAATTGATGGTCTCAGAGGAGTTTTGGGTGCCCAAGAGGACCAATTCTTTTGGTCAATTTTCTAGTGTCTCATATGGAGGCAGAGGTCCGCAAAAGGGTAGAGATTTATTCCAGCACCCTGGGCCGGTTCATGCTTTTATTCCTACAATTTATAATTGGCTGTCAGCCCGGGGTTCTTATGGTTCTGGTCGAGGTGTCCATGATAGTTTATCGGGTTCGCATGAGTTGTTATCTGTTCTACAATTTTGCTACACTTGTAGGATCCAGGTCATATGATGCGATCATGTCTTGTACAGACTCAATTAGGACCTCAACGTTCATATTTAGTTGCTCCAGCTAGGGATTCAATGCATTCGGCCAGGAGATGAGGTATATCTTAGATCGATATAGCTTATAGGACTACGAGTAGGGGTGTTCCAACTCCGCAGGGTGGAGGTAGAGGTTCTACTCAGGTTACAAGTGGTGAGATGTCCAGTGTAATGATTTCAATGGAGGCCTGAGGCTAAGATTTCTGATGTTGTGATCACATGTATCGTCCCAATTTACGATTGACCTGTGTGTGTATTGTTTTATCTGAGATGTACTTTCTCATGTGTCTAACTATTTTTATATTGGGTTTGATATGATGTTAGATTGCATGCTTGTGCCTATTCATGTTTTTACACCTGTGAGTGAATCCTTAGTGGTGGATCGATTGCATTAATCTAGTCTTGTTTCTATGGTGGGGGAATGAAACTTGGGTAGACCTGATCATTTTATGGATTGTAGACTTTGATATTATCTTGGGTATGGATTGGCTTTCTCAGCATCATGCTATGCTTGATTGTTATGCTTAAGATCGTTCCATTAAAGATGCCAGGTGTCCCGAGGGTTGAGTGGATAGGTGCTAGTGGTTCGTACCCTAGCAAAGATATCTCTTTCATTAGAGCTTAAAGATTGTTTGATAGAGGGTGTTTGTCCTACTTGGTTTTCATTTAGGGCACTAGTGTAGAGCCACCAAGCACAGATTCCATGCCCGTGGTTCGAGAGCTTAAAAATGTGTTCCATACTAATCTTCTAGGTTTTCTATCATATATGGATATTGCATTTGCTATTGACTTTGAGCCAGACACCAAGCCCAAATCTATTCCTTCTTATCCTATGGCTCCAACTGAGTTGAAGGAATTTAAGGATTAGTTGTAGGATTTGTTGAGTAAGGGGTTCATTCACTCTAAATTTTCTCAGTGAGGGTGCTCCTGTGTTGTTTGTGAGGAAGAAACATGGATCTCTGAGGATGTGTATTGATTAGTGATAGTTCAACAAAGTGACAATGAAGAGCAAGTATCCTCTTCCTTGTATTAATTATTTGTTTCATCAGCTTCAGGGTGCATATTTATTTTCTAAGATTGACTTGAGGTCCGATTATCATTAGTTGAAGAATAGGGCATCAGATATCCCTAAGACAGCTTTATAACTCGTTATGGGCATTATGAGTTTCTAGTTATGTCTTTCGGTTTGACTAACTCCCTTACAACGTTCATATAGTTAATGAATGGGGTATTCCCACCTTATTTGGAAGATTCCTTTCTAATAGTGTTCATTAATGAAATCTTGGTGTACTCTAAGACTGAATAGGACCATGATCGACATTTGTGGATTGCGTTCCAGAGATTGAGGGAAATTGTCTGCCAAGTTCTCAAAGTGTCAGTTTTGGCTTGATTCTATGGCATTTTTGTGACATGTGGTGTTCAAGGAGGGCATTCAAGTTGATCCAGCCAAGATTGCAATAGTGAGGGGTTGGACCAGATCTATATCGATTATCAAGATCAAGAGTTTTGTGGGACTTATAGGCTATTACCCATGGTTTGTTTAGAGTTTCTCTATCATTGAATCTCCTTTGATTACATTAACTCGACAAAGTGTGAGGAGAGTTTTAAAAAATTTCAAGAACTTGTTAACGTCGACTCCTATTTTGACCTTACCCGAAGAGGGTGTGCACTTCGGTGTTAATTGTAATGGTTCTAGAATCGGGTTAGGTGGTGTTCTAATACAGAAGGGTATGGAGATTACCTATGTTTGTAGGCAGTTGAAGACCCAAGAGAGGAACTATCCTACCCATGATTTAGAATTGGCAGCCGTAGTATTTTGTCTTAAGCTATAGAGACATTATCAATATGGAGTTTATTGTGAGGTTTACACAGATCATCAGAGTCTTGTGTACATTTTCAATCTGTGGGATTTGAATTTGAGGCAACGTAGATGGCTTGATCTAATAAAGGACAGTGACATCACTATATTGTATAATCTAGGAAAGACTAACGTGGTGGCCGATGCTTTAAGTAGGAAGACTTATATCATGGGGAGTCTTGCCGCTAGTAGTGTAGAGGAGAGACCATTGGCTAGAGATGTTCAAAGATTAGCCAATAGTCTCATCCGTTTGTAGATTTCTAAGGAGACGGGTGGTTTGATTTCTTTCACCAAGGATATTTCTTCCTTATTTAAGCAAATTCGTAAACATCCATTATATGATGAGAAAGAATGTCTCATTCGAGACAAGGTGATGAGAGAGGAAGCAAAGGAGGTTGTCCTTGATTCTAATGGTGTCTTGTGAATTGGAGGAATTATTTGTGTGCCCAAGGTAGGCGAGTTGATTTGACTGATTCTTGAAGAGGCCCATTGTACCCAATATTCCATCCATCCACATGCGACGACTATGTATCATGACTCGAGCCAGCACTATTGGTGGTGTGGTATGAAGAGAGTTATTGTAGATTTTGTTTTGAGGTGTTTGACTTCCTAACAAGTCAAGTGTGAGCACTAGCATTCTGGAGGTATATCTAAGAGGATGCGTATTCCTACTTGGAAGCGGGAGTAAATCATTATTGACTTTGTTGTGGGATTACTTACCACTGTGGGTGGTTATGATTCCATTTGGGTGTTTTTTGATAGGTTGACCAAGTCTGCCCTTTTCATCCCAATTCGGGTGAAGTATACAACAGAGAATTTAGTCGAGCTTTATATCGTAATATTGTGAGACTACATCGGTTCCCAATTTCTATTATATGCAATCGAGGTTCCCCATTAACTTTCCATTTCTGGAAAGCATTGTAGCATGGTTTGGGTACTCTGTTATATATGAGTACAACCTTTCATCCTCAGAGAGATAGTCAGCCCAACCAGACGAATCAGGTGTAAGAGGACATGCATCGATCTTGTGTGATTGATTTTGGTACTGGATAGGATCAGCATTTGCCATAAGAACAACTTTCCTAGTAGTTATCATTCCAGTATTAAAATGGCCCCCTTTGAGGCATTGTATAATAGATAGTGTAGATCTCCGATCGGATGGTTTGATTCAGCTGAGATTGACTTATTGGATACAAATTTCTTAGAGATGGTTTGTAGTAGGTTCGTATGATTCAGGTAGACTGTTGAAAACCTAGAGTTGACAGAAAAATTATGAAGATCGGAGAGTTTGAGCCCTAGTATTCTTAGAGGGTGATAATAATTGGCTTTTAGTGTCACCTATGAAGAGTGTGATGAGTTTTTGAAAGAAAGGTAAGCTTAGACCTTGATTCATTGGACCCTTTGAGATTCTGAGTCGTGTGGGAGAAGAGGCCTATAATTTGGCCTTGTCACCTAGTTTGTCAGTTGTGCATCCCATATTTCAAGTCTCCATGCTTCAAAGTACGTGTCAGATGAGTCCCATGTACTTTCCCTTGATTTAGTTGATTTAGGTCCAGAATTATCCTTTGGGTAGGAGCCTATAGCCATTTTAAATAAGCAGGTCTGAAAGCTAGCACCAAGGAAATCGCTTCAATAAAGGTGCAGTTGAAGCATCATTCAGTTTGTGAGGCTACTTGAAAACAGAGTCTGATATGCATGCCAAATATCCTCAACTTTTCAAAGCTTCATGTACTTTTTTTTCCTTAACATGGTTTTTAGTGGGGGATAAGCTAATAACCGAATCGTTCATTTTTGGAAAGTTTCATGAATTCACTATTTTCCCCTCCTGTTATCAACCCCGAGTCATTTTGATTGAGTTTGTAAAGTTGATTTTGAACTTTGAATTAAAAGTTGAGAATTTGGTAAGTTTGTGAGTTTTAAAGGCTAATTTGTTAAGAAAGTGGTTTTAGGGTCTTTTGGAGTTTCAAGTGTAGGAATGGAATTCCATTCATTCAATCAGTCCCAAAATGGGGAATCTTATCCATGATAGTTTTTTATTTTAGATTTTGAGTCTTTTTCAGGATTTGAGGTCCGAAGTTTTGAAATTATGGAAATTTTAACATTTGGGTTGACTTTGGTTAACATTCGGGGTTTAGATGCTCGAATTGGGATTACAAGAGTTTCATTGGGTTTGGGTGATGCTTTTTTAAGCCTAAGTGATGTCTTGGTTCATTTTTGAGCCATCTCGAGCTTACTTTACCCTTTTTAGGAGTAAGTTAGTTTCTTGTTGTTTTCGTGGATCTTGGGTCAAGGAGACCTCAGATTAATTTTTGACAGTTTCATTGAGTCCGGAACGTCGATTATAATTGATTTGCATATGTTGCTTGTGTGTACCGAGGATCTGAATGAATCCCAAGGGTCCTTTCGATGTTTTTGAAATTTGCTTAAGTTGATGGTATCTGTAGGCCTTGCTTTTGTGAAGGACAGTCGCTTAAGAGACCTTTGCTTAAGCGACCATCACTTTTGAGAAAGAGGCTTCTCTGAAGCGACACTCGTGTGTATGGTAGAGTTCGCTTTTGGGAACCCCTTGTTGCTTGTGCGACATTAGAGAGGGGTTTTGCTGCTTATTTCAGGGTTTTAGCCCAATTTCACCATTTTTCTACTTGGGTTACCCTTGGTGGCGAATTTCAGAAGGATTTTCTATGCTAGATTACTTGGGTAAGTGTTCATAATCCTAAACCTTCATTTTCCATTGATTAATCATAAGTTATAGCATCAAATTTTAGGGTTTTGGTTGGTTAATGGCAAGGTTTTTCAAGAACCCACGAATTTGATAAAATGGTGATTTTAAAGTGGTTTTGATCCTCTTTTTCGAAATGACTTTTCACTAATGAGTTACTAAAGTCTTTAACATCATTTTCAAGTATTTTTTTTCGGATTCAAACCTCTATTTTGATATTAGGTTTTAAGTTTGTTTTACCATTTTCTTTACATAATTGTTTTGGGAAGTGTTATTTCCAATGGATCATTGTGGATACTTGATTATTTTAGATTGTGTGGATATGAAAGTGGTTCGGAAGGGAAAAACTCAACTCTTGGAGTGATTGTTTATTAATTTAAGGCAAGTGGCTTCCTAAACCTTGTAATCTAGTTGAATTCGTCTGTTTCCTTCGTTGCTTGTGTGTTGGGGTTATTGGGGATGAGGTGAAGGGTTAAATTGTCCACTTGTTACATCTATATGAATAAAATGGGTTTTAATGAAAATGGCTATATGTTGAACATGATATTACGAGTTTCCTTAATGTAACCCTTATTGATTGATCGATGAAATACTTGAAAGCATAAATGTGGACTTGAATTGTGTAAATTGTTGTCTCCTCTATGTGGTATGACATTGCTTGTGTGCTTTGATCGTTGAACACCGAGATGAGTCATGTGATGATTGTGATGCTGAGGTCTTTGTTGGCAAGAGTTATTATGCCAAGGTCTTTGCTGGCGAGTGTTATTATGCCGAGGTCTTTGCCGGCAAGTGTTGTGATGCCGAGGTCATATCCAGCAATTACTTATAAAGCCGATGGGAAATAGTTTCGGCTAGTGATTTGATATAAAGCCGATGGGAAATGGTTTCGGCTAGTGATTTATTATAAAGCCAATGGGAAATGGTTCCAGCTAGTGATTTAATATAAAGCTGATGGGAAATGGTCCTGGCTAGTGATATTATACTGATGGGAAATAGTTGCGGCTTATGATTTGATATAAAGCCGATGGAAAATGGTTCCGTCTAGTGATATTTTGCTTATGGGAAAGTGTTCCGGTGAGAAGTTGGTCATTGTGATTTGATGCCTTTGTTGTCTCTGCATGACTTGCTTGCTAAATGTGATTGATGTACTTGTTTCGTGCAACTAAACTACTTGACATTGAGATTGACTTATTTGAATTGTTTTATTGTTGAATTGCGAAGATTTGAACTGTGAATATTAGGTTGTGAGTTGTGTATTGTAGAATTGCTAGGTTGTGCTGATTTTTTTGTATATTGTAGTTTGAGGATGTTCGGTTTGAGTGTAAGGGGTATCCATTTTCTAGCTAGTTGCTTTGTTTAGTAAGCTGCTTGTTGGGTACCGTGTTATTGGTACTCACCCCATGCTTCTTCACTTGTGTAGATTCCGAGCCCCGACACGTGTGACCTCTTTCTTCTTCTCTTAATCTCGAGGCTTGTCAAGGACTTGAAGAGGTAGCAACTTGTTTTTCGGTGGACCCTCTTTTTTCTTTTCTTACACATTGTTCTATTTGAGAAACAAAGAATGAGACTTTTATTTATTTCTTAAATCCGCACTTATATATTTAGTTGTTTGTACACGTGACAACCTAATTTTGGGGGTTTAAATAGAATAATAAGTTTTCTGCTTTATCTTGTTCTTCTTATTACTGTAATTCTATTTTCTTTCATTCCGTTGGGTTGAGGCAGACTTATCTTGGTGGGGATAGACAAGTGTCATCACATTCATTTTTGAGTCATGAAAAAAATTTAAGATTAGAAAAAAAAATTATTAACATGGATTTGAAGCTATCAACCCCCATCTAATAGCTTGAGATAGAGATAACATATGATATTGATGAGTACTTTAATTCGACATCCACGTGTTGGAAGGACTTTGGGTGAAATACTTCTGATTTGGCTGAGAGACTTTAGTAGACTAACATGTTCGTCAATTTTGCACAATAAACACACTTGTATGAGATAGTAAATTACTTGTTTAAATTCTGATGTTTGGGAACCGTAACTTTAGTTTAATTATTTTTTCTTTTGATTAACAACCCATTATTAATCAAAATTGAATCATTACATAACCAAGTAGATGCAGACCAACTACCTCTAAACTAAACAAAACAACCAAGAAAATCACCTACACATCTAGCTAATATAAGAACCTATACAACATCTAGGGAAAACAATTTAACTACAGTAATCAATCATGCCATCCAGCATTGTTTCTCCCTTGGATGCGTATATGCATTACTATCTCTCGGCATGTCTACATTGTATGCACTCGTCCATGTTGAAATCTCTTGATATTTCTATCCCTCCATATGTAGTAAACCATCATTGCAAAGGTGCATTACACAATCTCAACCATGCTATTTTTCTACTTTGCCTTGTGTTAAATCCACTCTAGCTCTTGGTGCCATGAGCCAATATTTCGAGGTTGGTGCAACCAATGAAGTAATCTTGTCCATACCTAGTAGCTATAGGAACATGAGAAGAAAAGGTGAGTGAATGTCTCCTCCTCTTGAGAACAGAAGGCACATTCGATAGGAACTTGGATACCAAATTTTTGCAATCGATCCATAGTGGACAATCTTTGTTGCACTGCTAGCCAAAGATGGAATATGTGTCTTGGATGTATATGCTTGTGCAAGGTTAAGCTTTTCCAAGGAACTCTAGGGTGTTGCTGCTGCAAATAGTGATAAGTTGCCTTGATCTAAAATTTACCTTGCTTTTCCAGCTTTTTCATTTCTTATACAAGTACCCCAGCAGCACTAGTTGAATTGATCAATACTTCTTGACTGTCTATTATTTTCCTTACCACCCAAGCTACATTCTTGGGGATATCCATAATTTCCAGGTCTCTATTTTTTATATAATAATAGTGAATCCACTTTATCCATAGAGAGTCTTTTTTCATAGATATAGCCCCCAATTGTTTGAGTATGGCTACCTTGTTCCAAGTACTAAGTGCGATTATATTAAGACCTCCAGCAACCCTTGGTTGACACACCTTGTCCCATGCTACTTTTGCTCTCCTTGACATCTCCCCTTTCCCAGTCCATAGAAAAGTTCTACAAGTAGCTTCAATCATTTTTATTACTCTCTTTGGCAGGACAAAAATCTGAGCCCAATAGCTTTGCATACCAAACAGTCCAGATTTTATTAACTGCAGCTTACCAGCGTATGAGAGTAGTTTAGCTGACCAATATCTCACTTTTTCTGTAATCTTCTCCACTAGTGGGAAACACTGTTGTATAGTCGATTTCTTTGTTGACAAATGGACACCCAAATACTTGAAGGGGAGGTTACCTTCATCAAACCCAAGCAATGTGAGTATATCATTCTTGACCTCCTATGGTACTCCAACAATATAAATGGAACTCTTGGTTTCATTAGCCTACAACCCTGATACATTAGAGAAGTTCTGAAGAGTCTTTTTCAGTAATGTAATAGAGAAAATGCATGCCCTACAAAACATTAAGAGATCATCAGCAAAACACATGTGCACCACTCCCAATCTGCCACATGTTGGATGGAAGTTGAAATCCCTATTTCTACCCAATAGTTTCATCTCTCTATTAAGGTACTCCATAGATAGCACAAAGAGATATGGGGACATGGTATCCCCTTGACTAAATACTTGTTTTGCCTTGAAAGGATTAGTCAGCCCCCCATTGATCCGTAATGAATAACTGATAGTGGAAACACAGTCCATCACCTAATCTATGAACTTATAAGGAAATCCAAGATTGACCAGCATAGCTTTTAGAAAAGGACATTCTAAAGTATCATATGCTTTCCTAAGATCCACCTTAAGAACACATCTAGGTGATATCCACTTTCTAGTGTACCCTTTAAGCAACTTATGGCTTAGAAGTATATTATCAGTAATATGCCTTCCTTCAATAAATGCTGATTGTGATTCACCCACAAGATTATTCACCACACTCTTTAGTCTTCTAGTAAGCACTTTTGCAACAATTTTATACAATGTGGAACAACAAGTAATAGGTCTAAAGTTTGTCACCTGGGTAGGAGAAGGAACCTTAGGTATTAATGTGACAGTTGTGCAGTTCCAAGCTTTCATCATGACCCCAGAACAAAATAATTGTTGAACAGCTGCATACAAGTCCTCCTTTACTATATCCCAATTTTTAGTATAAAATTCTATTGGGTAGCCATCCATCCCTGGTGCTTTATCCTTTTGCAATTCATTCACAGCATAAAGAATCTCCTCCCTACTAACCTCAACTATCAAAGCAAGTTCTTGTTCTCTACCAAGGCATGGCCCATCTTTTATAATCTGTGCATTAGGAGTTTAATTTTAATTCTTGATAACAAGTTCTAGTATAATCTACTTCATAAATTAAACTCCTAATGCACATAGTATAAGCATTAGGAGCTCAAAAGACTTATAATGATAGCTATGCTTAAAACAGACATTTTATTTGAAAATTATGATTTATGCCAATTTTGAGAAAACTTAATGAACATAAGTATAAGAAGCATAAGATACAACATAATCATCATACAAGTCACTTAATCACATTTAGCTTTCACCTCAAGTAACCCCAAGCTATACTTTGTGCAATGTATGAATAGCATCCCATACCACCATCCCCACTAAGTACCACATTAAGTCCACCAAAAGTTAACCTACCATTCATTCTTTTCATCTTTACACATTACTCATACATAAGAGACACAAACATTTCATAGGACATGACAAGGAAGTAAGTCATAATACAATCTCAGTAAAGCATGCATCATAACATTTAAGCATTTAAGTCAACCATCTTCATTAGCTTCCTTTTGAGCATATCCATTCATTAACATATGAGATTAAAGAATCACACCATAGCCTCTCAAAGACTACTCGTGCAATGCATGGATGGAATCCCAAACTAACACCCACACTTCATAGAACCTCTCAAGTAACTATAGTTCGTATCTCACATGATTGGAATAAGCATTAACCGACATAGACCATGAGAGCTAACCATTGAATCCAGTGTCATAAACCCCAACACTGTAAGGAGGTGTTCTACTTGCCTAAGATAGGATCGGTAACATATAGCTTAGGTGGATCCACTAGCTAGACCTATGTGGGCACATAGTTATGGGATAAGGAAGATGATTATTGAAACTCGGCCTAAACATTGGGAGAGTTTCCATCTTACAAAATCCACTCGGTGCTTAGCTTCCATTCACACAGAGTATTTCATTACTTTAACATTATTAAACATGAGAGGGTGCCATTGTCCTACCAACCCAAAGTACCTTGATTAAAACATGAAAGGGTGCCATAAGCCGACCGATTCAAGGTACATTAGTTAGAATAGCTCATTGAATCCTCATGAAAGGGTGCCATAAGCCTACCGATTCAAACTTCATCATTAACATTCATGGAAGGGTGCCATAAGCCTAGCGATCCCAAATTTCATTAACATCATTTATGGAAGGGTGTCATAAGCCTACCGATCCCAACGTTCAATATTAATATGCATGGAAGGGTGACATTAGCCTATCGATCGAAGATACATCATTAGAATAAGTCATAGAAATCATCATGCAAGGGTTACCAACATAAGGTATACTGATTCATGTTCATTAAGTCAAGATTCATTCATAACACAAGAAGAGGATACCTACCAAATCAAGATGTAACAATCAAAATAGAAGAAACCATTCACATTTTATCATCATCATTCATGAGTGTTAATTGAGAACATTCTTTCAATTATAACACAATTATATTCTAAACATGTTCATTATACGTTCATTGAACTCACATGCAAATACTTCACATCACATTCATACATTAACCTTCATACTTTGCCTTCCAAGGCCATAGATCACAATCATCCACACACCTTAAAATACTACAATTAGGCATGATTAATAACATAATTTCAATAATCTAAGTCAATATAAACATAAACAATTCAACATACTTTTATGATCAATCAATTCCCAATAACGGCTTAGGATTTTGGGGAAAACATGGGTTCAAGGGAAAAATCATCTTAATTCACCATTCAATCTTCAATTAAACCTTGATTCATAACATATAAGCCTTTTGAAAACGTTTAGAATTGAACCCATGCATTAAAAAGCCTAGGTTTTTAGGATATTTTTGGAAACTTGAAATCGTCTTTTGATAGGGCTGCTTGAATGAAACTTAGACAAGGATGAAGACTACCATACCTTTAGGGAAGAAACTCCAACAAAATCGATTAAAAAAGGTGAGATCTTGAGCTTGAGAACTTGAATCCTTCTTCTCCAATGGTGATTTCTACAGAGAGAATATTTGGAGAGGGTGGGAGGTTTCTATTTTGTGTTTTGAAATACTGAATTGGAAAGGGAGTTTTAATATCTTTAAAAGCCTTAAAATACATTAATAAATCAATAATAACTTTCCCACAACTAAACTAGCTTAAAAAGGAATTTACCAAACCACCCTTACACTTGGCCGAATTAGACAAATTGCAAGTGCAATCCACGCCCCATGGACCTACTGACCGTGGGTGCATTGACGCCCTGTCCTGTAGGTCCATAGGTGGTGGCTGGAATTTGTCAAATTGGAGCCTACTTCACGACCCCCACCTACGGGGTGTGGGTCCATCTACTGTACATAGATGGCCATCCGTAGGTCACTATATTTTGGCAAATTTTTGTTTTCTTGGGGTCTTGGGGTCTTGGGGTCTTGGGGTTTAGGCTTTAGGGTCCTCCTCAAGGGCTCCTTGGTTGGTCCTTGGGGAGTCATACCTTGACGTTTAACCCCTAAGACCCCCAACTAAATCTCGGGACATCACTTTACAACTTCAAACCCCAAATCAAACTCAAACACACACTAGTTAGGCTCTAGTTTTACCTATTCGTTTTTCTAGTCGTTATCTACCCCTTAGGAGCATTCGTCCTTGAATGACACTTTACACAATTAAGGGAAATAAGATTCAAGACTAGAAGCCCATCAAGCATGCAACATCATAATCAATGCACAAAACTAGGAGGAAACATCAACTCCATCTCAAACATGCTCAATGCAACAGAAGCAAGTAGGAACTACATCCACCAACTCATTATGCATGAAAACTTCAACATTTCTCATTTCATTGGAGGAATTACCTTCTTCAAGTCAAATCATGGTCATCATAACATCATTAGGCACATTATGCAATCAATCTCAAAAGCATATTTAGGCATGTTCAACAATTCACCTCATGAAGCATATAGGCAACTCATCCTAAATGCATATCACATGAGAGACATAATTCATAAAAACTCATTTTCTCATTTAAACATAAATTCATCAAGAGCATGCATAACATAAGGAGACCATGGGAACACATAATCACTCATGACTCCAAAACATGAAACAAGCTACAAGGAACTCTTAGTCTCAAGCTTAAATAATAGCAATATAAGGAAAGAGATAAGGATATCGAAACTTTCAACAACCTTACTATTCAACATACCATCTCCCCCTTAGGGGTAAACCCATACTAAGGCTAACATGAAAACAACATAGGGACCTTAACAAGACATTCACAACCATAAGGAACTATCACATACTGGTGCCTTCATCCGGAAAGCTCCTTTGCTCTCTTTAGCTTGAAGTACATAGAAACAGTTTTTCTTTGGAGCATTGGGATCCGGTTTATTAAGAGAAGCTTGTTTGGCCTCTATTCCTTTGGTAGCAAGAGTAGGGCTATCTTTAACTTGGTGATCATTCTTTCCACAACCATAACACCCATTAGTACCGACTAGGCACTTCCCATAGTGCCTCTTCCCACAAGTGGTGCAAGTAGGTTTGGAAAATGGAGGTCCACAGCCTTTCTCTTGTTAACCTTAGGACTGCCTGACAAATCTTGGTTTGGAGCTCTCTTTTTGAAGCTTCATTGACCTTTCTCATCGGGTCTAACTCTTTTTAACTCCCTATTTTTCCTCTTAAGTTTGGACTCCTCAATAGATTGAGCATACACCATAAGCAAAGAAATGTTCATGTCATCATGGAGCAATACCGTACGACACTCTTCCTCAACTAGGTCGGATACACCCATAACAAATCTACTCATCTCATCCCTAGGGTTTGACACCAAAGATGGGGCATACTTTGACAATTGAGTAAATTTCAAAGAATACTCTTGAACATTCATCTTACCTTGCCTAAGATTGATAAACTCCTCCACCTTAACCTCCCTGTTATCACTGGGAAAGTACCTATAAAGGAATGCCTTCTTAAACACCTTCTAATCTATGGCACCCACTCCTATAGGCCTATTGCTCTTCCATTGAGTAAACCAAATTTGGGCAACATCCTTCAATTGATAAGCGGCTAGTTTCGCTTTTTCTATAGAAGTCACCTCCATAGCATTGACTACCTTATACACCTCATCCACAAACTCTTGGGGGATCCTCTCACACCTTGGAACCAAGAAATATCGGAGGACTCATCCTCAGAAAGTTTATCAACCTAGAAGCCATAGTGCTCACAATAGGGTTCACATTAGTCTCAATCACCCTAGTAGCTTGAGCCGTCATAGCTTGGGCTTGAGTAGTTAAGACTTGAGCCATCATCGAAAGATCCGACCTAACTTCCTCATTGGACATAGTCGGGGGATCCACCGAAACTTGATTGCCTAGATGAACTTGGACACCTTGAGGACCTTGGGGAGGAACTCCCTCATTCACATTCTCCTCTTCCATTCTTCTTGCGTTCGCCCTTGTATTCATATCCTATAAAAACAAGAGAAGGGTTTGGAAAAGGACTCTTATAGAGCTAAACTCTAAGGCACGACTTTAAGAGTAATGAAAGAAGTGTAGCTTCCTAACGTCGTATAGCCTTTCATTCATAAATGTGTCGCGACTCATAACCATGAACAAGATTCTACTAGACGTGGTTTGTGAGACATCAACCCTAAAAACAATCCCAAAACCTTATGCTCTGATACCATGTTCGTCACGACCCAAGGCTATCCCCTATATGTGACACGATGTACAAGACTTCAAAAAGCCTTATACAAGCCTCATAGCATGTCATTTCATAAGATAGTAGAAATAGTATGGAATTAAATTTTTTTCTTTTAATCCATACAATCAAAAACTATTTAAAACAGCGGAAGTCTATTTGTCTCACATGGCCATCTAGAACAATATCTTGAAACAAAAGTAGGGTCATGACCCTTTACAATAGAAGTCTAACAAATGTCTATTACATGAACGAAATGAAACATCAAAGTACTTGTCCTCGGATCCATGAGGACATACCACTAGTCCTGGAAGAACTCAATCCAAGCCTTTGAACTAGAGAGAATCAACTCACTTGCCGGAACCTACACTTGTACTAAAATAAGAGAAATATGGGTTAACACATTTAATGTACTAAGTATGATAGCCATGCAAAAACCATGCTTAAACTAGACATTTTATTTGAAAATCAAGCTTTATGCCAATTTTTAGAAAATTTCATGAACATAAGTATAAGAGGCATAAGATAGAACATAATCATCATACAAATCATTTCATCACATTTAGCTTTCACCTCAAGTAACCCCAAGCTATACTTTGTGCAATATATGATTAGCGTCCCAACCACCATCCACACTAAGTACCACATTAAGGCCACCAAAAATAAACTTACCATTCATCCTTTTCATCTTTACACATTACTCATACATAAGAGACATAAAAATTTCCTAAGACATGAAAAGGAAGTAACTCATAATACAATCCCAGTAAAGCATGCATCATAACATTTAAGCATTTAAGTCAACCTTCTTCATTATCTTCCTTTTGAGCACATCCATTCATTAACATAAGAGATTAGAGAATCACACCATAGGCTCTCAAAGCCTACTCGTGCAATGCATGGATGGCATCCCATACTACCACTCACACTTCATAGAACCTCTCAAGTAACTATAGTACGTATCTCATATGATGGGAATAAGCATTAACCGACATAGACCATGAGAGATAACCAAGGAATCAAGTGGCATAAACCCCACCACCGTAAAGAGGTGGTCTACTTGCCTAAGGTAGGACTGGTAACATATAGCTTAGGTGGATCCACTAGCTAGGCATATGCAGGCACATAGTTACACGATAAGGAAGATGATCATTGAAACCCGACCTAAACATTGGGAGAGTTTCCATCTTACCAAATCTATTAGGTGTTTAGCCTCCATTCCCATAGAGTATTTCATTACTTTAACATTATTACACATGAGAGGGTGTCATTTGCCTACCGACCCAAAGTACCTTGATTAATACATGAAAGGGTGTCATAAGCCTACCGATTCAAGGTACATTAGTTAGGATAGCTCATTGAATCCTCATGAAAGGGTGACATAAGTCTACCGATTCAAGGTTCATCATTAACATTCATGGAAGGGTACCATAAGCCTACCGATCCCAAAGTTCATTAACATCATTTATGGGAGGGTGCCATAAGCCTACCGATCCCAAGGTTCATTATTAACATACGTGGAAGGGTGCCATTAGCCTACCAATCCAAGATACATCATTAGAAAAGATCATAGAACTCATCATGCAACATTTACCAACATTAGGTCTACCGATTCTTGTTCATTTAGTCAAGACTCATTCATAACCCAAGAAGAGGATACCTACCTATTCAAGATGTAACAATCAACATAGAAGAAACCCTTCACATTCTATCATCATCATTCATGAGTGTTAATTGAGAACATGCTTTCAATAATAGCACAATTATATTCTAAACATGATCATTATACTTTTATTGAACTCACATGCATATACTTCACATCACAATCATACATTAACCTTCAGACTTTGCCTTTCAAGGACATGGATCACAATCACCCACACACCTTAAAATACTACAATTAGGAATGATTAATAACATAATTTCAATAATCTAAGTCAATATAAACATAAACAAATCAACATACATTCATGATCAATTAATTTCCAATCACAAATCACAACTTAGGATTTTTGGGGAAAACATGGGTTCAAGGGAAAATCATATTAATTCACCATTAAATCATCAATTAACCATGATTCATAACATATAATCCTTTTGAAAACATTTGGAATTGAACCCATGCTTAGATTGAAAACCCTAGGTTTTTTGGGGATTTTTAAAACTTGAAATCGTCTTTTGATAGGGCTTCTTGAATTACACTTATACAAGAATGAAGACTACCATACCTTTAGGGAAGAAACTCCATGAAAATTGATTGAAAAAGGTGAGATCTTCAGCTTGAGAGCTCGAATCCTTCTTCTTCAATGGTGGTTTCTAGAGAGAGAATATTTGGAGAGGGTGGGAGGTTTCTATTTTGTGTTTTGAAATAATAAATTGAAAAAGGAGGTTTAATACCTTTAAACGCCTTAAAATACATTAATAAATCAATAATAACCGTCCCCCAACTAAACTAACTTAAAAAGGAATTTACCAAACCACCCCTACACTTGGCTGAATTGGACAGATTGCAGGTGCAATCCACTCCCCATTGACCTACGGACTGTGGGTGCATTGACACACCGTCCTACAGGTCCATAGGTGGTAGCTGCAACTTTTCAAATTTGGGCCTGACCCACGATCCCCACCTACGGGGCATGGGTCCATCTACTGGCCGTAGATGGCCATTTGTAGGTCATTATATTTTGGCAGATTTTTGGTTTCTTGGGGTCTTGAGGGTTAGGCTTTAGGGTCCTCCTCAAGGACCCCTTGGTTGGTCCTTGGGGAATCGTACCTTGACATTTAACCCCTAAACCCCTCAACCAAAGCTCGGGACATCACTTTACAACTTCAAACCCCAAATCAAACTCAAACACACACTAGTTAGGCTCTAGTTTCACCTATTCGTTTTCCGAGTCATTACAAAGTGGTATAGGACTAATGCATCATAATTGAATAATTGTACGGTATTCGTGTTTTTACATACTTAGAGTTCATGTTTAAAACAATTATCTATGCCTCCTGCTTACAAGATTGCCCGATAAGTTTTAGATTATAGTTTATTCGCCAACTTGCTACCTATTTTAGAGGTCACTGGTATACATGTTTCCAAATAATCGATCCACAACTATTTGAACATAAGATTATATGTTATAGTAGTATAATTGTGCATTCGGTATACACCTAAGGACTTACATCTTCACAAGTTAAGAACCTTACAATACATTTATTATTAAATAACCTTGGGTTGAACGTTATAAATTCTACATTATTGGGATGCTTATATGTTGTATACTATTTTAGATAGGTAAGGTTAGGGTTGCGGTCTTAAGTTGAAATTTGTTTCATACGCTGATTAAGATGAATTTTTCAGTAATACCTTTATTGTTATGTTCGGAATTGCCATGTGTAGGTTGGTTTTAGCTGATTTTAATATTTAGGATGGTCATATATGTTGTCTCATGTATTCGGATTAGCAAACCAGAAAACAATGAAAGATTAAAAGAAAAAACAAAGACCTATCTGAGTCCACAGAACCCACTGTGTGTCCTTAAGAAATTTAATCCCCTCAAGTACCTGAAGCCTTTGTGATGGCTTCTAATGTAGTATATTTATGGGTCATTGATGATGCCCATATGTTGTATTATATCTGTGGGTCCTTAATGACACCTCTTTGTTGTATTATACGTATGAACCATTGATTATACCCATTTATATAAGGAGCTCAAAATTTTATTACTTGCAAGCCCTTGATGATGTTTATTTATTATATCATTTCTTCAAGTTCTTGATGATGCTCGTATGGAAATACAATTTTTTTTATGTAATAAACTTGTATTAACTATGCCTATAAGGTTTATCAAGAGTCTTTTGTTTTTTAGTTTATTTGCCTGATGTGGCATTCAAAATTTAGACCCACTCTTATACATGTTCTTTGCTATAGCTGAGCATATGTTTATTCATCTCTTACATATCTACACATTTCATTTGTACATACGTCTCATTAACGGAGGCTCTGTATTTTGTGTTCCTTATTCAAGTAAAGGCTTAGGAAGACCTCTTCAATAGGAGTTGTAGAGTTCAATATTTGAGTTAGTAAGCTCTTTTCTTTCTAGAGTTGTCAAGCTAGAGGTTTTGAATTTCATCTTAATTACGTACAGTGACAGGCAGGTAGGGGTCGTGTCCCAACCATGAGATATGTGTTATGCTCTTATAGGTTTGTAGACTTATATTGTATGGCAATATCTTGATTATGGACGTGTCAGCCTTTATGTTTTGTTGTTGACTATGATGACGAACTCACCAACCTTTTTATGTATCTTATGACATCCTTATTTGCCTTATGATTAGTGAGTGTCTTTAAGTTTAGCCTTATTGGACTTGAGTTTATAAACACCTGTTGTTACGCTATTATCTTGGTAGATTGATATATTTGAAGGCTTTCTTGTCCTAAGACATACATTAGTAGATACACGTTATTTTTGGTACGCTTGGCCTTGCAAGGTTTCAGTGCCAATTTTGTCTATCCAAATTTTGATTGTGACAATCGTCCTTTGAAATTTATTGAGTACACGTGTTTTTTTCTCATACTATTTCTGGTGCATCTTTTTGAGGTAGATCCTAAGACTAGAAAACCGAGCCAATATAGTTAGTCTAAGACCGTGTCCAGCTTAATGCTTTCTACTTATTTTTGGAGCAAGAGCCTAGCTTCTTTTGTTTTATTTACTTGTCTTGTAGATATCCAACAGTTATGTTGTGTTGAAAGTTATAATTCATTTTAGATGTTTTTACATAGTGACACAATATTTTTTGTATTTTTAATATCCTCCACACTTGATATATGTTTTTATGAAAACTTGATATAAGGTTTATTACTATATTATTTTAGTTTTTCGGCATTTTTATTTATTGTCGTTGTTGGGTGAAAGATTAACTTATCTACGGATGGGCTAGGATTAAAATTTTATAGTTTATTTTCTTATGATTGCAGGATAAAAGAAGTTTCAATAAACAAGTAATTATTTGTAAACGACATGTAGTGCGACGATCGTCAACTACTAATTGATATTGTTTTGACTACATTAATTACAATGTTCACTTAGTTTTAAATTCTTTGACCAATCATACCACTTCACATTAATTTAAACATATGAAGTAATTTTCAATTATATTTTGTAACTCTCAGAAGTTAATGACTAATATTGCAATGCAAATTAGGATTTTTCATAATTGTGAGAAGTAAGTAATATATATAAACAACTTCAATCAAGAAACTTAATTTTCATTCACCATTCAAGAGCTTTCACACCTATTATTTTTTTTTGGAGGAGTTTTTTTTTATTAACATTATGAAATTTCAATATTCATAAAGATACTTGAAAAAAAATCTTGAAATAAAAAATCGAACACCAAATTCAACAAAAGTCAATTAATATTGTATTATCTATATCTTGTCTTATATGAGTTTATTTATGACCCAGATAAGAATGAAATTATGACACATTTAAATTGCACAATATATAATATAACATTTTTATGCTATAAGTGGATTTATATGTGTAACTTTTTTTTTTTTACTAAAACCCCTCAAATAGTTTTTCAATTTGTTCATCCAAATTTCAAATTTACTGCTTTTCTCTAAGAATTTGTTTGTTTGGGGTTGAGATTAATCAAGCTCATCAAATTGAATCTATAATAAAAAAATATTTTTCATCTCCAATATTTTAATCTAAATATTAATTTCCTATCAATAGCATGAATGGCCCGGATTGCTCCATTTGCTTGGAGGTTGTTACCAACAATAATAGCAGGTCCATTGCCAAGTTGAAGTGTGGACACCTTTCTCACTTAGGTATGCAACTTAAATATTATTTTTTAGCCATGCGGAGTAGCTAAAATATAAATTGTTATGTTTTATTTGTGTATTAATTCATTACTAGATCTACTTTTTTTGGACCGGTGTTTATAAAACTTGTTCATCTTATTCACAAGAACTTTATTTAGATATTAATTAAAGTATTATGAACTATTCTGGGTATTTCCTCACCCATTATTTTTTTGGTTAAAGTGGACTTAGTAAATATCTTTGTTTTTCTTCTCCATTTAACCCTTTTCAGATTCTAAAGAATATTTTTTAGGAGTAACTTTTGAAATTCTTTTAGAGAAGAAAAAATTACAATTAATATTCAACTAAATTTAAGAAGTTTGATTTGAAAATATTTATATGAATGTGTTTCAAATAAACACTTTCAAAAATTTTTAAAACAAATTCTTAGATCAAGTTTTGTTAGTATAACCAATAATCGATAAGAATCAAATTGTTTATGATTGGGATGGATCTCCTTGTCCCCCCTCCCCCCCCCCCCACTTCCATGTAGGGTGATAGGAGGGGAATGAAAATAGACACAACAAAAGATTAAATTGTACCTATTGTATGAAAGACTTGTACAAATATACTTAAATCATAATTACTATAGTAAGATGTCTTTTATTGGAAATTAAATATCGACCCACACCCCTTATATTCTTGGTTACGTAGATTTTTCGCATTTTACCCTACAAGTCAAGAAATTCGATTGCTTGTTTATCTTTTATCTATGTTTATTCCATTAATCTATAAGGTGTTATCGTCCTTTTCCTACTCGATTTTTTCTATGAGAGTAAAAGGGTTTTGGTGAATAAATTGCTCCATTGAAATTGCATTTTGTATGTGTGCGTATATTTAATTATATTTATTTTTAGTGCAGATTGTATAGGGTCAGAATTCAATGTAGTGGGCTTCATGGGTTTCCCTAGAAGGCGAGCAATCATATGTACAATACTATGAGGAGGAAGATGAAACAATGCAGGTAATTTAAAAGAATATTTAATTTTTATCACTCACACCCTTTATATTTTACTTGAATAATCTTGTTTAGTTTATATTTTTATTTTTATTTTGGTAGAAAAAGAGATAATACATTTATATAGATTAATGTGCATTAGTATAGGATAATGACAACTTACTGCTAGTACTATTCATTCTAGTATTATTCAAAGACGGGGTGGTAATACATAATAGGTACTATAATAATTTGTAGATGCTTTTTAGAGTCCTTCCTTAGTTTAATTATTCGCATAAACACCTCTCATTTTCATTTATTGAAATTATTTTATGAAAATATGCAGATTAATTATATTTGATGCATTTATTATCTTAGAACTTCTATAAGGAGTGGGAGGAGAGTGCAAAAAGGGGAGAACACTTTCTAAAATGTGAACCATGTACTAATTAGTGGTGTGATGCATTGTCACGTTACAAAACAAGACTATTTCAATTGGATGGTTAATAAAGAATATTAGTTTCGAGTTGATGGTATAACCTTAAAGGCCAGCCTTTATTACTTTAAAGAATATATACTAGTTGCAAAGAATTCTTGTATGGTAGGAATGTAAATTAGGTATGTTAGTTGTGTGAAATAAGTCTCATATTTGTAGGTCAAAAAAGGTTACATATGAGGTATATGAAGTTTTTAATGTAGTGAGTTTTTTATGAAAAAATTATGATAACTTGATTTAAAGCAAGTAATATTATACCATGTTAAAAGTATATTTGTGTTGTTTTAGCTAACAATTAGTATCATAGTCAATTATTGAACAAGATGAATTATTTGTGAGTAGACTTATTTTCTTTATTCGTAACTTTAGAGACGCATATACTAAATAGAAGCCAACAAAACAAATATTGAGATAATGTCGGCACACAAAATTAATCTCCAAAGAAGCTTGTATCGCATGAGTTATGTAGAACCTAGATTGTGGTGGGACACATAAACTAAATAGATTGAGGGGGAGAGGATTGAGATTTAAAACAAAGTTCTAAACTAACAATTGAATATAAGAAAATACTATATATAAAATGTAGGATGCTCTTAATTGTGTGAGGTCCTTGAAGAAAACAATGTCAAGTTGGCCCAAAGGTAACATTATCACACTAGCTTGTTTTGAAAATAAAGAATATTTTGATGCCTCTATTTAAATTTGAGCTTGTTAAGATAGTAAATTGTTTTGCTAGAATTGGTAATGAATAGGCAAAGTGATTTATGATTGAATCTCAATTGCTATTCCATTAGATGCTCCTATTTTTTTTTTAAATGTAACTCTTGGGTTTTTGTGACAAAAATCCTAGTGCACAAGGATAGTAGTAAAATAAATTACACAAACAACAAGTTATAATGATGACTAATTGCAAGAATTTTTTATTCACTATGACTAAAAATCTTTGCGATTTATTGAAGTTTAGTTAGAAATTGTGACAATCATCATAAGCTGTTGTGTTGAAAATTAACAACACATTTTGGTTTAATATGAATTAAAAAATTTCAAAATCAACTCTATATGGCTCCAAAGTTGATAACCACAACTATAATGTCAGTCCAACATTTTTCATTTGATATATTCAACTCAAACCATTAAAAAGTTAAAACTCACTTTATTTTCTTTTTAAAACAAGCTAAATAAAAATTAACATATATGTTGTTCTTGAAGTTTCTTCAATCAAGCAAATCTAAAATAATATCAGACAAGCAATGAGTTTTAGTTTTCTATAGTACATATTAGGAAAATTGAGGAGGATAAGGAGGAGGACGAGATATCGTAGCGGAAATGTATATATATAATTTGCACAATATGATTTCTTATTAGAGCAAAAATTAAATAAGTGTACTAAGAATGGATACCCTAACATAGTTTGCAATCTATGTTTCCGTTCAACTATATATGGATTTCTCATAATTAACTTCTATAATTATTAAAGAATGAAAAAAATATAGATCAGGGATTCTATAAATCATGCATGTTTGTTATGTACTTAGCATTGTTTCATATATTTATTTACTTCTTATTTTTTTTATATTTACCTATTTATTTTGAAAATAATAATTTTTGCAATTCACTCATAAACATTTACTTTTAAATTAATTTTTTCCTTTGAACATGCCTTAACAGCCTGAACCAATGGAGGTGTACTTCAGTCCAACCGTTGAAGTGGAAGCTAATATTCTCGAGACTATATGGTAAACTAACAATCATTATCTATGACATATTTTTCTCATTTGATTTCAAGTGCACTGTTTTTTTCATACACATTTAAGGTTAAGTAGTCTACCTACGACATGCTTCTTGGTTAATTAAGAAAATGAATTGTCATGTGATAGAATGTATCCTATAAATTTTGTTAAAAATGAAATTACTATAATATCTAGCCAACTATTAGATATCTATTGCGTTTTATTCTTCTATTGACATACTTTAATTTTCTTAGAATAGAAATAATTCAAGTAAATAGTTTATTACATACAACTTTCTATGCGATCCCATAATAAGATTCCAGTGTACATGTTACTCCTAATATTGGAATCACCATCTACCCATTTTAGAATAACTTATGAACTACAACTATTGCTTGCTTTTTGAAAAAATAAGAAAGGTTAGTCAACCTTACATTTTATAGTCCAAACTATGTCTTAGATGCCTTTGTCATTAAGAATAGGTAAATACAACTAGAACTTCTGGAGTTGGATTCCGAGCAAGACTAAGACATAGTATTTGAAGTGTAATATGTGAAGCATGAGGCAGGCATGAAAGTGAGGCTTGGATAATCAATTTATTACCAAGAGAGATAGATTTAATCGTTTGGGTCTCTGATCTAAGGAAATGGGGATATCGATGATGATGTCACACATATCATATCGGTGTGGTATGGATGACGTGGAGGGTTATATTTGTCGTCTTGTGTGACAAAATGGTACCACCAAAAGATAAAGGTATGTTTCATATAGTGCTGGTTAAACGAGCTTTGTGATATGAGGCTGAGTGTTGGCCAGTTAACCCTTAGATTCATAAGATGCAAGAAAAAGTAAGGATGTTAAAATGGATGTGTGGGAATATATATAAGGAGCGATACAATTAGGAATAAGGATATCTAGGAAGTAGTGGGAGTGGCCCCCATGGTGGAAAGTATGATGGAAGGAAGACTAATTATGGTTTTGGGAACTTGAAGAGGAGAGGTGTAGATACCCTAGTAAGGAGGTATGAGAGGTTGGATATAGTAGGGTCGATGAGAGAGACATGATGTAGGGAAAAGAAATATTGAGGAGAGGTGGTTATGAAGGATATAACATATCTTCAACTTACTGAGTACATGACATTAGATAGAAGTATGATGGTCGCAAATAAGGGTAAAAAGTTAGTATGTAATTGCAGAGTTGTCTTAATACTAGCCTATTCATGACTTTGGTTGGGTGGAAATACAGAGCTACATGTAAGTCTTAGTATTAACATATACATTTAGTCTGTGGCTATAGGTATTTGATTTTATCTGTGGCTTACTGTATTTAGGTGACCTCACCTTCTTATTTTTGTTATGGTTTCTTGCATATATGCTCCGCCACTACAAAAAATAATCTTTAATAACAATTAATTAACAACAATAACTTAATTGCTACTAAATACATTTTTTAGAGGCAACTACTAGTCAAAATTATATCTTAGCACTCTTTGTAAATGACACTAAATCCTATAGCGACATCGAATCTAAAGGCAATTAGCTAATGTTGGTAAATAATTTAACACTATTTGTTAATGTGCATAGTTACTGCCGCTAAAAGTTGTTTTGTTGTCATTTATTTACTATAAGCTATCATATTTCTCCTTTAATAACTTCTTTGATTTGCTTGAGCCTAGGGATTTTCAGAAATATCATCTCCACCTCGGAGAAGTAGTGGTAAGGTCTACGTATATAATCTACCCTTTTGAGACCCCACTTTATGGGATTTCACTCAATTTATTGTTGTTTTAAATACAACTAGAGTTTAAGTGCTTTACACTAGTCATTAAAAACCAATTATGCTATATCAAGTTACATAAAAAACTAATTTGAGTTAAATTAATGTAGTAAAAGATGAATCAATTATGAACTTCCCTCCAAAAGTCATTGTATTGATGGTTGTGCACCACAATGCCAGCTATAAAAGGTTGCAAAAATAATGACTGCACAAATTCTCTCATAGTACTTCTTCATTTACATCCATAAATTAGTAGCCTATTTTGAACGTTTCTGTGAATGCTCCGACATTTATTGTAATTAGGTTTACTGTACGTGCGTTGCATGTGGCTGCCTTGCCTTGTCACAATCAACTTTGGGCTTCACTATAGCCTATCTGCTGCTGTGGTAGTGTTTTAGTCGCAAGTGCAAAATTCTCTATGGGAACTGTTTCTTTGCATAACTATTCGTTTATTGGTGAATTTGGATGTTTATTGTGATATTGATAGTTTATTTGTTGTTGAATCTGGCTGGTTCGTTTTAAAAAGAGGTTAGCGAGTAGGTACCTTTTTTGGTTGATAGTCCCTGGTGACTATCCATGATGTGATTGTTGGAACTCATGTCTGTTTGTAAAATATTTTGTTAATAGGCAAAAGTGTATGGTAACGTGAGGTGGCCGTGCATTCGACGTGTATGCCAACTTGACATCCCTACATGGAGAAGTTTATCGATAATGTGTATTTTAGTTGTACATAATATGACTTTGTATATTATTATTAAGTACACCATACTTAGTGAAGGGTCACACAAATTTGCGTTGTGTTCTACACATGTATGGGCGAGGGTCGTATTATAAATTTGTTGTTACTACATTTATTTCCAAATAATTCTACAGGACTTAACACTTTGGGTTGTTAGTTATGTTATTTCATGAAAAACATGTACCCTTGAAATAGTGTATAGTAATTTAATTGGATATTTACATAATTGAATCTACACAAGAGTAATGTCATATTTGGTAGTTCTCCGGTGTAGTTCATATAGTCTCTTCTTCCACCAAACTTTTGAATACATCCAATTAATCTTTCATTTTCTTCAATTTGTGTGTATTTTTTTCCAAGTTTGATTTCTTCCAATTCTTAGTAGTGATCAAATCTCGCCTAAAACTTCGTTGTACACAATATTTCTTGTGTACATCCCTTTGTGCTGATTTGGTTGTACAGTCATGACCAACACTTTTTTTTTCACCATAGATATTCCTCTAGATAGTTCTATGTACAGTTGCCCATGTGGGAAAACATGTTGTGGTAGGTACAATCCAACATTTAGTATTGTTTGACCTTGTGCTTTATTTATTGTCATCGCAAAACATAGACGTATTGGAATTTGTTTTCGAATAAATTTGAAAGGATATCCTTCATTCTCGAGTGGTGATAGTTGTATCCTTGGAATAAACACTTGCTTTATGGCATATTGTCCTGTTGTTATTTCGGTATGTATGGCATTCTTGTCAAAACCTCTACAAATTAATCGTGTCCCATTGCACAAACCATTTGAGGGGTCTAGATTTCTCAGCATCATGATGGGCACATTTTCTTTCAGCACTAACCTTATTTGTACAATGTAAAGATTCATTAATTGTTATGTATTTGTAAGCACACAATTGTTGACTTCTCTTTTACGCTATGAAGTAACATAATAAGACATCTGTGAAAGTTTAGAAGGATTTGATAATGTACCTATGCGGTGGGAGTCAATTTGGTGTTAAGGTGTTGAGGTACTCTTCTTGATAGTAGTTGGTGGTATCATTTCCCGCTGAGTCAACACTGATATATGTTTTGGTTCCTCCAGGGAATTTCCTAATCATCATTTCATTTAGGTTATCTACAAATTCATTTCTACTTGCTAAGATTTCCAGTTTTGTTATATAGTTAGCAGATCTGTAATTCTGTTGAAGTGATGGAAATATTTTCCTGACCAATGATTCTTCTGGATTACTATCCTGACTTAGTTGGGCAGTATTTGTTCTGGAAGTGCTATTAAATTATCCTTTATTGTGGTTTATTCTCCATTTTCAATACGAAGCAAGAAGTTACTCAAAGTTGTATCTTCTCTTGCTTGCATATTTAATGAAAATATATATCTCATAAAAATTAGCTATTAAAAAATAATAAAAATTAAACTAATACAGACCTCAGCTGGCTATGTTAGAAGTCATATGAACTTTTCTTCATCGAAAATACTGAAATATTAAGAAATGGTAAATTAGTAAAACAAAAGGGAATTGTTTACCTAGTAATAACTATTTTGAAGTAAACTTCCTAACAATCTAAATCACATAAGTAGTATTGATAAATAAAGTCATTCTTTTGTCTTGAGTAAAAAAAAAATCAAATCGTGACAATTCTCTAACTCTTGAAAAGTTTAATAATTTTGGGAAAAGATATTCAAAAACATTTATCTACATCACAAGAGAAATTGTTGACAAAAACAAATGAATTTATACCACAATAAAAATTAAACTTATACAAACTTCAACTAGCGTTATTACAAGTTACATGAACTTTTCTTCATTGAAAATACTGAAATGTTAAGAAATAGTAAATCAGTAAATTAAAAGGGTAATGTTTATATAGTAATAAATATTTTGAAGCAAACATTTTGACAATCTAAATCACATCAGTAGCATTGATTAATAAAGTCATTCTTTTGTCTTGAGCATCAAAAAACCAAATTGTAACAATTCTCTAACTCTTGAGAAATTTAATAATTTTGGAGAAAGATATTCAGAAGCATACATCTACATCACAAGAGAAATTGTTAACAAAAACAAATGAATTTAAACTACAATAAAAATTAAACTAATACAAATTTCAACTTCCGTTATTACAAGTCATATATACTTTTCTTCATTGAAAATACTTAAATATTGAGAAATAGTAAATCATTAGAACAAAGGGACAATGTTTATATAGTAATAACTATTTTGAAGCAAACTTTCTAACAATCTACATCACATAAGTAGCTTTGATGAATAAAGTTATTCTTTTGTATTGTGAATCAAAAAACAAATCGTGACAATTGTCTAACTCTTGAGATGTTTAATAATTTTTGAAAAAAATAGTCAGAAGCATATATATACATCACAAGAGAAATTGTTAACAGAAACAAATGAATTTAAACTACATCATGTTAACTTCATATATTGGAACATTACATACTAATGTATATACTAAATAAAAAAATAATTATTATATCTTCAGAATTATTTTCCTCAAGTACTCAAGGTTAAATAATATATTCTCTTAGGATAGAATAATTTACTTCATTAGAATAGTTGTACCTCATATTCCACTAAACTATGAACTCACGTAGCGACAATAAATCACACGAAATTTTTTTAAATGTAAGAAGAAGAAAAGTAGAAGATTAGAAAAAAATTGTGGTTGAAAAATGAGAGGAAACCTCTCTATTTATAGTCAATAAAGGGTAGTATGAACAAGTATTTTTTGTGTCTTATTTGAAAAGTAATGACTTTTCCAAGAAGTCACAACCCTTAGGAAAAGTCACAACTTATTGAAAAAGTCACATCTCTTTGGAAAAGTCACAACTCATTGAGAAATCACCACCTTCTGAAAAAAGTCACAACTTGTCTGAAAAGTTACAACTAATTGAAAAAGTCATAACCCATTGAAAAATCGCAACCCTTTGAAAAACGTCATCACTTATCAGAAAAGTCACAACTCATCAAAAAAGGCACAACTTAAGTTAGGAATATTATAGTCATTTAATATTCAAGTTAGGAGTTCAAGGTAATATAGATAGATATAGATATAGATATAGATGATGAATAACATTGAATAAAGTTCCTGCTTTCTACCAAAATAAGCCCTTTCAACTAAAGTAATGCTTCTTCTATATTTGAGTTTGTTTTACTTTTTTCGTTAGAGTAGATTTAATTATTTTGATAATTAGTTGTTTAATGTACCATATATATGTTACTAGGCCTATTGAAGCTGTAAATGAAGGGCCAATGCACGTCGAGGATGAACTTAATCTCGAGCTTACTCTGGCAATAAGAAATGTATCACCACTTTCACCATCAAGAAATGTCCCAGCCCCGCGACAAAATGAGCAGGATGCAACTGGTATTAATCTTGAGCTTTCTCTGGCAACAAGATATGTAGCAGCGCCATGACCAATTAATCAGGCTGCAGGTACTAATCTTGAGCTTTCTCTGGCAATTAGTAACTCAACTTATAGGGAGCAGTCTTTTTCATCCCAAATCTGGCTTGAAGACATGATGAACATGGATGATCCTAATGAACAACCTGATGATGAAATCTTTCGTCCTAACATGATTCGGTTCCTGTAGGAAATGGAGGAAAATATTAACTACTCAAGATGCTCTTTCAAGGTAAATACATGAGTAGTCCAATATTTTCAAAAAGAAAAAACTAAGAAGAAGAAACTACTCTTCTCCTGAAATCTAAATAAAGCACCATGGTCATGTGGTACTGATCAAGACTTGTTGCAAACTATTTTATTTTAGGGTTTGTGTTTTGACGTTATTGCTAAAGTTTTGTTTTGCCCTTCGATTAAACCATTTATGGGTTTATTAGAACATCTAAAATAAATTGCTTTGTTTATTGATTTACTAGTCATTTTTTTTAATTATAATTATAATCCAACCACCCAAGGTATCTTCCTTAGGTGGTAGTGGAACTAGGGGGTTCGACATGACCCCTACAATATGTGGATTAATTGAAAGAGAAATACTAATATGCAGGGGGACATCAAGCTTAAAACCTTCAAGTTTTGAGTTTTTATCTAGGCTGAACATCCAGAAATTCATTTTCCAGGGGCCAAGAGCATCCGTGGGAAGGTCTCTTTCACTAAAGTAGGTTTTGGGACTTTAAAGAGCGCATGCATGCTTGGCTAGCATATCTTCTTCTTGGATGTCTTCTAGTCATTACATGCTAAATATTTATAGGTAATCTTCCTAATATTTGTAGTATTTTATTTTTATAGTTATCCAGGAAGGATTTGGAGCAGTAGTATAGTGCTAATAATACATTTGTCTAGATTAGTATGGGCTTTAGTCAACCTAACAAAACAAGTTCCCGCTATGCCTACCTCTAGATTTTCCAAGACAAACATCGGTGGAACTTCCAAGCAGCAAGAATAGTTGGCCTACGTCAGATTAGTTCCCTCCTTTGCTAAAGCATTTGCCACTTTGTTCGCTTAGTGATAGCTATGCTAAATTGAGGGGTTCCCCCCTTCTGGATTAACACCACACAATCAGACAATCTATTAGAATAAGTTGGGTGAGGTCATTCTCGAGGAGGGAAATTAATGAAGTTGTTGTTCAATGCCAACTCCATTCCTTGTAGTAGTGCTGCCAATTCTGCTTTTAAGGAATTTGTAGCATAATGGTTGCTCATATAGCCTAATACCCATTCTCCCTTTATATTCCTAATTACTCCCCCTATTCCTTCTCTCCCCGGGTTAGCCATTGACGAACCATTCATGTTTAGTTTGACTCCTTTTGTTGGAGGTTCACATTTGATGTATGTGGTTTTTGGGGTAATGCTTGTTTTCGAGGGTCCAATTTAGGGGTGTCAAATGGGCGGGTTGGGTTGAAATTTAAGATATTAAAATGAATTGAAATAGAAAGTGGGTTGGGTCCTGACCCCCCCCCCCCCCCCAAGTTTACTTTGGGCTCAAATGGGTTAGGCTTCAATGGGCTTAAAAATGGGTTGGGTCTTGACCCACCCAATTTGACCCCATTAATCTCAATAATTTGAATATATTGTTATTTAAGTTTTATAACCACAATTTAAATTTCAACTAAAGAATTTTTTAAAAAAGAAGTTACAAATGGATAGATAAATCTTAAAAGATATAAAATTGATAGTAATTAATACCTTTAATAAAGGAACATATATTACATCAATGCAAATAAATAGTTTTAAAATTGGTTGAAATTAGAGATTAAATTGGACTCAATTAAGGATTACCTTAAAATGGGTTAGGACTTGAATGAGTTGAGATTGAACCCAATTCAAATTGTTTTGAGCCCAACCCTTAAAATTATTGGCGGGTTGGGCGGGCTACCTACAATTGAGCTCAATTTTGACACCTCTAGTCCAGTTAGTGTAATATATTCTCTAGAGTGAGTTATGGTCTTTGTAATGCTTATTTTCGTACTTATATTATTGTGGTGATTTTCATTTCTTGTTTTCCAAATGTTCTATATGAAGAAATGGTTCACTTCCTACGAATTTAATGATGTTTTTCAAAGGGGAAACTTAGGTCTTTAAGTCTAGCTAGCCAATCGCCTCCTCCATTATTTATAATATGATTTATTGAATATATAACTCCTAAGTCTAGCCACATTTTCCTAACTATCTCACATTCTAGAAATATGTGGGTCAACGTTTCAGGAGTGTTGCATATATGACATAGCTTACTAATTTATATTCCTGTGTTGTTTAGATAATCCCATGTGGGGATCCTATTATGCTGGCACTGCCAAATGAATTATTTTCTTTTATTTGGGAATTTTAGTGAACAAATCCATGTAAATTCATTTATTGGTTGAGGGATTTCAACATTGTTTTTCTTATTAGAAAAAGATATACATAGCTTGTTGTTAGGACACCCTTATGGCTAGGCCTCCAAGTGGCTTTGTCCTTTAGTGCTCCTTTTTTATAGGTACATTGTAGGAGGTTTTTTAGCTCTTAAGTTAACTTGAATCATGTAGGTCCTCTTTCGTCCTAGACATACTTGGACAGGAAGGTTCCAATTTTGAGGTCTCTCTCATTTATGTGGATCGGGCCAGGTAGTAGTTCTCTCATTATTTTTTCGTTAGGTAGCCATCAGTCGTGCCAGACATTCCATGCTACCATGAGGTTTTTCTATTGTCTACTACTATTAACCTTTTCGATAAAAATTCCATCTTACCATGAGATTTTTCTATTGTCTACTACTATTAACCTTTCAGTTTCAGAAATTGTTATGAAATATATCTTTATTTTTATTAATTATTTTTGTATTACTTGCATTGAAATATGTTTATTAGGTTATTACATTATAAATTTTATTAAAACTAATATTTTTAGAAAAGTTGTTCATTTGTCACATTATAGGACAACATTAACTTATTTACTCAATCAATTTATTTTTCATTTTTCTATTTTAAATGAAATTTATGTTTCTAATAGAAGTTAAATCACAAAAATACTATTATTTTTAAAGTATAAAAAGAAAAGATAAAAAAAGTTGATAATGCAATGATAACACTCAATTTATCCTGAAGACAAGTAAGAGAATAAGCGGTCATTAGATATAAAAACCCAACTGAGAGTCGGGGACGTATCTTAGAGGGACTGGTGTAGTGAAAATAATTCAATTAGAAAATTAGAAAAGTGACATTCCTTGTAGCTATTAGAGAAAATGGGCGGAATAACTATTCCAAAGCCAAAAATGTTCACGGTGTTCATTGCTGCCTCAAGAATAGATGTGGACGTCAACACACCAATCTGCAGGAGTCTATTCCACATTTGCTCTTACACTAGGAGAAGGAAAACCTGGGCTCTGATACCAATTTGTCATAACCCAACCCATCGAGCCGTACAGGCATCTACTCTAACACTTAAGTAGGAGAACCCTTGATCCCCAAATGGTTAAAAACATGCGGAAGATTAAGAAAACAAGAGATAATGTAAATTCATGAGATTTTTACATAATAAAGAGTTAAAACTATACCACATAAATTGTAAATAAATAACATTCCACGAATCTAGTCTAAACAGGTACAAGAGCTTCTAAGATTACAGGATATAAAATACAGTAACTAATGGCTAGTCTATCATCCTTCTCGCTCCTTTCTTGATCTTAGCTTAAATATTCTATCTCATCGAGGAGTTCCCTGACTATAACCACTACCAACCCGGCCAACCACTCTCGACATGCCATCGCTTCTTCTATATCACCATTCAACATTTGACCACCTAATATACTCTATCAAGGCTCGCTAACCATTTCAAATAAGAACCCCTTCTCAATGTAGGTCTTGGGTACCTATACATCATGAACTCTAACCCATTTCTCATTGTCTAAGAACACTGACAGTCTCTCTAAAATTGCCGATAATAACACGTGGACCTCGGTCTCCACTTGCCAACCAACATACCTATTGGGCCTAATCATTCTTTGTTAATTCCAGTAAATGAGATATAAACAATTAATTACTATACAATAAACACACATACAAGGATGCAAAATTCAATTATCATTTTGGGAGCAACATACAATTTCCCACTAGCAATGGTAGGTAGATACGAATGCAGTAGTCACAAATGGTTCTCTCAAGGAACCCACACTCAAACTGTTAAGATGTTGGAACGTGAAACCCGATCCCATATGTATGTGTTTGAGCGTGACACCCGGTCCAATATATGTGTAAGAACGTGATACCCGATCCAATATATGTGTTGAAACATGACACCCGATTCAGTCAGCACAACCACAACCATAATCATACGCATAATAAACAATTCACATAGTCACACAGTTAGGTAACATGTTTATGGTATGTAATTTGTCCATACATAGTCGTTTCATTAGGTTCGATTCATGTTTCTTTATTCCCATACATACACACATAAAATAGAGCCATTGACAAACATATATAACACAAACTGTAAGTCAAACCATCCCCTACCCCTACAGGACAAGGCTTTATCCCCCGGTACGCATCATATTTAACAACTAGGGTACATCTACAACCGTCTCTTTTTCCATGCCTGAAGGCCTAAACACAAATTCGACCATCAATTTACAATATATTACGCAGTGAGAACGAATTTATGACTATTCAAGTAAGTAAACATAGCCTACCTGGGTGCCAAGCAACAACAGAGGCATTGTAGCTCCAAACATACCTTCCGAACAATGAGACGATGGATTTTGGCTAGAAATTAGGGATTTTTCATCAACTTTGTGCTAGAAATCTATTTATCCTCCCTTCCCTAGCCTAGAGTAGCCTTTTGAGGGTTTTTGGAGTTATCCTCGCCTCTTTTTGGCACTTAGGGAAAAAGGAGAAAATAAGACTCTGCGTCATTAAGTTCTGCCCCCGACCATCCCGCTCTGGCGCTCCCATCCTGCTGGGGCGGCGTTCGCCATGGCGGCATCACCTCGCTCTAGCGAGAAAGTAAGGCCTAACTGCTTGCAATGTTTTACCCTTCTTAAATAATGATAGTTCTGGTCATTACAATAGATACCAATTTACCCCTCGTTTGTCCTCGAACAATAAGCAGAGGAGTAAGCATAATTTCATTTGGAGTACTTTGAAACTAACGATCAACTCGTCATGGGACGATGAAAGATAGTGGTTCCCAAGGTTTATGCACTAATATTAGGCATATTTATATGCCTAAGTTTCTAATATTTGACCGTGATGTGATTGAATTAAAGAATAATCTTGAGATTATTAGCTTAATTTGGTGGAACTTTTGTTGATTGTGCACTAACACACATGGTTAGTTGTTTCAGGAACTTTCAAGAAGATTTGAGTCGATTCGAAGCAAGGAAAAGTGAGAAATAAACTAAGGCAAAATGGGTATTGGTGTACTGGCAGGCACGACGCGCCATAGCCAGAACCACAGAACACCAATGCCACGCGCACTAGCCGGCGTGACGCGCCACAACCAGAACCACAAAAGCCCAATGGCAGGCGCACTGATTGGCGCAACGCACCACAACACTACAGACAGAACAAGAAGCCTGGCGCGATGGTTGGAGTGGCTTGCAAGTTGGTTCTGACTTTTCCAGCGAAAATAGATTAAAATATAAGTCCTTATTGAATTAGACTTTAGCCTTACTCTTCCTAACTTCTATAAATAGACCCCTAGGGCTATTTTGTAGGGAATTTCAACATTATTTTGGTGTGCAAGAGCAAGTTCAACGTTTGTAATAGGTTTTGACTTTCTATCTCTTCTTTATTTCTGGAAATCGCATGAACAATTATATTTGTGGTTTTCTAATAGTATGAGTTGCTAAATGCCCTAGTTCTGGGGCTATAGCTACAGATTGATTGTTGTATATTAAAGGCTTTTGAATTAATTATTGGTTATCGTTTAAGTTACTTTTATATTCTTGTTTTAGTATATCTTAACTGGCCATCATAGAGATAAATCTCTTGTCTATTCTTAAAATCGAGAGACGATAAGGTAGATAGACCAAAGAATATAAAAAGCTTGATCTTTAATGAAATTGAGTTGATTTGTGTTAAGGAATGACTCCCAGACGAACAACTTGCTTGTTTATGAAATAGGACGGAATATAAATGCTCGCCAATTAGGACTGCATATCCCCGCTCAACGATGTAATTAGAAAGCTAATTTGACATGTGACTAGAGGTCGAGAGACCCAACTCATACAATTAACCTTGTAAATCAGTAACTTGATAACCAAAATTAGTTCATTGCCTGAGATACGATACATGAAGTCCAAAGCATGCTGCAGCCCTGGAAATTTCCAAATCACTGTAAGTAATTTTATTATTTCATTCCTGCGTTGTTTTCTTTACAAGTAAAATTCAAATTCTTTTGGCATTCTTAAATAAATAATTAGACTAGTATAATTTAGTAAAAATAGTTAATCTACAAGTCCTTTGAGTTTGATATATCCGATTGTTTTAAGAGCCACTATATTACTTGCGTGACCGTGTACACTTGAGGGTATATTGGGGAGAAATAAGTTTTTCGCACCGCTACCAGAGACTTAGAAATTGATTTATATTTGATTTGCTTAAGTCAACGAATACATTATTCAAGTGTTAATAACTTGATATTAGCTCTTGTGAATTGCAGGTGTTTGATTCTTAATTTTGGCTCGGAAAGGAGAACTTGTCAAACACGACGACCAACCTGAAAGAGTTTTAAGACTACGAAGAAAGCTGGCAAACCAAGGTTGTCAATAGTAATTAGGTCTAGACCTCCTGGAAAATATGAAGATTAACAGAGAAGACAATGTGAACAACCAAGAAAACATGAACAAACAAGAAACAGAGGTACTGACAAGACTAGTATGTGATGTGGCAGTCCCACTCACAGCCAATGTGACGTCTAGTATAAGAAAACCACCATCGGGTGGTAGATTTGAACCAAAATAGAATATGGTACAACTTAGCCACTCAATGGTATAGTTCACCAGCCTACCCTATGAGGATCCTTAAATCCACATTAGGAACTTTTTAGAGATAGTGACACATACATTCGGAATAGAGTCACATCGAACTATGTGAGGTTGACGTTGTTTCCATACTCGTTGTTAAGAGCCTCCACACAGTGGTTGGATTCAGAGACACAAAACTCCATCACTACATGGGACTATCTAGCAAATAAGTTCTTAAGTTGGTTCTTTCCATTAAGCAAAACTGCACCGTTGAGGAGTGATATATTGAGTTTGAAGCAGAAACATGGGGAGGATATGTACTAATCATGGGCTCGTTTCAAACAAATGTCTAATGCTTACCCGCACCACTATCATGACAATGAGGTACTTGCTCACACATTCTTTGAAGGTTTAGATTACAATGCAAGAGTGCTTCTTAATAGTTTATCAGAATAGCAAGCGTTAGCAAAAACCAATGAGGAGTTGTTTGATCTCTTAGTTAGGATCTCAAAAGAAAATGAAATAGAACTTTGTGAGGCAAATCCGGATTCTATAAATTATGTGGGTAATGCGCAAAGAGGTGGAGGTCCACAAAACTATGGTAACACCTACAACTATAGTAGGAGAAACCATCCTAACATCTCATGGGGTGGGAACCAAAACCAAAACCAAGCGCAGGGGTCTAACCAATACGGCTCATAAGGAACAGGGCAGCAAAACCAAAATCCTAGCAAGGGAGTAAATTCGAATGCACCTAAAGAAAGGATGACTAATGAAGAGTTACTCCAAAAGATATTGGCAGAAATTGGTACAAAGATAAATGCTAGGATAGATAAGTAGTATGAGAACATAAGAAACATCCAAATATACCAAATGTGTTTAGAAAAACAAGTTGTGCAAGTAGCTAATGCACTCAACTTGCATCCTCAAGGAGGTTTTCCCGGTGATACTGAACTAAATCTTAAGTAACTGAATGCAGTAAGTACTAGAACTGGGTTAAATCTAGAGGAACTAGCTCCAAAAAAGAGAGATACTAAGGCAGTCACTAGAGAAAAGAAAGCAGTAGAAGTTGTAAAGAACACCAATGTTGAAAAGTCCGTTCTTCAAATGAGACCACCCCTTTGTTTCCACAAAAGCTTAGAAAGTAAAATGAAGATGAATGCTTCGGTAAGTTTCTCTCTCCTTAAATAGGTTCATATTAACCTGCCTTTTGTTGACATTTTTTGCAGGGAATTCCAAAGTATGATAAGTACGTGAAGGAGATCGTGGATAACAAGAGGAGGCTCACGGAGTATGAAACGATAACACTTACTAAAGAGTGCAGCTCTAGAATTCAGAATAGATTACCCAAGAAGTTAAAAGATCTGGGTCATTTTTCTATGAGAATTAAAATTGGGCAAAGTGTTCATGCCCGGGGGTTATGTGATTTTAGGGCAAACATTAATCTCATGCCTTCATCATTATATAAGAAACTTGGTTAGGTAGTACAAAACCAACCACAATCATTCTCCAAATCACTGATAGATCCATTGTTACGCCAGACGGTGTAGCAGAGAATGTGTTAGTACAAGTGGGTTCCTTCATCTTTTTGGTGTTATTTGTGGTCTTAAACATTGCGCCTGATCCTACAGTTCCATTCATTTTGGGGAATCCATTCTTTGCTATGGAGCAGACATTGATTGATGTAGAAGTTGGGTAGTTAACTATGAGGGCACAAGATAAGGCTGAAGTTTTTGATGTTTATCGTGCCCTGAAATTTCCCTCTGTCTATAAAGATTTTTCTGCTATTACAATTATAGATCTCGAAGTAGAATCACAGTTGATTGCACCCGAGGATACCTTAGAAAAAGAGTTAGTGGGACATGATGTAGATGGAGATACTATGGCTTAGGAGATAGAAACTTTTTGAATCTTGCAGTCATGGAGATACATAAGCGTAGAATAGAACCATTGGATCGTGAGTTAGGGCCTTGATGAGTCCACAAATTGGACTCATTTTAATAGAAACTGTGTCCTCAAATGCTTATTTTATCTCAATATCTGATGAAAACCCTTAAGTTTCAGGTATTTGAAGATTGAAGGAGAGCATGGACACTACTTCACAAAAAAGGAAATAAATTTGAAAAAACCAAAGAAACTGAAGGCCTAAGGATCATCGAGCCCACTTGGCAAGTCACCGAAGGGTCTCACTTCGCCTTTTGTTCCAGTGTGCTGAGCCTTGAAGGAAAGAATCAAGTCAGCAAAAAAGGGAGCAGTCAGCGTATCGTTGAGATGCTCCACGAGGCAGTACTATGTCACCCAATGATCCAGAGCACGACGATGCTGAAGGATGGTGCAAGATGGCGATGAACTACATCAAGGGGAGAATCGCTAAGTTGATCATCGATTCCAACTAATATCACTGAATGGTCCGCTGTAGCATAGGTTTATTTAAAACTATAAATACTCGTAGAGAATTTTAGCTTAATATGAGATTTTTAGTATCATTAGATTTTTAGTGTGAAACAATCAATATAATTTTGTATTTTTTATTGTTGCTCCAAGTTTGAGAGGGTTTAGAAACTTGAAGAAGAAGAGGGTTTCATCTCAAAAGATTTGGAGTTGGGTCTCTTGGATTCTTCATTCTTTCCTGTAACAAGACTTAAATCTTCATACCCATTTGAATTCAAGCTAATTTAGATATAAATTTCTATCTCTTGATGTGTGGCTAAAAACCCCAATTCTTGGGGTGTGATTTAGCGAATATAGGTTAAGATTCTTATTGGGTCTTGCTTGCTGATAGATTAGATGTAGTTTAATGGTGATTTTATCTAGTAGTTGTGGTTGAATTTAACAAATTTGTAGTTGCAAATAGAAGTTTATTTATGTGTTTTTGGCTTGCTCGAGAGAGAGGTCGCGAAACCAAGACTAGTGATTGATGGCCTAAGGAGTGGGTTGACATGAGGTTCAACTCGAGAAAGTGAACCCTAGTCCCATATCCTAACACTAAGCTCAAGAGAGTGAGTTGGGTAAGGGGTAGGCTAGTCCTCATGCGACAAGTGGGTGTCCAAGAGGAACCCATTTGAAATGGGGTAAGTTGATCGAGAGAGAATTTATTCCCACATATAGCTTAGCCTAGTCACTATTACTCTATAAATTTCCTATCAAAAACATGTACCCAATAATTTAAATTAACTCGTATTCTGGTCACATCCCAAGAATCCCCCCTCATTACCTAGAAACCTTGGTTTATTTTGTTGTTTTACTGACTAGTGACAAAACCCCCATTGTTAATTGACACTCTTATGTCCCCCTTTTAATTTTCAATGTTTTTAATTGTTAATGTCTTTAGCTATGACTAGTTAGAACTGAATTTTATTTTTCTACTAATTTTTGAAACCACTCCCTTGGGACTCAACCCCAACCCTTGGTTGGATTATTATACTATTGTATTATCGTAGACACTTGCATCGAAAGTTGCGTAATTGATTACGGAAACATTAAAATGGCGCCGCTGCTAGGGAGTGGTGTTGGAATTCTTAGTTAAGTAGAATTTTTTATTCTTCCTAGTTTTAGTTTGACTAATATAAATTGTAGTTTTGGTTTACTAGTTTGAATATCGAAGTAGGGAACTAAGGATGGAAAATCATTATGTATATCACACGGATCATCCCCTTATGAAACTATTGAACCTCAGGGACAACCTCCTGTCATTTAAATAGGTAGGGGATGAGACAATTTAGGAAATGTGGCTGAAGTTTCAAGCGATGCTGCAACCATGCCCATCTCACGGGATGACGAACAACGGACTATTGGAGTGCTTCTACAGGAATCTTGGACTCGAGAATAGAGGTATGGCCGATCAACTTTGCGAGGGTAGTATGCTACCCCAGCCCTATGAAGTTGTAGCAAAACTCCTTGATGGCATGATAGAAGCTAGTAAAGAAGCCAAAGAGAAGCAGGAGTGGGACGCATTAGTCACCCAGTTGGATATTCTATCCTATCGAGTCACGAAATTAGAAGTATAAGCCATGAGAAAAGAAAAGCATCCCTCTTTCCGAGAGTGTAAACATGGGAAGCAGCAAAGAGGTGTGCAAGATGATGGAGCTCTTTCACTCATTCAAAAATAAATTGAGACATAGGAGAAGATGTTGAATGAGATGAAAGAGAACATTGAAATGCTAAATAAACGTCAACCTCTCACACCATGACTGTTCAGCTGCAGGACACTTAAATCAATCATTTGATATCAGGTCATTACCCACCATTCACCGAGGACTCAACTAACTACAACATGGGTGACTCCGAGAATGAAGAGTAGTTGCTGACTTGCGTCATATCACAATATTAACTAAGGCGCTATTTGGGAGGCAACCCAAAACCCCTTATTATTTTTATATTTACGTATTGGTAAAATAATGATGTGTTGTTGGTATAGGTTGAAGTGTGAGAAGTGCTCAAAAAGTGTAGGGTGACAAGCAACAGATCCAATTAGCGAGTCACCGAAAAGGTCGGCGAACTCAACCTTATCCGCCGTTTGACTCCAAACATCTCAAAAATTGGAGCCTGCAAAACTCGGCAAACTTGTGAAATTTTTGGCGCATCACCGACTCTGTTGGCGATCTTGTTGGAGATCGCTATTTGAACTCCCAGGTTTATTGGGAAGTTTTGTAAAACTCAGTGAAACAGGTGATTGCTCAGTGACATGTTAACTGACTTATCGATTCAGATTGATATCGCCAGGTGCGTAGGAATTGGACAACACTTGAGTACAGTTGAAGTAAGGTGGTTGTGAGGCATTCGAGAAAGTGGGATGAAAATAGGCGTGTTAGGTTGTTTAGCGATGTTGTGTAGAGCTCGCTGAATCACTCAACGAGTTGCTTAACGTCCCCACCTCGCCTTCTTTTTAATGCTAAAATTGTGGAAGGCCTACACCCAAAGTCATAGAAGAACCATGCCGCCCTGATAGATGGAGCAACCGCATAGCCATAATCACTTCTTTACCTCCCTATTTGTCTTACTTATGTTTGTTTTTGGGAACTTTCAATTGCATTTAAGGAAAAATTGCTTTTAGTTGTGGTGGGGTGAGCCCCACACCTTTTTTGTTGATAGTTATGTTCTGTGTTTATACTTGGGTTGTTATGCTTTAAAATTGTGTTTTATCTGCTTTCTGTGGATGTTTGAGCTTATGGCTCCTCTTTATTTTAAATTACAAAATGAGTTTGACCCTTCCAATTTTTTTTATATTTTTCGCACATTTTTGCCAGCTCTCGTGTGTTAAATGTGGCTATAATTTCGCAAAATTTAAGTCTCGGTTACAATCAATACCGATGACTTGATAGTGCTCTCAATCGAGCGAACATGAATGTGCGGCTACGACGACGCCAAATGAAGTCGCATAGACAATATGTGAACTCTTTGCATCTTGTTGTGATTAGTCATTTATCGAATCGAGTCTCCTATGATGACCGTTGCACACTAGCAAAAGTGTGGAGTCTTGTTTGACTTTAGTGTCGATGCCTTGTGTGATGAGCTTACTTTGATCCATGCATGATAGATCCTAGAATTTTCCCCGTTGGTTCAGTCAACTAAGTGATGCTATCTCTTGATATGATCTTAGGTAACTTCTAAGAGTGTGAGCCAATTTGACATATACCTCTTTTGTGACCTACCCTGTGAGCGTGTGATTCTCTATTGAACGCCCCTTGAGCCTTAACCTTCTTTGGAAGAAACTTGATGAAACCATAACTTTTCTTTATCCACTACCTATAATCCTCTTGAATTGTGTTTAGTTGAATAGCCAACTTAGGCCAAAATCCTAAGTTGCGGGTGTGGTGAAAAGAAAAGGAGAGGTCTAGAAGTGCAAGGAAAGTCTCCTCTCACCCATGGATTTCAAAAAAATGGAACCCCTCCATATAAAAAAGAAAATTTAAAAAGAGAAAGAAAAAGAATGAAAAAGTAAGTTGTGAAATAAAGGTACAAAAGAAATGGGGTTCTCAAAGAATCCATGGAAAGTGAATAATAGGATGACTTATGAACACTAAAGAGAATGATGAAGGAAAAGGAAAGGAAGTGTTGTAAGCACCACATTTCACGAAGATGAAAGTCACTGAGCATATATGACCATATCTTTGCACTCAGCCCCATTACAAGCCTTAAAAAGACCTTTTGATCTTGAGTGAGCTGAAACAAATGTTGATTGGAAAATAAGGGCAAGCCTATGGGTGAAAGCATGCATTGTGTTCTTCCTTGTGAGAGTGAGTGTTGCATCTGATTCCAAAGCTCTTAACTGTGAATCATTGTGTGAATATGGAATCATCCTTTCTGTAAGGGTGTTTGAACACTATAGTTGAGCTTGACCTTGCAATTGAAGCAAGTATTGTGAGCATGAAATTCTTTGATAATGGTGAGTCACAAATTGAATCTTTAAGTGCATGTTTGATCTTTGCATAACTAAATTGAATCTTGTTGTGTGCAGTCATGATTGAGTCTTGTGTAGCACTGTTTGAGACACCCTTTTTGAACGACTAAACTTGAGTTTGCTTGAGGACAAGCAAAAGTTTAAGTTAGGGGTGTTGATGATTCCACAAATTGGACTCATTTAGGAATATATTTTAATAGAAATTATGTCCTCAAATGTCTATTTTATCTCAATATCTGATGAAAACCCTTAGGTTTTGGGTATTTGAAGATTGAAGGAGAGCATGGACACTACTTCACAAAAAGGAACGAAAAGGCAAAAAAGAACGAAGAAAATGAAGGCCTGAGGATTGTCGAGTCCACTTGGAAAGTCACCGAAGGGTCTCACTTCACCTTTTGTTCCAGTGTGCTGAGCCCTGAAGGAAAGGATCAAGTTGGCGGAATAGGGAAGTAGTCGGCACATCACCAAGATGTTCTACGAGGCAGTACTATGTCGCCCAATGACCTAGAGCACGACGATGCTGAAGGATAGTGCAAGACGGTGATGAGCTACATTAAAGGGCCAATCACCGAGTAGATCGGCGATTCTAACTAATGTTGCCGAATGATCCGCTGCAACACATATTTCTTTAAAACTATAAATACTAGTAGAGAATTTTAGCTTGGTATGAGATTTTTAGTATCATAAGATTTTTAGTGTGAAACAATCAATTTAATTTTGTACATTTTATTTTTGCTCTAAGTTTGAGAGGGTTTAGAAACTTGAAGAAGAAGAGGGTTTCATCTCAAAAGATTTGGAGTTGGGTCTCTTGGATTCTTCATTCTTTTCTTTAACAAGACTTAAATTTTCATACCCATTTGAATGCAAGCTAATTTAGATATAGATTTCTATCTCTTGATGTGTGGCTAAAAACCTCAATTCTTAGGGTGTGATTTAGCGAATATTGTCACGACCCAAGCCTAGGGCCTAGATGTGACATGGTGAATGAGGAACCTGAAGGAATCCCAAACAAGCCTCTCAAACTTGTCATCACACTTCATCGGTCGCGGAAGTACATTCAACATTAAATAACGGGAATTAGGGACTAAGGGCAAACCATTTCAAAATAACATCATAGAATAAGAGTCAAGCTCATTTACAAAATACTTGTCCAACGCACACCTCTACATACATAGATAGGATGGGGGCCATGACATACTATCGGCTCCCCTCATAGTCAAAATACAATTGCAAGCTAAAGTCTCAAAACATAGGAGTAGGAAACATAACATAGCTCTCGAATCATTGAGGACTCACCAACAAACTCGGATAAGCACCGTACTAGACACGTGGATGGAGAGAAGGATCAAAAGTAGCTCCGGTCCCTACATGGTGACATCATGTAGGCAAAATATGCGTTAGTACTTTGGAATGTACTAAGTATGAGGGGTGCTATACAACAATAGACAAGGACACAATCAAAATGCAAGAAATAGTTCCATAGGCATAATGAATAACAATATGAGGATGCATGATCAAAGTGAAGTCAAAACATGTTTAAGTAAATCTATACTAATAGTAGATATCATATGTGTGTGTATGATCCAACCAATCTATAACCCCAACTTAGGATGGGGGATGCCGTTCACACCCGGACACCCTGGTGGCAAGGTATAGACCCCTCACATGGTTGATGTTGGTCACACCCCAAACATCCTAGGTGGTGAGGTATAAACCTCTCACATGGTTGATGTTGGTCACACCCCAAGCATCCTAGGTGGTGAGGTATAAACCCCTCACATGGTTGATGTTGGTCACACCCCAAGCATCCTAGGTGGCGAGGTATAAACCCCTCACATGGTTGATGTTGGTCACACCCCAAGCATCCTAGGTGGTGAGGTATAAACCCCTCACATGGTTATTCGATTCTTTTCCCCCGAACCGGGCATGGTCATGCAACACTTTATATAGGAAATTCACATTAAGCTCTAATGCAATCTCATGTATCGAATGAACATATACACAAGCTTAGTTTGTCATCAACACATCTCTGAAATGCCATACATCTCATAACTCAAGCCTTAAAGCATCAATTCATCAATTCTCCATAATTGGACATTTTGTCAATACCTTGAAGGCATGTGATGGGTTCAAAGAGCATGGAAAATAGGGTAGTAATTATACAGCAAAACCAGTGAACAACCTGCAACAACGCCTTTTAACACCCACAAGAACACATGAAAAAATCTCCACATCAATTCCAAGTTTAGATTCAAGTTCTATAGTCACAACATACTCAAAACAATCACTTTTCATGCTAGAATTCACTGTGCAGGAAATTTATACAAGGAACAAGACTAATTTATGAATCTCAACTTAAACCATGAATTAGTGAGTAGAATAGAGACTAGGCACTATGGGTGGAAGGATCCATGAGTTCAACACCACATACCTTGAGTTTTTATGAAGGTCTTGAGAGTGTCTTCAATGGAAGCTTGGAACTTGGAGCAAGAATCTCTTCAATCTTGAGGAAGGTTTTGGATTAGGATTGTTGAGAGAAAAAGTGTCTAAGTATAGGAGAGGTATTTTGGGAAATATTTTAGAGATGGGAATTGAATTAGTGCTATATAGGAAATAAAATATGCCCTTGGAAAAACGGGTCCAACACTTAGAAAAAAAATGAGGCAGATGAACAGTAACTTTGCTCTCTGGAAATTGCATTTCCTGCACGGATAGATTTTACAAAAATGGGCATAACTTCTTCGTCCGAACTCCGAATGAGGTGAAACGAAGTGCGTTGGGTAGCTAACTCAATGGGATTTCCATGGATATGTTATGGGCCACCCAATTATTTGTGTGCTAGGAGATATGACCCTCCAAAGTAGGCCCTTGAAAAAGACTTCACTTGGAAATTTCGGAATTTGATACGGTTGCTCTAAAATTTGGGTTAGACCCATTTCCCACTCAATTTGACCCCCTAAACAAGAATATGAAGTCGGATTTTCGAAAAACGAAACAAATTTTTAGATATAGCTAAAACAAGTTTTCCGGTAACTTTCGAAGCACATTTTTAGGAACTTTTTGGGTCGTTTCAATATCTCCCCCTTGGGAACATTCGTCCCCGAATGTGGAAGAGACGTACAAGGCAAGACTTAGTAAGAACATATCAGCCCAACATGAATGCAAAAATTTTATTTAAACATCACTTCAAGCTTTCAAAACTTAGTGTAAAGCATCCATAACTCATCAATTTAAACATATATGCACATGAATGATCTAGGGGCTGAAATGTAAGACTCAATAGAGTACAAAGGACTTGATTTAATACCTTATGCTTGAGTGGAGTTGAATAGATAAGGATAACGTCTTTGCATGTCCACTTCGGCCTCCCAAGTAGCACTCTCCACTTGTTGATTTCTCCAAAGCACCTTAACGGAGGCCACTTCTTTGTTCCTCAACCTCTTAACTTGTCTATCTAAGATTTGAATCGGGACTTCTTCATACATCAAATTATCTTCTACAACACCCACAACCTCAAGAGGTACAATAGCTTTAGGATCACCAACACATTTCCTCAACATCGATACATGGAATACCAGATGAACTAATTCCATCTCCTTGGGCAACCCCAACTCATAGGCTACTTTACCAACTCTTCTTATTACCTCATAAGGACCGACATACCTAGGACTTAACTTTCCCTTCTTACCAAAACGAACCACACCTTTCATTGGAGAAACTTTCAAATAAACCCAATCACCCACTTTGAATTCAAGATCCCTTCTCCTCACATCGGCATAAGACTTTTGACGACTTTGGGCTATTTTCAACCTCTCCCTAATCATCCTTACCTTTTCAAGAGCATCCATGACCAGATCCGGACCCAATAAGGCCACCTCTCCAACTTTAAACCACCCAACCGGTGATCTACACCGTCTACCATAAAGTCCCTCAAAAGGAGCTATACCGATACTAGAATGATAACTATTGTTGTATGCAAACTCAATCAAAGGAAGATGATCATCCCAACTACCTTTCAACTCCAAGACACAAGCTCTAAGCATATCCTCCAAGGTTTGAATTGTTCTTTCGGCTTGGCCATCCGTTTGAGGGTGAAAGGCCGTGCTAAGCTTTACCTTTCTACCAAGACCCCTTTGGAAAGATTTCCAAAAGTGAGAAGTGAATTGGGCACCACGATCCGAGATGATAGACAAGGGAATCCCATGCAACCTTACCAATTCATGAATGTACAACTTGGCATACTCTTCAGCCCCGTAAGTAGTTTTAACCGGTAGGAAATGAGCCGACTTTGTCATCCGATCAACCACCACCCAAAGCGAATCAAAACCTCTTCTAGTCTTGGGCAAGCCCACTACAAAATCCATGTTGATTTCTTCCCACTTCCAAGTAGGTATCTCAATGTCTTGAGTTAGGCCACCCGGCCTTTGATGTTCGGCCTTGACTTGTTGACAACTATGGAAACCCGAAACAAATTTTGCAATGTCCTTCTTCATACCGCCCCACCAATACACATCCCTCAAGTCTCTATACATCTTTGTTGACCCCGGATGAATAGAATAAAAAGAATTATGAGCCTCATCAAGGATTATTTCCCTCACACCATCCACACAAGGAACATATAATCTACCTTGGTACCTAAGGGCACCATCTCTCCCTTGGGAGAAAACCTCCACCTTACCACTACTCACCGAAGCCTTTAATTCCACCAAAGAAGGATCAAGATCTTGCTTGGCTATCACCTCATCAACCAAGGAAGACCTTGAACCATCAATAACAACTACTCCTACACTATCCACCCCTTCTAACCTAACTCCAATTTGGCCAACCGATGGACCTCCTTAGCCAACTCTTTACTACCTTCCTCCACATGAGCCAAGCTACCCATGGACACTCTACTCAATGCATCCGCCACCACATTAGCTTTCCCTGGATGATAGTGAACACTCATATCATAATCCTTAAGGAACTCTAACCACCTCTTTTGTCTCAAGTTAAGATCTTTTTGCGTGAACACATATTGGAGACTTTTATGGTCTGTGAAGATATCAACATGCACCCCATACAAATAGTGACGCCAAATCTTTAAAGCAAAAACCACGGCAGCCAATTCAAGATCATGGGTTGGGTAATTCTTTTCATGAACCTTAAGTTGCCTAGAAGCATAGGCTATAACCTTACCATTTTGCATCAACACACAACCCAAACCAATACGGGAAGCATCCCAATAAACAACAAAACCTTCTAACCCATCCGGATGTGACAAAATAGGAGCGGACTCAAGCCTTTCTTTCAAAGTTTGGAAGCTTTCCTCACACTCATCCGACCACACAAATTTAGCCTTCTTTTGAGTCAACTTAGTCATAGGAAAAGCAAGAGAAGAAAACCCTTCCACAAATCTCCTATAATAACCCGCTAAACCCAAGAAACTCCTTATATCCGACGGGGTCAAAGGTCTAGGCCAATTCCTAATAACATTGGTCTTCTTAGCATCCACCTTAATACCATCCCCCGACACCACATGGCCTAAGAAAGCAACTTCCTTCAACCAAAACTCACACTTTTCATATTTAGCGTACAACTTCTCTTCCCTCAATCTTTGGAGTACAACCCTCAAGTGACCCATGTGCTCTTCCTCACCCCGAGAATAGATCAAGATGTCATCTATAAACACCACCACAAAAGAATCAAGGTAGGGTTTGAAGACCCTATTCATCAAATCCATAAAGATAGTCGGAGCATTAGTTAACCCGAAAGACATCACCACAAACTCATAGTGCCCATACCTAGTACGAAAGGCCGTCTTGGGAATATCACACTCCCTCACCTTCACTTGATGATACCCGGACCGAAGATCAATCTTAGAGAAGTGACTAGCCCCATGCAATTGGTCAAATAAATCGTCAATCCTTGGAAGAGGATACCTATTCTTGACGGTGACCCTATTAAGTTGTCGATAATCAATACACATTCTAAGAGACCCATCTTTCTTCTTCACAAACAAAATTGGAGCACCCCATGGAGAATGACTAGGTCTAATAAACCCCTTCTCTAACAAATCTTTTAATTGCTCTTTCAACTTCGCCGGGGCCATACGGTAAGGGAGAATAGAAATAGGTTGAGTATCGGGAAGGAGGTCTATACCAAAACCTATCTCCCTTTCGGGAGGGACACCGGGAAGGTCTTTTAGGAAGACATCTAGAAACTCATTAACGACCGAAATAGACTCAATAGGAGGTACTTTAGACTCCACATCATTGACTCTCACAATATGGTACAAGCACCCTTTGGAAATCAACCTATGGGCTTTAATGCAAGAAATGAATTTCCCCTTCACCACAACATCCCGACTCTCCCACTCAAGGACGGGTTCGTTAGGAAATTGAAACTTGACTTTACAAGTCCTACAATCAATAGAAGCATAATATGCATGCAACCAATCCATCCCGAGAATAACATCAAAATCCACCATGTTCAACTCAACAAGATCACAAGGCAACAACTTATTCATTATGCAAACTGGACAATTTCTATACACTTTTCTAGCAACAATAGAGACACCAATGGAAGTAGATACTTCATATGACTCATGCAACAATTCTGACTCGACATGAAATTTTCTAGCAACTAAGGGGGTAACAAAGGAAAGGGTGGCACCCGAATCAATCAAAGTATAAACATCAAGATCAAAGATTTGCAACATACCGGTCACCACATCGGGATTCTCATTAACACCTTGTCTACCATGCAAAGCATAAAATCGATTGTGCCTTGGGGCACCACTTTGAGAAGCACCTCTACCCAAAGGAGTAGTGTTAGCATTTCAGACCTTGTTGCGGATCTTGGGACACTTAAACCTCTTGTGACCCACTTCTCCACATTCAAAGCAAGCACCCGAACCCTTCATGCAAGGACCACCATGATTCCTCCCACACTTAGGGCATACATCCATAGAACCCACTTCACCTCCCCCTTGAGGTCTAGGAACATTGATAGCAAATCCCCGGTTGACATGAGGATTTCCTCGGCCTTGATAAAATCTAGCACCCTTAGGGAACCTATTCTCCAATCGGGCCCTCTTGGCCTCGTGCCCCCTTCTCTTCCTCAATTTCTCCTCCTCCATTTGCTCGGCATAAGTCATCAACCGAGACAAATCCATATCTCCAATGAGCATAGTGGACCGACACTCCTCACTAACCAAGTCGGATACACCCATCACAAATTTGTTCATCCTCGACCTAGAGTCGGCCACCAAGAGAGGTGCATACTTGGAGAGTTGGAAAAATTTGAGGGCATACTCCCTCACACTCATAGCTCCTTGCTTCAAGTTCATGAACTCCACCAACTTTGCCTCCCTAAGCTCAAGAGGGAAGAACCTATTAAGGAAAGCAAGTTTAAACTCCTCCCACAACACCACATAGCACCAACAACCTTTCTCACCCTTCCATTGATCAAACCAAATTTGAGCAACCTCCTTGAGTCGGTAGGCCGCCAACTCCGCCTTCTCACAAGCACCAACATCCATAATGGTCAAGATTTTGCATACCTCATCAATGAACTCTTGCGGGTCCTCATCCACCTTTGAACCATGGAAGACCGGAGGGTTCATCCTCATGAAATCTCTCACCTTTTCCCCCGGGGTGGTAGCTCGAGGAGCTTGGGCTCCATGTTGCACTTGGTTAGCTACCACTTGTACAAGCATGGTGAGTGCATCACGGAGCTCACCATTGGTGGGTGGCTCTTCTAGTGATCGGGCCCATCTTCCCCTCATGTTTGGCATGATGATCTAGCAATCCAAAGAACAAGCGTTAGGGAGGAATCACCTTATTACACTCTAAGCGCGACATAGAACATGAAGAAGGGAAACCTTTCCTAAAATGTTTTGTAGCCTCCCATTCATAGTCGTGGCATGCTTCACAACCATGATTAGGACTCTACTCAACGCGGTGTGTTGGACTCCAAGGATTTAACAACCTAGTGCTCTGATACCAAGCTTGTCACGACCCAAGCCTAGGGCCTAGACATGACATGGCGAATGAGGAACCCGAAGGAACCCCAAACAAGCCTTTCAAACTTGTCATCACACTTCATCGATCGCGGAAGTACATTCAACATTCAATAACGGGAATTAGGGACTAAGGGCAAACCATTTCAAAATAACATCATAGAATAAGAGTCAAGCTCATTTACAAATACTTGTCCAACGCACACCTCTACATACATAGATAGGACGGGGGCCATGACATACTACTGGCTCCCCTCATAGTTAAAATACAATTACAAGCTAAAGTCTCAAAACATAGGAGTAGGAAACATAACATAGCCCTCGAATCATTGAGGACTCACCAACAAACTCGGATAAGCACCGTACTAGACACGTGGATGGAGAGAAGGATCAAGAGTAGCTCCTGTCCCTACATGGTGGCATCATGTAGGCAAAATATGCGTTAGTACTTTGGAATGTACTAAGTATGCGGGGCGCAATACAATAATAGACAAGGACACAATCGAAATGCAAGAAATAGTTCCATAGGCATAATGAATAACACTATGAGGATACATGATCAAAGTGAAGTCAAAACATGTTTAAGTAAATCTATACTAATAGCAGATATCATATGTGTGTGCATGATCCAACCAATCTATAACCCAAACTTAGGATGGGGGATGTCATTCACACCCGGACACCCTGGTGGCAAGGTATAAACCCCTCACATGGTTGATGTTGGTCACACCCCAAGCATCCTAGGTGGTGAGGTATAAACCCCTCACATGGCTGATGTTGGTCACACCCCAAACATCCTAGGTGGCGAGGTATAAACCCCTCACATGGTTGATGTTGGTCACACCCCAAGCATCGTAGGTGGTGAGGTATAAACCCCTCACATGGTTATCCGGTTCTTTTCCCCCGGACCGGGCATGGTCATGCAATACTTTATATAGGAAATTCAGATTAAGCTCTAATGCAATCTCGTGTATCGAATGAACATATACACAAGCTTAGTTTGTCATCAACACATCTCTGGAATGCCATATATCTCATAACTCAAGCCTTAAAGCATCTATTCATCAATTCTCCATAATTGGACATTTTGTCAAACACCTTGAAGGCATGTAATGGGGTCAAAGAGCATGGAAAATAGGGTAGTAATTATGCAGCAAAACCAGTGAACAACCTGCAACAATGCCTTTTAACACCCACAAGACCACATGAAAAAATCTCCACATCAATTCCAAGTTTAGATTCAAGTTCTATAGTCACAACATACTCAAAACAAAAACTTTTCATGCTAGAATTCACTGTGCAGGAAATTTATACAAGTAACAAGACTAATTTATGAATCTCAACTTAAACCATGAATTAGTGAGTAGAATAGAGACTAGGCACTATGGGTGGAAGGATCCATCAGTTCAACACCACATACCTTGAGTTTTTATGAAGGTCTTGAGAGTGTCTTCAATAGAAGCTTGAAACTTGGAGCAAGAATCTCTTCAATCTTGAGGAAGGTTTTGGATTAGGGTTCTTGAGAGAAACAGTGTCTAAGTATAGGAGAGGTATTTTGGAAATGTTTTAGAGATGAGAATTGAATTAGTGCTATATAGGAAATAAAATATGCCCTTGGAAAAATGGGTCCAACATTTAGAAAAAAAATGAGGCGGATGAACAGTAACTTTGCTCTCTGGAAATTGCATTTCCTGCACGGACAAATTTTACGAAAATGGGCATAACTTCTTCGTCCAAACTCCGAATGAGGTGAAACGAAGTGCGTTGGGTAGCTAACTCAAAGGGATTTCCATGGATATGTTATGGTCCACCCAATTATTTTTGTTCTAGGAGATATGACCCTCCAAAGTAGACCCTCGAAAAAGGCTTCACTTGGAAATTTTTGATTTTGATACGGTTGCTCTAAAATTTTGGTTAGACCCATTTCCCACTCAATTTGACCCCCTAAACAAGAATATGAAGTTGGATTTTCGAAAAACGAAATGAATTTTTAGATATAGCTAAAACAAGTTTCCGATAACTTCCGAAGCACATTTTTAGGAACTTTTTGGGTCGTTTCAAATATAGGTTAAGATTCTTGTTGGGTCTTGCCTGCTGATAGATTAGATGTAGTTTAATGGTGATTTTATCTAGTAGTTGTGGTTGAATTTAACAAATTTGTAGTTGCAAATAGAAGTTTATTTATATGTTTTTGGCTTGCTCGAGAGAGAGGTTGCGAAACTAAGACTAGTGATTGATGGCCTAAGGAGTGGGTCGACATGAGGTTCAACTCGAGAAAGTGAACTCTAGTCCCATATCCTAACACTCAGCTCAAGAGAGTGAGTGGAGTAAGGGGTAGGCTGGTCCTCATACGGCAAGTGGGTGTCCGAGAGGAACCCATTTGAAATGGGGTAAGTTTCGAGAGAGAGAATTTATTCCCATATTTAGCTTAGCCTAGTATTACTCTGTAAATTCTCTATCGAAATCATGTACCCAATAATATAAATTAACCCGTATCCGGGTCACATCCCAAGAATCCCCTCTTATTACCTAGAAACCTTTGTTTATTTTGGTGTTTTTTCTTACTATTGACAAAACCCCCATTGTTAATTGACACTCTTGTGTCCCCCCCTTTAATTTGCAATGTTTTTAATCGTTAATGTCTTTAGCTACGACTAGTTAGAACTGAATTTTATTTTTCTACTATTTATCGAAACCACTCCCTTGGGACTCGACCCCAACCCTTGGTTGGGTTATTATACTATTACACGATGGTAGACACTTGCATCAAAAGTTGTGTTATTGATTGCGTTCAACGACACTACTTCTGATGGAAGTGTCCACGATCATGCAATAGCATAATAACCCAACCAGGGGTTGGGCTCGAGTCCTAAGGGAGTGGTTTCGAGAATTAGTAGAAAAATAAAATTCAGTTCTAACTAGTCGTAGCTAAAGACATTAATGATTAAAAATATTGCAAAATAAAAGGGGGATAGAAGAGTGTCAATTAACAATGGGAGTTTTGTCACTAGTAAGTCAAAATAGCAAAAATAAACAAAGGTTTCTAGGTAATGAGAGGGGATTCTTCGGATATGACCGGAATACGGGTTAATTTAAATTATTAGGTAATGCTTTCGATAGGGAATTTATATAGTAATAATGACTAGGCTAAGATATACGTGGGAGTAAATTCTCTCTTGAGCAACTTACCCCGTTCCAAATGGGTTCCTCTTGGACACCCACTTGTCGCATGAAGACTAGCCTACGCTTTACCCCACTCACTCTCTCGAGCTGAGTGTTAGGATATGGGACTAGGGTTCTCTCTCTCGAGCTGAACCTCATGTCGACCCACTCCTTAGGCCATCAATCTAGTAGTCTTGGTTTTGTGACCTCTCTCTCGAGCAAGCCAAAAACACATAAATAAACCTCTATTTGCAACTAAAAATTTGTTAAATTCAACCAAAGCTACTAGATGAAATCACCATTAAACTACATTTAATCTATCAGCAAGCAAGACCCAACAACAATCTTTACCCATATTCGCTAAATCACACCCCAAGAATTAGGGTTTTTAGCCACACATTAAGAGATAGAAATTTTTACCTGATTATAGGTACTATTTTCTCGATCATATGTGGTATTCGCCAATATCTTGGTCAGATAATGAGCTTGCATTCAAATGGGTATGAAGATTTAAGTCTTGTTACAGGCCAAGAATGAAGAATCCAAGAGACCCAAGTCCAAATCATTGGAGATGAAAACCTCTTCTTCTTCAAGTTTCAAAACCCTCTCAAACTCAGAGCAAAAATAAAAAGTACTAAAATTATATTATTTATTTCACACTAAAAATCTTATGATACTAAAAATCTCATACTAAGCTAAAACTCTCTACGAGTATTTATATTTTTATAGAAATCTGTGTTGCAGCGGACCATTCGGTGACATTAGTCGGAATCACCGATCAACTCATTGATTCGCCCCTTGATGTACTTCATTGCCGTCTTGCATTATCCTTCAGCATCGTCGTCCTCTAGGTCATTGGGCGACATAGTACTGCCTCGCGAAACATCTCAGCGATGCGCCGACTGCTCCCATTTTCCACCGACTTGATCCTTTCTTTCAGGGCTCAGCACACTGGAACAAAAGGAGAAGTGAGACCCTTCGGCGATCCTCATGCCTTCATTTTTTTCGTTCTTTTCAGCCTGTTCATTCTTTTTTGCGAAGTAGTTTCCATGCTCTCCTTAAATCTTCAAATACCTAAAACTTAAGGGTTTTTATCAGATATTGAGATAAAATAAGCATTTGAGGACACAATTTCTATTAAAATATAGCCCTAAATGAGTCCAATTTGTGGACTCATCAAGCCTCCACCTAAACCCTCAATAAAAGAAGCACCTAAGTCAAAATTGAAATATCTTCCTGCTCACCAAAGGTATGTCTATTTGGATACTAATGAAACTTTACCCGTAATACTTTCTACAGAATTTTCTAAAATATAGGTTGATGCGGCATTGAAAGTCCTAAAGCAGAGGAAGAAAGCTATTGGATGGAAAATGGCTGATATTCATGGGATTAGTCTGGCATTATGTATGCACAAAATATGGAAGAGGATTACAAATCGAGTGTACAACATCAGCGTAGGCTGAATCCTTTGATGAAATAAGTGGTGAGAAAAGAAGTAATAAAGTGGTTAGATGCTAGAATCATGTACCCAGTTCTGATAGAAGTGGTAAGTCCTGTACAGTAGTGTGTTCCCAAAAAGGGTGGTATGACAGTGGTAAAGAATGAGAAAAATGAGTTGATTCCCACTAGAACAGTAATCGGACTGAGAATTTGCATGGATTACCGGAAGCTAAATGAGGCCACATGAAAAGATCACTACTCGGTTCCCTTCAATTATTAGATACTTGACCGACTAGAAGGGCAGAAGTACTATTGTTTCTTAGATGGGTATTTCGTATATAATTAGATTTTTATTGCGCCCAAGGATCAAGAAAAGACCATGTTCACATGTCCTTATGGTACATATGCTTTTAAGTGCATGCCATTTGGACTTTGCAATGCGCCAACAACGTTTCAATGGTGTATGATTGCCATTTTTCATGATATGGTGGGGGAAATTGTAGAGGTGTTCATGGAAGATTTCTTTGTCTTTGGGAAGTCTTTTGAGGTATGTCTCCGGAATCTTGATAAAGTGCTTGCTAGATGTGAAGACACAAATTTAGTACTGAACTAGGAAAAGTGCCACTTCTTAGTTCGAGAGGGTATAGTATTTGGTTATAAGGTGTCGAAATTGTGATTAGTGGTAGATAAAGCCTAGGTGGAAGTCATTGAAAAATTGTCCCTCCTATCTTTGTAAAGAGTGATGTGAAGTTTCCTTGGATACGCAAGTTTTTACCGGATATTCATCAAGGATCTTTCCAAGATTGCAAGACCTAAGTGCATTCTTTTGGAGAAGGAGGTGAGATTTGAATTTGATGAGATGCGTTTGAAGAGGATCTTAATTAAAACTCCCATCTTAATTGCTCCTAATTGGGAATTACCATTTGAACTCATGTATGATGCAAGCAATATAGCAGCGGGTGCTCTATTGGGACAAATGAAAGATAAAGTGTTCCATTCAATCTATTATGCAAGTAAGACCCTGGATTCTGCACAAGCTAATTACACAGTGACTGAGAAGGAGAGGCTAGCTCTAGTATTCGCCTTCGATTAGTTCAGATCGTATTTGGTAGGTACCAAGGTTATTGTTTATACTGACCATGCAGCTATTAGGTACTTATTCAACAAAAAGGATGATAAACCAAGGTTGATTCAGTGTATATTTCTTCTCCAAGAATTTGACCTTGAGATCAAAAATAGAAAGGGTACTAAGAATCAATAGCTGATCATTTGTCTAGGTTGGAAGATTTTTCCCATGTACATGAAGGGGAACAAATTCGGGAAGAGTTTACAGATGGGGTATGGGAACAAAGTGAATCTGATAGTAAGTGGAGAGTACCGTTCGGATGCAACCACCCAACAAAAGAAAAAGCTAACTCATGATGCTAAGTTTTATATCTCGAATGAACTATTCTTATTCAAGCAAGGAGTGGATCGGGTGGTAAGAAGTTGCATTTTGGAGTACGAGGTAGAGAAAGTACTCAAAAGTTGTCAAGCTAGCCCATATGGAGGTCACCAGTGAGGAGAGCGCACACCGCATAAGGTACTATAATCTGGTTTCTTTTGGCCCACTTTATTTAAAGATTATATTGCTTATGTGAGGGATGTGATAAATGCCAAAGGTTGGGTACTATATCGAGAAGACATGAGATACCACTAAGTAACATTCTTAAGGTGGGTATTTTTTATGTGTGGGGTATTGACTTAATGAGTCCCTTCCTGCCATCCAATGGAAACCAATATATCCGTGTGGCTGGTGAGTATGTGTCTAAATGGGTTGAGGTGGTCGATCTTCCATCGAATGATTTAAGAGTTGTCATTAAGTTCATCAAGAAGAACATTTTCACTCATTTTGGCACTCCAAGGGAAATCATAAGTGATGGAGGTAAGCATTTCATTAACCATCTAGTGAAAAATCTTCTTGCTAAGTATGGTATTCATCATACGGTTTCTACAACTTACCATCCTCAAACAAGTGGACAAGTGGAAGTTTCGAATAGAGAGGTGAAACAGATTTTGCAAAAAACTGTGAATGCACAAAGAAAGGATTGGTCGGCGAAGCTGGATGATGCATTGTGGGTGTATCGAACTGCATATAAGACACCTATATGGACTTCTCTCTATCACATATTATTTGGCAAAGCATGTCATCTTCCGGTAAAATTAGAACACCAAGCATATTGGGCAATAAAGAAGTTGAATCTTGATCCCAAGTTGGCCGGTAGGAAGTGAGTGGATCAATTACATGAACTTGAAAAGTTTAGGCTCCATGCATTTGAGAGTGCCAAGCTTTACAAAGAAAAGACGAAAAGGTGGCATGACAAGCACATAGTTCCTCGTACTTTCACTCGAGGAGAAAAGGTACTACTTTTTACTCAACACTAAGGTTATTCCTTAGAAAGCTAAGGTCCAAATGGAGTGGTCCCTTCGAAGTGGTAAGGATGACACAACATGGTGCCGTTGAACTCAAAGGTGAACATCGCCCAACATTCTTGTTGACGGGAAAAGAGTTAAGTACTAATTTTATAAAGATACGGATCGTAATCGAGAGGCTCTTGAGTTGAATGACGAATGATCCAAGTTGAGTCAAGCCGCGATGTTAAACCAGGCGCTTCACGCGAGGCAACCTATGAACAATATGTAATAGATAGGTAGTTTGTTTAAATTTTGATTTTTTTTGTTTTAGTATAGTTTAATTTCTAGTATCTAGGAAGTATTTCTACCTTTGCTGGGCTGATTCGGCATTTCAGCAACCTCTAGATGATTACGAGGGCACCGTGAATGAAGAAATAAATGATGATGATGATGAGAAGGATGTTATTGATGAGGATGCGAATGCTTTGATGGTGTTCGATGGAGGTCGTGATGATGACGACGAGGCCTAGAGGCCCGAGGGAGTATCTCTAACTCTATACTTTGGGGTGGGAGATAACTCTCTCGTGTATATAACTTTTAATGCCTTATCGAGTTTTATTTTATGTTTATTTTTTGTTTTGGGTTCCTCAACTTTTGTTTTTGGTACTTTTCCTGAGGATAGTCCCTTTGAACCAATTAGGACTAGTTTTACTTTTTTATTGAGTCTTAGAGTCGTCTTAGGAGTGAAAGTTCTCGATGATAGATGGATGACGACCGTCTTAAGGGAAAATTAGGCACATAGAGGAGTATAACTAAGAAACCAACTTTGGTATGTGGAAACTATGTTTGAAAAAGTTAGCCAAACATCATGGGTAGTCACAATTGGAAAATGCAAAAGAATAGTAACCTTGAAAAAAGCATGTGTTCGTTGTTTTGACTCTGAATGAATCTGAGTGGGCTTAATTGAGTTGTAATACCGTAATGCAAGTTGTATGAGCATGCTAGTGTGATGAGTCCTTTAGTGTGTCGTGATGCCATATGTGGTGAGTGATTGTTTGGTTATTGCTATAATTTATATCTCAAACCTGCCTTGTGTTTGTTGAATGAGTAACTTGTATGACTTAGGAATCTGATTGAGGCATTTCTTTGAAAAAGATAATTTTTGACTCTATTGTATGCGTAGAATTGAAACATCCCTAGTTAAGCCTCATTGAGCCTTTAGCTTAGTTTTTTAAGCCATAAGAATAAGCAGAAAGCCTTTCTATTGATACCATAGTATTTGATCCCAATGAAATCCTTAATACACTATGTTAAGAATAAAGCTAGAAAAAGTTGGTAGAAATGGAAAAAGGGTGGAAATGCTATGATGTGTGTAAACTAAAAGTCTACAAAAAAAAACTTTGTTTTGGCCCTGGTCCTTAGTAGACAATGTGCACCTCAACTAAGTTGAGGGTTGCTATTTCTGAAGTATGCTTAAAAAATTGGACCTGGTCGGAATATATATATATATATATATATATATATATATATATATATATATATATAAAGGGAATAGAAAGAATAAATGGCAAAACTGGAGCAACAAAAAGGGAAAATATTCATGAAGTGTGTACTAGGGAAAAAGAAAAGCTAAGTATGGTGGTTGTTGGCAAAGCAATGACATGTGCATTAAGGAGGTGTAGTCACTAAAATGCGTCCTAAATATTCCCTCATTTACCCTAAACCGATATTACAACCAAATAGAAGTCATCTTGATTCCTTGAGAAATATGATGTGAAAGTGAAAATACACTACGGGAAAGCTTATGGCATGTTAAAATAAGTAAGAAATTAATTTGTGAGAGTTAGTAAAATGTTTGAAAAATAGGCCTTGTTTATATTATTATTACTTGAGCGACCATGTACATTTGCATGTATATTGGGGAGCAACAGGCATAGAACGATCCTTACCCATGGAACCGACTACGGAAACAAGGCAATGCATTGAGGAAAAGAGACACACCCATTTTGTAGGCATGAGCCCGCCAGAGTGGCAGGGTTCCCACTGAGGCAGGGACCCTCCCACTGTGGCGGGGAGTTCAGGATCACTTTAGAATGGGAAAGGGGAATGGTTTCCCCATTTCCTCCTATACTCACTCCCAAAACTCTAAAAACCCTCTTAATTACTTCACTCCGAACATCATTATGAAGGTAATGCTCTTTCTCCTTACTCTGATTAGTTCATTACTTGCTTAACAATAATTGCATGAAAATAATCGGTTGAGTAAAACGGATTTTGGGTAGTTCTCAATAATGTTTACATGGGTTGCTTGATTGAATTAGAAAAATGTATCATGAACACTTTCCTTACATTCGCAATGTCTCTATAACGTTCTGAGTGTAAGGATTTCGCGATAATATGGTCCAAATGGTTCCAAAATGGGTGGGAGAAGTTGAATAGTTTGTTGGTGTAAAACTTGAATTCAGGCATAATTTAGGGTTTTAAATTCTAGGATCTTTGCAGATTAAGGTACTAGGGTACTCTAGAAACATTAATCTGATGAAAATTTTGTTAAAATGAGGTTATGGGGCAATGGGCGCCATGATCACGTCCAAAAGTTTGTCCTAGATGAAGGCTACTCTGGCGGCCTTCATCTCGCTATTGAGGCTTCCATCCCGCTATGGTGTGGCCGCTATGGCGGGATGCCACAGAACAGTGGATACTTGCCACTTAATATAGAAACTTTTTTTTTTCTTTGTTAGGGATTGACTTATTCCATGGAGTCCTAACGTGTACCTTTTATGAAATATGCAGGCTTGCCTAACTATCACTGGAATCAATGAGGAAAACTTTCCCATCGTCTGGTTTCTCGATGCTGCAAGTCAAGAGATTCACCATGATTACCGAAATACCAAATTCTTGTGCAAGAGGGGTTTGCACCTGCTGGAGTTTGCTAAGAAATACCCCGCCTTCCATGCCTAACTGATGGAGTTTGATTGGGGTCCACTGACTGAGGCTCCCCCTACCACGCGCTCTGGCTGGGTGAGGGAGTTCTATATCCTACTCCCTATTGTCCGTTGGGACAATCCTCACTCTACCATCTGCATTCAAGGAGTTGACATACCTAAGAGTACTCAGTTCATCAATGAGGTGCTCGAGGTGCCAGAGGTCCCAAACATAAAGTACTAGACCAGACTGAGGGAGATGGATTTGGGTTGGCTGTGGGACACACTACTTGAGGTAGCGTGTTGGGACCGGGTTTACTGGGCTACCACAGAGGGCATCATTAATACTCAGTGGTCACCGAATGCCAAGAGATGGATGCACCTCGTATCTAGGAGGATCCGCCCGTTGGGAAACAGCACTGACATGACCTTTCTTTGGGCTGTAGTAGTTTCTTGTCTTGTGCAAAGGATTGGGCTGAATGTGGGGGAAAAGATCATGTCCGAGTGGAAGATTTTCAATAGAGGGAACAAACAGGCTTTCTTCCTAACTGGGCTAGTAACATACATGTGCAAGCAGACGAGGGTGCCACTTTTGGACACCGATTAGGTACTTCCTATGGATCCCCTTATTCATCTTCTTTTTATTAGGCAACCCTCAACCCAGGGAAGGAACAAAAGAAAAGGGAACGGGGCCGGCAGCATTAGAGCAGTGGCTGATGCAGATGACGAAGGAGAGGATGATGATGAGGCCGACGACGCCCTTCTTACCCAGTCTTAGCCCCCACTTTCAACGCTCATATGGAGGAGGAACTGGGGAAATTAGGAGGCTCCCATGCTAGTGCCTTGACTTCAGTTCCACCCTCCATTGCCCTTGAGGTTAAGATGTTCCGCAGCCAGCTGCGATGGGAGAAGAAAAACGTAGAGAGGGATCATCTGATGGGCCAGATTTTAAAAGACCCTTATGGTCATTTTCTCTGGTGTCGCCCTCCAACGGGAGCTTCCCAGGCTAGAGATGGAGGACTTTTGGGAGTTCCCCTAGTTGAGTGAGGCCTGGACTGGTGAGACAGCTCTAGAGGACCTAGAATCCGGTAGTGACACTTCCCATTCCTATGGACCTTGATTTGGGTTTACCCCGCTAGGGCATGTAACAATAAAAAATTTCTAGTTTTCTTTTTCCTTTTACTTAAGTTTTTTTGTAAGCACACATATGTTTTTTTTTCTATTTTCATAGCCTTAATTAATGCTTGGTGATTGTAACTTATTGTTTCTGTCGCGGAGTACTTATTGGATTGCAGGAATTAGCCCATGCACGATTCGGAGTCCATAGGAAAAACTAGGGAGGAAAAGAGGAGAAAGGGCTAAGATTCTTTTTCGCCCTGTCCCGCTCTGGTGGGAGACTTCCTGCTCTGACAATGCTACCTTAGCGGAAATGATCCCGCCCCAGTATCTATCTTATTTTTAGTATCTTATTTGGTATCGGATAATTATATGTTTTAGTTTTTGCATTTAAGTTTCTATAATCAATAACCATTCTACTTTTTCCTCTTTTTTGTTCACTATGTTTATTTACGATAAATGCCGGGCTTGTATGCTTACTATTGCTTTCTTGTATATATCCTTTTTCTAGTAATTCATCTATATGTATTTTAAATTCGGTTAAATCACTAAAATTATACTTTAATGGTTTTTGGGTTATTATACTGTTATTATCAATTAGCTCAATTTTTATTTTTGTTTTATGTTTTCCCATCCTTGTAAAGGATCCTCACTATATAATAATTCTAGCTTATCTTGAATTATTTTTACTTTATCTATAGAGAATATAATTAATTCTATTTTAGGGTCTTCTTCTTTTATATTTTCTAATTTTTGTGTAATTTTTTCACTTCCTTTTATCCATTCTGTTATTTTTCGTTTTTATTATTTACTCTTTTTGCTCCTATTTTTTGTTTACACGGTGTCGTGAACCACCGGTGTGTTTTTGTTATTATATGTGGGTATAATTTTTCTAAAAATGGCATTCCTAATAGCATATCTTTTGTAGTCAATTCAAAGTTATATATTTCTTCTATAGTTAATATCTTATCCCATATTTGTATTTTTATATTTTTTGCCTTATATGTGATCATGCTTCTTTCATTATTAAATCCTGTTACTACTATCGGTGTTTTTAATTTTTCCCACTTATCTTCTGGTAAACAATTATATTTACATATATTAGCTTCTGCTCCCGTATCTATCATTGGTGTATAATATCTCGTTGTAATATCCTTCTATTATTATCTTTGCAAGTATATATATTTTCATCTTTTTATCATACCAAAGTCCTTTTTATTATTACTCTTTTATTTTCATAATTTATTATTAATTGTTTGTCTTCTAAATTATATGGTTTTACTTGTTCTAGCCATTTTATTCCTAAAGTGATATTTTTATCTCCCTGATATATTTTAAATTTTATTATTATTGGTATTCCTCCAATGATTATTTCCTTTTCCGTAGTTTCTTCGGTATATGTTAATACTCTTGGTAGTTCGGGGCATGATTGTTCAATAGTTATTATTTCATCTTCCGTTACTAATTCTCTTGTAATATAATTTTCTTCTAGTCCTGTATTTATTAATATTAAATATTTTCGTTGTTCCATTATTCCCGTTATGTAGTAATGATGTGGTTTTCTTTCTTCTTCCATTGATTTTTGTGGAGATTTATCTATTCTTCTTGAGGTACTCATTTTTGATGATATTTGGGGTATCTCATCGTTTATTCTTTTCGATGTACTTAGTCTTTCTTTTACTATTTCTAAATCTTCTTCTATATCAATTTCTTTATAGCTATAATCATTATTATCTATGACTGTAACTATTCTTTCAAAGGGATCTTCTATTTTTATTTTATCTATTTTATTTTTTGCTGTTATTTTATGTTTTGTTGTTAAAACATATAAGTTTTTACATCTAGCTGTAAATATTTTACTTCCCGGGGCTAGTTCTATTCTTGACATTTTCCAATATAATACTAAGGATTTATCTATATTTCTGTCATTTACTGCTACTGAGTACTTAGTACTTATTATAAATTTAAATTTTTGGTATATGAGGTTACCTTTTACTTGCGCTTATTATGCTTTTTTTCTATAGGTTGTATGATCCTATCATCTCGCTAAGTATATTTCTATGGGTGTATCTATTCCTTCTCTAAAGCATGCTTTTATTAATATTTCCGTTCCTCCTAAATGTACATATTTAATTGGATTTTTAGCCTTAATATCTTGTATTTCTTTATTTATTATTCGTTTATTTATTATTGGTATTTTGGCCTTTCCTTTAGTGTATTTGCAATCTATGATATGTTCTCTTTGACTTACTACATAATATTCTTCTTTTTGTCGTTTAAACCAGTTTCTTATTGTTGGTATTTCGAATATTTTTGTTACACTTAGATCTAATTCTTTTCCTTTTATTTGTTCAAATATATTATTATCAAATATTATTTTTTATTCTACCGATTCTTCATCTTGATATTTTTCTTTAGTTATTGTTTGTATATACGCTTTGAGTCATTTATATAGTGTTCACTATCGATTACGTTAATGAATTATTTTTCATTTCGTCTATTTCATTTTCGATAATTCATATATGCTATCTTCACTTTCTAATTCATAATCTACGTATTCTATTTGTGTATATTTTTCATTGTCTATTATTATTTCGATATTTGTTTTTTCTTTGGATTCTTAGGTAATTTACAATCTCTAGCTATATGTCCTAATTTTCCACAATTATAACAAGTACATTCCGTTAGTTTTCTTTTTTGGTCTATATGGTCTTTTAGTTTTATAGTTTTTTACATAGTACCTTCTTCTAGGTTTTTTATATTTATATTTTGATCTATATTTTTTATTATATTTCTTTCTATTTTTATAATACATATCCGTACAACCAAATTGAGGTCTTTGTTTTGTTTTTGCAACATGCTAAGTTTTTTATTAATATTTTTTCCATTTTTATTTCTTCTTTATGTTTTTCACATAATTCCATAAACCATCGTTGCAAGAATTTCATTCTAGCTCCTAAGGTGTCTGTTAATTACGCTTCATTCCGGCTTTTTATTATTTTTGAACTAAAAGGTTACGGTAATTTTGTAAAATATAATTTTCTTATTTCTTTACTTTCTTACGTGCTATATGTTCCTTTATAATAGTATTCTCTAAATGCACATGTATATTCATCTATATAACACATATTACATATTGCTAATTTTGTCATTAGATTCCGATAGTTATTGGTTTAGGTGTCCATTTTTTATCTAATCTTTTATCCCATATAGTTTTTTCTCTATTTTCTCTATTATATTGCCCATAGTTTTCATCATAATATTTTGGATTAAAATTTTTTGGGTTTTTTACTCCTGATGTGCTAGGTTTTTCATCCATGTCTATGTCTCTGTATTTATTTCTAAATTTTTGTATTATCTACGTTTGCTAAGAGTTCCGTATATGTTTCGCTTGTCTCCGAATGTTGTTCTAGATCATCGTCGTTTATTTCATCAACTCTTATTTCGGGTAGATTATTTTGGTTATTTTCTTCTTTTTCTTCTAATTCATCTTCTAGTTGCAATTTTTCTTTAAATTTAATTATCTCATTTGTTAATTTCGTTTTTTGTTCTTTTTCTTTTTGTTTCATTTCATATATTTCTTTCAATATTGCTAGCTCTTTTTCTAGCTCTATTATTTTGGTATTTTTTACTTCTTCTAATTGTTGTACTTCCTTTTTGCTTGTTGTTTTATTTTTTCAATTTCCATCTTTCTATCGATTTCTTCATTTTCTTTTGTTATTCTTACCATAGCGGTTAAACTATCTTCTAGTTTTACCGTTTCTTTTCTAACATTAAACTTATATTATCACCTATTTTCTTATATCTTCTTCCTAGATTAGAAAATATTATTTTTATTTTTAATCCGTCATAGTTTTCATATATTTTTTCATCTATTGCGTATTCTTCTTTATTCATTTATAGATCGTGTTGAAATTTATATTCTAACTTATTTATTTGTATTTCTAGATAGAAAATAGTCTTTCTTTGTGCTAATATAGATTTGTGACAAACTCCTGCAAATATGTTACTGTTAAGTCTATTTTTTCTATGTGCTAATTCTTGTCTTTTTGCTATAATTATTTCATTAAGTTTTTGTTTATATTCGTTATTCTTGTTATTCATTATAATTTTAAATATTGAATATATTTATATTCTACTTTAGATATATTATCTATTAAGTGATTTAATTTTTCGTTATCAGTTTTTGTGATATTGAGTTGTTTATACTCCGGATATAATTTATTTAATTTTCTTCTTATTTTTCTTAACTTTTTACTAATACGGTTCTTCTTATATTTCTCGACATCCATAGCTCTGATACCATTTTTCGATATACTCCGGATATAATTTATTTAATTTTCTTCTTATTTTTCTTAACTTTTTACTAATACGGTTCTTCTTATATTTCTCGACATCCATAGCTCTGATTTAATTGTTCAATAGTTATTATTTCAATAATATTCTACGATTATAAATCAAATGGTTTATAATCGGTTGTGTCAAACATCAAGGGAGCCTTTCATATTAAAAAATTCTTCTACCATGCAATAATAAACCCTTTTTCTTCCATGGTTCCTGACCAATACGGCCTGCCCTGAAATTGGAGTTTCCCTACAATCACAAGTCGTTTTTTTCCCTTATGCTCTTTATCAATGGTAAGTCTATGCTCAACTACAACCACACTGCTATTTTTCTTCAAAATTGTATTTTTTATAAACAAAAGAGTTTTTCTATTAATGTGACATTTTGAAAAGGGGTGATTTTATTTTCGGAGTCACTACTTGGAATTGAGTTTTGGTGTTACAAGTCACCTTATATGTATCCCTAATCAAAAGGAAGTTGACTCTTTATTAATGGTCTGTGAACTAGAAGTCTAGGTAAGGAATTCTGCTGACCGAAGGGAAGGTATTAGGCACCTTCGAGTCCCGTGGTTCTATAATGGTCACTTTATTGAATTAAATAAGGCTTTACTTAGTTTTGCGTATACTATGTTTATGAGCCTAACAATTTACATATGTCACACCTTTTTTGATTTATTTCAAAGTTGCTTTTAAACTGTCTTAATTTAATTAGTGTGTGGTTTACTGACATCAGCGCTTTCCAGCTTTACCACAAATTTTTGATTTATTTTGTATTTCAAGACTAAAAATAGTTTAATGTTCTTTAGAACTTAATATTTGCCTATTATTATTATTATTATTGGCTTAAATTACATGTTATCTTATTATTATTTTTTTGTTTTTTTCTAAAAAAATAATAAACAGAATATTAATAAGAACACAAAGTAAACAAAAATATTAAAATCATTTATTTTTCCATACAAATTATGCACATGTTAGAAATTATGGGCACCTAAAATTTTTTTTTACTCATTAAAATGAAAAGAAAAACCTACAAACTAAAATTTACATTTTTACATAATGAATCGTTGTCATGAATTATACTCATCATTTCAATTTATTAAGCCATAACTACACATATCATCATTAAAAAAATGTGAAAATAAAAATAGACTTGGACAATAGTGTTACTTAAATGGAAAATAAACTATGGGCTATTATAACAAATTTACACTAAATCTAACAATATAAAAGATCTGAACTTGAAGTGGATATGAAAAATTTGGTCATATTTCATATTATAACATAATGGTTTAAACACAAGAGAAATTTGAAAACTTCAATATATTGCAACCAATGCTCGTATAATGATGACATTAAAATATACAAAAATGATTATGTTTTACCTCATGTGAAAATTAATTCACAAATAAAAGATCAAAACATGAACCACAAACTCAACTTTTATCGTGTTATATTGTTCTTTTCTTTATATTTTTGTGTTGTCCGTGTGTTTTGTTAGGTATATTTGGTTTTTCGAGTGTTGGAGTAGTATTGGAATAATGTAAATATATGTTGTTGAATTGAAAATCATGGGAGTGATTTTTTATTCTTTCTCTGGAATTTGTTTTTCCTTCGTGTTTGTGTAGTTTTTTTTTATGTTACCCTTTTTTGGTTTGGCTAATTTTTTTTCATTTTCTTTTTCTTTTCTGTACGTATGAGGGTGTGTTTTGGATGATTTTTCTTCTTTTGGCTGATGGTTCTATTGCCTTAGGATAGTTGCCTTTTTTTTTCTTTAGTTCGTGTGTGTATATAGGAGATGTGGGTGTGTTGTCTGATTGTGTGGGATGTGGGGTGTGTAGGGTAGTGGAGGAATTAGTGCGGTGAAGTTATTGTTTTTTCTTTATAAAATGTAATACAATATAATATAATACCAATAGCAAGAACACTGAAAAGTGTCGGTAATCCGAGCGGTCATCTTCAATCTAGTTTAGCATCCGAATTCAAGGAATATCCGAATCAAAATATATACAAATTTTAATATAGTTTTATGATTGTATGGAAGGATCTATCCTTTAACCCGAGCAAGGGGTCTGCCAAGATTTATTACATATTTTTATTGAGCCCATGTGTCTAGCAGTTCTAACCGGGTATAGGCGCCATTTTCTACTCCTAAATAGGCTTAGAACCGCAGCTGGCTAGACGAAATCACAAAGACAAAGCCAATAAAAATAGTATCGAATCTGACTGTACCACCATCTAAGAACCAAGTCAACAAATCATATATAAATTTATTTATATTTTGATAAGGTCTAGATCTTTCATGGTAGATATAAAAGAGAAGTTAGTTATCCGACATAGATATGAATCTTTTAGCCGGACATAGTCACGGCTTAGCTTAGAGTAATACTAAAAGATGTAATCAGAAATAATATAATACCTGTTAACGAAGGCCGACTCTAGTGCCTATGAGAGAACTTTACAAGTTTTATTTACTTCCGGTCAGTATCCATTGAACTCAAACTTTACAAATTGAGAGCTTTACATATGGGGAGCAAAATATACACAAATTTTAATATAGTTTTATGACTGTATGGAAGGATCTATCCTTTAACCCGAGCAAGGAGTTTGTCAAGATTTAGTACATATTTTTATTGAGCCCATGTGTCTAGCAGTTCTAAACGGGTATAGGTGCCCTTTTCAACTCCTTAATGGGCTTAAAACCACAACTAGCTAGACAAAGCCACAAAGACAAAGTCAATAAAAATAATCAAATCTGACTGTACCACCATCTCATAACCAAGTCAAGAAACCATATATAAATTTATTTATATTTTGATAAAGTCTAGATCTTTCATGGTATGTATAAAAGAGAAGTTAGTTATCTGATATAGATATGAATTTTTTAGCCAGATATAGTCACGGCTTAGATCAGAGAACTACTAAAAGATGTAGTCAGAAATAATATAATACCTTTTAACGATGGCCGACTCCAATGCCTATGAGAGAACTTTACAAGTTTTATTTACTTTTGGTCAGTATCCGGTGAACTCAAAATTTACAAATTGAGAGCTTTACAGTTGGGGAGAGAAAAGTAGAGAGAGAAGGGTTCCTTAGCTGCTGCCTCTTAACAAAAAAAATAAAAGTAAACCTATATATAGAAAAAGAAAAAAAACATTTAGAATCTTTGTACAGTAGAAGTGGGTCCCATATTAGTGGATCCCATATGTATAGTAACATTGTATTTACTATTGATCAACAGTGTATCTACTATTAATGATGGCTTTTATTATAGAAACATCTTCACAGTTTGTCCTTTTCCTTTAATTATTTGAGAAATTTTCCGCATTTCACAAAGTATATTCTAACATGGTTTTTTCAACAGGTTGAGCTTCTTGGATATCATCGATAGCGTCATCGCTTGACTCATTTCTCAAAGAAGTGTCAGATTTTTCATATTGAGTGAGATTGAGAAGCAAACTCCTCTTAACTTCCTCTATATAGTTGTTGATCATTTCTTCTTTATCTATATCTTGAACGGAGATTTTTCTGGCAATATGTTTGACCGAGCTATCAGTGATGATTCCCTTTTGGGGAGTAATACCATATTCTTGGAACCTTTTTTGCAATAAGATCCAGTAATTCTTGCCCATATAACGTTTTTGTTTTGGGATCCTTTTTCATCAATTTATCCCAAAAATTATTGTAAAAAGTTCTATATAAACAAGGGATTTGTTCCTTGGTGAATCCCACTTACGAGGTCTATTTCTGAATCCAAGGGAAAGAGAATTCAATGAAAAAATAAATTTGGTCTATTTTTTCTAGATAACAGATATGATCTGTATTGTATAACTCATTAAGATCCGGAGAGACTTTAACCCATTCTTTATGTAATTTGAGAAAGGGATCAGGCAAATTTTTTATAGTTGGGCCGTGGTATGACCACCTATTTAGAAACCAATCACAAATTGGTCCTGAAAATATCTTTGCACATGTTTTCATAAACCACGTTTGTTTATGTCTTTCATTATTATAATAGAGGACTTTATCAAAGGCCTCAATATAGTCCCAATATGTGAAACTCATAGCGATTTTGTTTAGATTGGTCTGCCTTTCTTTCATAGTGGAGATACCCCAATCTTCAACAAATATAATCTGTTTAATTATCATTTTCGAGAAGTTATAAACATTCTCACTAGTATTGTAGCCTGAAAATTGTTGAAAATCAACACTACCAGTGCTTATCAGAATGGTTTCGTAATATGATCGAATTTTGTATGACTCACCTGGGAAATATAAACCGTTTATTAGGTATCGCTGGAATATCTTCCAGGGTTCTTCTTTTCTCTGAATTTCAGAGTTTTCTAAAAGAAATATCATTTCTTTTTTTGATACCTTTTCATAATACTTGATATCATCATTGTCTTCTTTGGCTATTGATGCAAAAGTATCATTTTTCTTTCGTGACAAATAAGCCCGTAGTTGTGCATATAATGGGCTGTCTTCTGGAATATCTTCCAGATGTACTGAAGAATGTACTAAAGATGAAGCCCCACTTTGGGAGATTTTTGAGTTTATCAAACTCCTTTTTCCCATTTGTATAACTGGGGAGTTAGAAGAGGATCCTGGGATGATCTTCCCCTTCCTCTTGTATTATTACCCCTACCTTTGCCCTTGGTTATCCAAGGAGGGTCCATCCTGCAAACATAACATTTTTCTTTATTCAGATGCATCATAATAGTCACTGTCGTAATTATCCTCATCGATATCAATAATTTCTTCATAATCATGTATAGAGAAATCTTCTCTAATAATATCATTGATAATTTCACATAAAATTAATTGCCGCAAATCTTTATTAAGAGGAATTATTTTTAAAATAGTAACTAAAGTTTTCTCATTAATAAAAGTTGTATAAAAACTCATTATGAATTTAAATATTCTCGAGCTAGAAAATCCGGAAGAGAGTTATCACTTCCTTTTTTATATTGAATGTCAAAATCAAAAGGAGCTAATTGGGCCTGCCACCTAGCAAATATTAATTTTAAAGCATCATGTTTAAAATATTTATTAAACATGTATTTAACAGATTGAGCATCGGTTTTTATTAAAAACTTTTTATTATATAAATCATCTTGAAATTTCAACACACATTTAATGATGGTTAACATTTCACGAGTCGTTGTAGCATATTTTTTCTGGGCCTCACTCTATTTCCTAGAATGAAATCTTATTAAATATTCATTTTTGTCATTAGGATTTATTTGTTTCAATATCCCACCATAAGCAGTATTAGATGCATCTGTCTCAATAATTTATTGCCAAGCAGGGTTAGCAAGAGTTAAACATGGTAAAGATTGAACACGAAGTTTAATATCCTTTACCAAGGTGGTATGCCTATCAGTCAAAGGTGATGTATAATACTTTTTCAGCCTATCGTATAGAGGGGCCAAATGATGAGATATTTTTTTATAAAAAGGGGATATGTAATTTAAACTCCCTAAAAACCTTTGCAATTGAGTCCTATTAGTGATAACATCAGGAAATTTGATGCAAAATCGATTGATCTTTGAATCAGGTTAACTTTCCCTTGACAAATATGATGTCCTAGAAATCCAACATCAGTTTGGAACAAACTCATTTTTGGTTTAGAAATGACCAAACCATTTTGTATAACAATTTTCTTAAAGATATCAAGATGGTTAATAAGCATTTCAAACGTTTTTGAGGATATTAAAATATCATCACTATAAACATTGATAAAATCCAAATATGGATTAAAAATATCATTCATGATGTTCTGAATTTCAGATGGGGCATTTTTCAAATCGAATGACATAAAATTTCATTCATATTGTCCAAATAGGACATTAAAAGTTGTTCTATAAGCATGCTCTTTAAATATTTGGATCTGCCAATATCCCGATTTTAAATTAAATATTGAAAATATATTGGCATCATATAATCTCGACAATAAATCTCTTTTGTTGGGAATAGGATACCTAATCCATTTTGAATATTTATTTATAGGTTTATAACTGATAACAAATCTAGGGACGCCACGTTCCCTTTCAACATCATTATTAACATAAAATGCAGTACAAGACTAAGGTGATTTTGAAGGTTTTATTAAACCCTTTTGTAACAAATTATGAATTTTCTTTTTTTAGAATTCTATAATTCGGTGTTCATCTGACAAGGACGAGATTTAGTAGGAATATCATTCTCAGAAAATTCATCTTCATATGGAAGAGTAACAATAAGATTTTTTCGCTTCCAAAAAGCACTAGGATGATCGACACAGTAATTTGTTCATAAATTAATTTTATTTTTTTCCTATACTTTGGTGGATTTCAAAGTATCAAATATATTTATGCTAAACAATTCTAGTTTCAAAGAATCAATATGCCTTTGTTTCGTATTAATTAATGCATTAATATCACTAGAAATAGATAAAAGTATAACTTATATTTCTGTCTTCATAAGTAGCAGTAAAACCTTTAGCATTTATGCTAGTAAATGGATAAATAGTATTTATAAATGGTGTAACAAGTATGATTGGAGGGTATAACTGATTTTTAACCAAGAAAAAGAAAGGCGGAATGCAGACTTTATTTTGGCAAATACGCGTATTAGCAACTATTTTTCTATGATTTTGACTAAATTGTTTCTATATTTTTCCCGATATATTGCAGATATGGTGAGAACAAACATTGACATGCCACCTCGAAAAAGAGTACGAGGTATCACGATAAATGAAGGGTGGTCAAATCCTCCAAAGAAGGGCAGGCAAGAGCTACCACTGAGAGACAAAGGCAAGGGAAAGAGGCCCATATCCGACAGGGTGACTACCGGCTCCCAGGCTGCTTTATCTGAGCCGGAGGATGACCAGCCTTTGCTGTCCCGGTGGAATGAGATTTGGGCTAGATATCAACCTAACTTAGCCAAAGTCCCTCCAGCTGCCACACCCACAGATTCAGTGCCAGCTCCAGCACCTCCTATGGCTCCTGTGCCACCAATCGCCCCTCCTCCTAGGATTCTAAATAGATTGAAAGGTGATGGTTTGTGAACCATCCTCGAGGAGATATCACTATCTACAGAGAGGCTAGAGGGTAGATACTCCAGTGTGCACGAGATACTATAGTGCCAAAGGTTTTTTATTTTCACCAGGCCCAGAGGCCCCTATGTTCCTTCATGGGTTTGGGAATTTTGTGATGCATATGTTGCCTTGGTGCCAAAGAGTAAGAAGAAGGACAACGAGTTTAGACCGGTTAGGTCAGTCATGCTTCGAGGTGTGGAAGTTGGGTGCAGCAACGATATCATAAATGATGTTCTTGAGAGGGCCACAAGGTTTGACCATGATTATCAGGGCTTGGTGACAACCTAGTCCCTGGATGACTTAAAGGGTTGGCTTACCCCCCTTCTCTCTAACGTCACTCCGAGGTGGATGGATGTAAGAGTCTAGATCGAGAAGAATGATTTTAATATAACTACCCGCTATTGGTTTGAATTCATCAGCAGCTCCATCATGCCTTGACAGAATGAATCCATCCTCCGCAGTGAGAAGGTAGCTTTCCTAGGGTCTATCTTAGGAAAGAGGCTGCTCAACTTGGGATTGATCATTGAGAAGGAGATAGACATCAGGGATAAGCAGAGAAAGACCTCCTTGCCATTCCCAGTCCTAATCACAGAGTGTTGCCGGCGTGCTGGATTACCCCGAGATGCTGCTAGAGATTTTGATATTACCACGTCCTCCTCCACTGACATCTGGCGTTTTAAGGCCGAGTAAACTAGAGAGGAGGCTGACAGGAGGATAGAAGCTATGGTGGACACATCCTCGGAGGTGGATATAGATCGATACCTATAGAGGCATCTTTGCCTACTCCGGCTCCACTCTTTCAGGTACTTCTGCCCCTTCTTCTTCTTCTTAAACTCCAGGCACATCTACTTCCTCCCAGCAGACCAAGATTACTCAGGTGGTGATCCTGAATATGGGGCATCTGGCCCATTCAACTGTTGTGAGGGCGACTCGTATAGAGAGATTTGTCCCCTTGATGATTGAGGCTACTATCGTAGTTGCACTGACCCCCTCAAAACTTCCATTGAAACTCTAACCATGAGAGTGGAGGCTTGTGAGATCAGGCAGGGGGAGACCTCCAAGGTTACGACTTTGAAAGACAAAATTTGCTGATCTGAGAAAGGATGTAGACTATCTTAAGTCTATTGACTTCACATCATTACTGGAGGTTGCAGATGATTTGGATGCCCCTGAGACCTCATATATTCCTCCGGCTACCACCGAAGATGTACACAGGGATGAGGCAGTAATTGATGAGTCAAATGCTAAGACTGATGAGGAGCAGATAGAGATACTGGAGAAGAGCATATACGGAGATTAGCTAGATCTTGAGGAGATGATTATGCAGTCGGTGATTCAGACATCGCTGACTGAGATGTCCATGGAAGCTCTTAGTTAGTCTGGTACTACTGTTCCTTCTGAGGTAACCCAGGCACTGATGCCCAGACAGATGGAGTGACTGAGTAGACATGATCCCTTCTTTACCTCCCTCTTTGTCTTGCTTTTATTTTAACTTTTGGATATTTTAGTTTTTGTTTGCATTTGAGGACAAATGGTTTTATTTGTGATGGGGTGAGGCCCACCTTTTGTGTTTGTGACTCTTTGATTTTGTTTATATATTGAGTTTGAGTTATAATTGTGTTTTACACTGTTTTTGTGGAAGAATGAGCTTGTGGCTCCTTGTTTTAAATGATAAATGATTTTTTTGGACACTTCTAAGAAAATTTATGCCACCTATTGTTTGTGTGAAATGTGGCTGTTATTTTGCAAATTTGAGTATTGGTTTTGATCAATACTGATGACTTGAATAGTTCTCATAATAGAATAAACTTTAATGTGTGGCTACGATGAGGCCAAATGAAGTTGCATAGACAATATGTAAACTTTTGCATCTCGTTGTGACAAGCCAAGTATCAAATTAAGTCTCTTGTGATGAGCATTACACATAGAGAGTGTGTGGAGTCTTGTTTGACATTAATGTATATGCCTTGTGTGATGAGCTTACCGTGAACCATGTGTGATGATACCTAGAATTTTCTCCGTTGCTCCGGTTGACCAAGTGAGGCAGTCTCTTGACATGATCTTAGGAAACTTTAAAGAGTGTGAAACAATTTGACATTATACCTCTTTTGAAGTTTACCTTATGAGTGTGCGAACCCCGCTTGAGCACCCTTTGAGCCTTAACCATTTCTTGGAAGAAACTTGATGACATTGTGAACTTTCTTTATCCATTACCCATGATCCTCATGATTTGTGGTTTCTTTGAATAGCTAAATAAGGCCAAAATCCTAAGTTAGGGGTGTGGTGAAAAGAGAAGATAAATCAAGAAGTGCAAGAAAGTCCCCTTTGACCCATGGTTTTGAGAAAAATTGAACTCCTCTATACAAAAAAAAAGAGAAAAAGAATGAAAAAGTTGTGAAGCTGCTAAGAAAATGGGGTTTCCAACAATCCATGGAAAGTCAATAATGAGATGACTTTTGAGCACCAATGAGAATGAAGAAGAAAAGGAAAGGAAGTGTTATTCACATCACATTTCATGAGGATTACAACCATTGAGCCTAAATGACCATACCTTTGCACTCAGCCCCGTTAGAAGCCTTGTAGAGACCTTTTTGATCTTGAGTGAGCTGAAGCAAGTGCTGATTTGAAAATACGGGCAAACCTATCGGTGAAATCATGCATTGTGTTCATCTTCGTGAGTGTGAGCGTTTCATTTGATTTTAGAGCTTTAAATTGTGATCCATTGTGTGTGAATATGGAATCATTCTTTGTGAGAGGGCATTTGAGTTCCTTTGTTGAGCTTGAACATGAGTTTGAAGCAAGCATTGTGAGCTTGAGATTCTTTGATAATGGTGAGTCACAACTTGAGTCTTTGAGTGCACAATTGATCTTTCCATGAGTAAGTTTAGTCTTCTTGTGCGCATTCATGATTGAGTCTTATGTAGCACTATTTGAGACATCCCTTTTGAACTACTGAACATGAGTTTTACTTGAGGACAAACAAAAGTTTAAGTTGGGGGTGTTGATGAGTCCACAATTTGGAATCATTTAGGGATTTATTTTAATAAATTTTGTGTCCTCAAATGCATATTTTATGCCAATAACTAATGTAAATCCTTGAATTTCAGGTATTTGGATTAAGGAACAAAGCATGGACACTATTGAGCAAAAAGGAACAAGGCAGCTGAAAGAACGAGGAAAAGAGAGCCTGATCGCCTAATCCATTGGCCATTGTCTCGCATAATGTATCAGTGTGCTGAGCCTTGAAGGAGAAAATCATGTCAGCGGTCGAAAGGAGTAGTCGGCAAGTCGCCAAACGGTTCCGCGATGCAGCGCCATATCGCCCAAAGTACAAAACGTGAAGATGTTGAAGACAAAAGAAAAAAGGCGATGGAATTGACCAAAGGGCGGATCACCGAGTGGATCGGCAATCCCGACTTATTGTGCCGAATGGTCCTTCGCAACATATTTTTGGGAGGCTATAAATAAATTTTTAAGTAGGTAGTTTAGTAACTAACATTTAGTAGTTTTTATTATTATTCAGTTTTCAGGTTCAAAGCTTAGAACTGAGTTTTCAAAGACATTTTTCCTTATCTTTGAAGATTTGAAGATTTCCATTTCTAAGAAATTGGAAGTGGATGTTGAAGATTCTTCATCTTAGACCTTTGTAAAGACCATATCAATCCTACCTAGTTGATGGAAACACAACTTGTTAATGATTTTTACCTTTTTACTATGTCCAGCTAAAACCCAAATTCTGGGGGTGTGATTATGTGATTATGGGTTGATTTAATTGCTGGGTATTGTTAATTGATAGTTTATTTGTTGTTTAAAGGTGATTTTGTTCAGTAATTATGGTTGAATTTAATGGGTTGTAGTTCCAAATATAATCTTAACTTCGTGTTTTTGACTTGCTCGAGAGAGGTTTTAAAACCAAAATTACTGAAACGATGGTATGTGGGTATTGGGTTGTCATGGGTTCAGCTCAAGAGAGTGAATCCTAAACCCTTTTCCACACATTCAACACAAGAGAATGAATGGACTAAAGTGAAGGTTGTGCTTTATTGCTGCTTATTGGTGTTCGAGAGAAATCAATTTGATTCGAGGTAAATTGTTCGAGAGAAAGCTTACCTCTATTAAAGTCTAGCTTAATCATTGATTTACAGTTGTTCACTATTAATTGCAATTACCTGATTGTTTACCTTAGCCCATAATCCAATCACATCCCAAGAACCCGTCTCCATATTCGTATTTTCGTGTTATTTGTTGGTTTAGTTGATAATCGAAACCAAATCCCCCTGATATTTGACACTTCTGTCACCCCTTATTTGAGCAATGCTTTTATTCGTAAATGTTTTTAGCTATGATTGACTTGAACATATTCATTCTTTTCTATTGATTATCAATTATGAATCACTCCTTTGGGACTCGACCCCAACTCATATAGTTAGGTTATATTACTATTGAACGATCGTTGACACTTAGTATTGGATGAAGTGTCTTCGATAGCGTTTTCTTATCAACTAACATTCAAGTTCCACTACAACACTATTCTCAATCAAATCCAACACTCAATCATGATCAGAAAACTTCAAATGATGACTAGCTGATATCAAAGTAAGCTCAAGGTCACTTTAGCTTCTTCTCTAATAATAATCCACATTTCAACAAATGCATTGAAGTGCCCTCACATCAAGAATGGTTTCATGCTCTCACAAAGTAAGTCAATAAAGAAGTTAGGAATCAATGCAACTCTCACTCTCCGAAAGAGAAATACATGCAAGCTTCATCACATAGATTTTCCCATATCTTCTAAATCATTACACAACCTAGTTCATGCTAGATCTAAAGGGTTTGTTAGGCTTGTAATGGGGTTGAGGGTTAATGTATGGTCAATTTAGCTCAGTGACTTCACCTTTTTAAAGCAATGTTGCAATCATCTTCACCTCTTCTAAAGATTTCCATTCTTTTCACTTGGGAACTAAAACTTTGAATTGTAAATCATTTTATTGGAGACCCCTTTTTTATTTAACCATATTTTTTTTTTTTTTTTTTCAATTTTCAAATGTTTCTTTATCACAATCTCTCTCTATTGTTAATGAAAAGTCAATCATTTCACAAACTTTAAAACTTATGGGGAAAAGGATACAGAGACAAAAGTGAAACTAACACTACTTAGCACAAGGTAGGCATCATAGGCGCCTCACACCCCACTCAAACAAAGATACAGTACCTTTAATGAAAATAAAGGAAATAAATAAGCTTGGATTGACTAACTCCATGGCTCATAAAAGGCGATCACATTTTCTTAAGAGGGCGACATATGGACCAAGATCACTGACCAGGTCGACGGATCGCCGAACTAGAAGGATCGCAAATCACACCTGTAGCACATGAGAACTCATTTCACAACTCGGTGAGTTAAGGATAGAGCGCCAAATGAAATAGGACAATTGCCGAATTATTATGCTCATCACTGAAGTTGATAGTACACCCCTAAGTTCTACAACTCATTCGGTGAATTTAGTCGGGTTCACCCAAAAACATCAGCGGATCACCAAGTTTTGGGTGTACATCGCAAAATATGACACTAATTCCATAAAGTTGAGCTACCCAAGGGGCAAACTTGTTGGAGCTTCGCTTAGTGACTTTGGCGAATCACCAAGTTAAGCTATATGTCGCCTATTTTCTTTCCATCCTACACAAGTGATACACACATTATTGAAAACCACTTAAACTTTGGTTGCCTCCCAAGAAGCGCTTGATTTAACGTCACAGCACGATGTGTACATGCTTCTCACACATCATCAAAGTACACCACTACAATAACTCTCACATTACAACCCTCCCCGAAATAGACTTTTAACATTTGGGTGTTAACTATTAATTTTACACCCTTGACACATCTTCAATTTCAGTAGCTCCATTCCCATATAACTTAGTTACCGTATACGAACCAGTCCACTTTGAATTTATCTTACTCGGGAAAAGTTTCACCCTTGAATTGAAAAGGAGAACAGGCTCACTAACCTTAAATTCTCGGTGTAGAATCTTGGCATCGTGCCAATGTTTAACTTTATCCTTATAGAGTGTGGAGCTCTCATAAGCCTTCAAACAAAATTCATCTAACTGAAGCAGCTAACCAACACGGTTCTTTAAGGCTATTTCCCAATATATGTTCACCTTCTTTGACGCACATAAGGCTTTGTGCTCCAATTCAATAGGTAAGTCACAAGACTTCTTGAACACTAGATGGTATGGGGACATACCAATAGGTATCTTAAAATTTGTATTGTAGGCCCAAAGCGCATCATCATGCTTGTTAGGACAATCAGTTCAGTTGATATTCATCATTGTGGCCAGGATGTTCTTTGTTTCCTAGTTAGACACTTTGACTTGCCCACTTGATTGAGGATGGTATGGTGTGTCTACCTTATGTTTGGCCCCATACTTGCACAAAAGCTCTTGAAATGGAGGATTAAAAAAAATGGGATACACTATCTCATATAATTGCTCTTGGAGTATGAAACCTTGTGAAAATATACCTTTTGAGAAATTTTGTGACAGTCATCCCTTCATTGTTAGGCAACACCACAGCTTCCACCCATTTTGACACATAGTCCACTGCCACTAAGATATACTTGCTGCCAAATGAATTAGAGAAAGGGCCCATAAAATCAATTCTATAGACATAGAATAGCTTCACTTCGAGAATCTATGTAAGAGGCAATTTATGTCTTTTTGAAATACTCCCTTGCAACTAGCACTGCACACAAATCTTGCAAAAGGCATGAGCATCTGGGTACACCGTAGGGCAGTAATAACCGCATTGCAATACCTCTCAGAGGCTGTACGAATTCCTCCATGATTCCAACTATGAATGAAGTATGGCAAGCCTCAAGAATTGCACGTGCTTCTATTTTAGGCACAGGATCAACACACTCTTTGAAAATGTAAGGTTCATCCCACACATACTTTTTAACATCAAACAATAATTTCTTCTTTTTGTAGTTGTTTAGCCCGTCTAGCATCAATCCACACACAATAAAATTGGCATAATCAACGTACCATGGTATAGAAGTATGGAGATCATCATCACCAACTCTTGGAATATATATGTATTAAAAATTGAGGGACTTCATTGATTTATATAAAAAAGTTGAACATCCCTTGATTTTAATCTGAGCACTCCATCAAATGTGATATTACAACAATATATTCAACAATACATTACACAATAATTGTGATATTTAGCTACAAATAAAATTAATTGGCATGACACAAAATTCTTCACTTTCTAGTTAAAAAAATTACATTCTTGTTTAAATGAATGAGAAAAATACTTTTTGTGATGAAACCTAAAATTTTGTAGCAAACTTTTGTTTACTAAAGTTTTCAGTCAAAAAATAATTTGGCGTCATTTATTATATATCATAGTGGAAAACTTTAAGTTATTAGTTACGCATTATTTTGTCACTAATAATGCATCCAATTCGTGAAAAAACTATCATTTGTCTTAGAATAGTTATAATTTTAGACACGAAAAGATTCCTCATTAAAAATAAATAATTGCAAAAGTGACAAATTATAGTTCGTAGTTAAACATTATAACATTTAACGATGAACACTATTTTGTAGCTAAAACTTAGAATATTTAACTATGAGCTCTGTTTTTTAGCTAAAACTTAAAATATTTAACTACAAATTCTAATTCTTAGCTATTGAAATGAATTACTTTTTTGTGACTAAATTATTTCGTGCCAAAAGTTGTTACAAATCTTAAGTTGATTAATGCTTTGTCACAAGTTGGATACATTATTATTGACAAAATAATGTGTTACTTATAACTAAAATTTTGTCACTAATGATACCTAATAAATGGCGCCAAATCATTTTTTGATGGAAAACTTTAGAGGACAAAATTTACTATGAAATTGTATATTTCTTCACTAAAAGTATGTTGCTTGTGCATTGAAACACGAAATATAGTTTTGTCCCAAAAAATGAATATTTAGTGACAAATTATGTGCTGCACCAAAAAATTTTGTAGCTAAATATCAGATTTAGAATATGAATATTCAATTTTGGTATGGTCATTACGATGTTTTGGCTATATCATTTGGTTTGACTAATGCTCCGGACGCATTTATGGACTTGATGAATAGAGTGTTTAGACAATATCTAGACATGTTTGTGATTTTGTTTATAGATGGCATCTTGATTTACCTTAGGTGTGAGGATGAGAGTGCCGATCATTTGAGGATTGTGTTGGAAGTCCTTTAGGAAAACTAACTATTTACAATGTTTACTAAATGAGAGTTTTAGTTGAGGTCCATAGATTTTCTTGGTCACACTATTTTTGGTAAGGTTATTGAGGTAGATACTAAGAAGATATATGCGATTAAGAGTTGGCTTAGACCTCTATTTTCTTCGGATATTAGAAGTTTCTTGGGTTTGACTAGTTGTTATAGAAGGTTTGTGAGAAGGGTTTCTTCAATTACCTCCACATTGACTGCATTGACCCTAAAGAAAGTAAAGTTCTTATGGTCGAAAGTGTGTGACAAGCATTTCCAAGAATTGAAAAATAGACTTACCTCCGCTTCGGTGTTGAATTTACTGGAAGGCTCCGACGGGTTTGTTATTTATTGTGATGCTTCAAGGATTGGACTAGTGTGTGTTCTTATGCAAAACATGAATGTTATTTCTTATGATTCAAGCAGCTTAAAATTCATGAAAATAACTACCCTACCCATGATTTGGAACTAGTGGCATATGTTTTTGTCATAATGATTTGGAGGCATTATTTTTATGGTAATCATGTTGATGTTTTTACAGACCACAAATGTTTGCAATATATGTTCAAGCAAAAGGATCTAAATCTTCGCCAAATGAGGTGGCTTGAGTTGCAAAAGCATTATAACATGAGCGTTCTTTATCACCCCGATAAAATGTGGTGGCAGATACTTTTAATTGACTATCAATGTGCATCATTGCTCATTTTAAGAAAGGTAGCAAGGAGTTGGTTTGTGATGTTCATAGATTGTCTCGATTAATTATTCGATTGTTTCATTTAAGTGAGGGTGGTTTAATTGTTCATAATGGTTCAGAATCATTTTTTTGTGACAGATGTGAAAGCCAAAAAAAGGTAAGATAATTTTTGAATCTAAAGCAGGAGTATGAGTGTGCAAGAGTACAACCTTAAATTCATTTAGCTATCCTACTTTGCTCCAGATATGGTGGCTAATGTGAGGAGCAGGATGATTTTGTTTGTGTCTTGGTCATCTCACTTGTCAAGTAAGGAAGGTAAGCCAATTATGTTGATAGGGGACATGGACATAGCTAGGCTCATTATCCATTTGCAAAAGGTTGAGGAAAATAAGTAGAAAGACATGGAAGAGTTCTGCAGTAAGAGCGCTAAGACAACAACTCATGAGTCCGGCCAGTAGAAGACTGGAAATGTAAATCAGTCCTCTTTTCAGCAAAGGTCACCTCGAACTACTCCATCGTCAGCTAGTGAGCCTGCACCAAAAAGCATGAATGATTTTAGGAAATAGAATTCTCATAATTTCAGAGCTCGACCTACTCAGTCTTAGGGTAGTGTGGAACAATGGGTAACTTGGACTCGCACATGTACGAAGTATGGTAGGAAACCCCTAGAAACATGTCATGATGGCTCAAAGGGGTTCTTCAAGTGTGATCATATGAGTCACTTTATAATAGAGTACCCTAAGAACAAGTAGGGTAATCGAGGAAACAGAGACCAATTTTCTTCAGCGGCCCCGATAGACAGAGCTTCTCCTAGATTTGCAACTTTAGGGATAGGCGGAAGAAAAACATTTTGTATGCTATAACTAGTTGCCAGGATCAGGAGAACTTGCCAGATGTTTCCATTGGTATGCTTAAAGTATTTACTTTTGATGTTTATGCCTTAGTTGATCCAAGTGCGAGTTTATATTTTGTGACTCCTTATGTAGCCAAGAGGTTCAACTTTTCTGTCGAACAACTTCTCGAGTCTTTTAATGTCTCCACACTTGTTGGTGAGTCTATTCTAGCAGAAAAAAATCTCTCATGATTGTACCATCTTTGTAAATCACAAGGACAACATGGGTGACTTAGTCAAGACATGGTGGACTTTGATATTATTCTAGGTATGGTCTTACTTCATGCGTATTATGCCTCAATCAATTGTAGAACTCGAGTAGGCAAGCTTCAGTTTCCCAATAAACCAGTTTTAGAGTGGAGGGTTGGTTCAATAGTGCCTAAGGGTCATTTCATTTCATACCATAAGGCCAGAAAGTTAGTCTCTAAGGGGTGCATCTATCACTTTGTTTCAGTTAATGAATCCAGTGTTGAGACGCCACTTATTAATTTAGTTCCACTCGTGAGTGAGTTTCCCAAGGTCTTTGTAGATGATCATACCAGAGTTCCTTCTTAGAGAGAAATAAACGCCGGCATAGACATTCTTCCAGATACTCAACCTCTCTCTATTCCACAATATACAATGTCTCTAGCTGAGTTAAAAGAGAAGTTGAGAGATCTTCATGATAAGTGTTTCATACGACCTAGTGTCTCACTTTAGTGTGCTCTGGTCTTGTTCGTTAGTAAGAAGAATGGTTCTCTTAGATAATTTATCGATTACCACCAATTGAACAAGGTCACCATAGAGAATAAGTATCCCTTTTAGAGAATTGATAAACCCTTCAACCAACTTTACGGTGCCACCTCCTTCTATAAGATAGACCTCGAATATGGCTATCATCAATTGAGAGTAAGAGAACGTGACATGTCGAAAACAACATTCAGAACCCGTTATGTTCACTATGATTTTTTTGTGATGTCTTTAGGCTTGACCAATAATGTTGCAGTTTTCATGGTTCTTAAGAATAAAGTGTTTAAGCCATATCTTGACATGTTTGGTATTGTATTTATTGATGACATACTGATTTATTCAAGGAATGCAAAGGATCATACTTGTCATCTTAGAATAGTCCTCTAGACTCTCAAAGATCGAGAATTGTATAACAAATTTTCTAACTGTGGGTTTTTTCTTGATTCCATGGTATTCTTAAGCCAAATTGTATTTGGTGAAGGGATCTGAGTTGACACTCAAAAGATTTAAGCAATGCAGAACTTGCCCAAACCCACATCTGCAAATGATATAAAGTGTTTCTTGAGGTTTGTTGGTTATTGCAGAAGGTTCATCAAGATTTTTCATCAATTTTATCCCCGTTGACTAAGTTGACTCATAAAATGGCTAAGTTTCAATGGTCTGAAGCTTCTGAGAAAGGCTTTTATGAATTGAAAGCTCGAATGACTACTACTCCAGTGTTAACCCCACCAAAGGATACAAAAGGCTTTGTTATTTATTGTGATGCATCCAGAGTTGGACTTGGTTTTTTATTAATGAAAAATGGTAAGGTTATAGCCTATTCTTCAAGATAGCTGAAGACTCACGAGGAAGAACTACCCTACTCATGATCTCGAGTTTGGCAGTAGTCATTTCTCTCCCAAAATATGGCGTCACTATCTCTATGTTGTTCATGTGGATGTTTTCATCAACCATAAGAGTCTCCAATATGTTTTCATTCAGAAGGAGCATAATCTCAAACAAAGGAGATGGTTAAAGGTTCTCAAAGATTATGACATTAGTATCGTCTACCACCCAAGTAAAGCTAATATTGTGACTACATTCTCTCCTTTGTATTTAGTTTCTATAAAATTCATTCACCTTTAAGAATTATAACATGTTCAAATCAGATGTCTTAATTTACATTCTGAATTAAAGTGAGTTTAAGAGGAGAGAGTGTGGACTTCAGTGTTTATTGAGATACTTATTGAGTCGGATTAGGTGGCGTTCTGATGCAAAAGTGTAAGGTGATTGCCTATGCTTCTAGGAAGTTGAAGACCCATTAGAGGAACTATCCTACCTGTGATTTAGAATTGGCAGCCATAGTATTTATGCTTAAGCTATGTCATAATTATCTCTATGGAGTTCATTGTGAGGTTTTCACAAATCATTAGAGCCTTTAGTACATTTTTGAAGGATTTGAATTTTAGGTAGCAGAAATGGATTGAACTACTGAAGGACTATTACATCACTATCTTCTATCATCCAGGGATGGCCAACGTTATGGTCGATGCTTTTAGTAGGAAGACTTTTATCATGGGAAGTCTTGCCGCTATTAGTGTTGATGAGAAATCATTTTCTAGTGATATTCAGAGAATATCCAATAGTCTCGTCAATTAGTAGAAATATGAGAAGATGAGTAGTTTGATTGCTTTCACCAAGGCTCGTTCTTTCTTAGTTGAGCAGATTCATGAGCACTTGGTGATGAGAAACTATGTATCATTCGAGACAAGGTGATGAAAGAGATAGATAAGGAGATTATCCTTAATTCTGAATATGTCTTGTGGATTGGAGGGAAGCTTTTTGTTCCAAAGTTGGTCGAGTTGATTATAATGATTCTTGAGGAGGCTTATTGTTCCTGATATTCCATTAATCCAGGTACGGCAAAGATGTATCATGACCTATGGCAATACTATTGGTGGTGTTTTATGAAGAGGAATACTATAGATTTTTTTTGAGGTGTTTGACTTGCCAATAAATCAAGCCTAAGCACCACCGGTTGTTGGTATATCTTAGAGAATGCCTACTCCTACTTGGAAGTGGAAGCGGATAACTATTGACTTTGTTAGGGGACTACCTACTAGCGTGGGTGGTTATGACTCCATTTGGGTGGTTGTTGATAGGTTGACCAAGTCCTCCTATTTCATCACAGTTCATGTAAAGTATACAATGGATAAGTTAGTCCAACTTTAAATAAGTCAGATTGTGTAAATACGTGGGGTCCTAATTTCTGTTATCTTGGATCGAGGTTCCATATTCACTTCCAATTTCTGGAAGGCATTGCAACATTGTTTGGGTACTTGATTAGATATGAGTAAAACCTTCCTTCCTCTGATAGATGGTCAGTCTTAGCAGACATTTTAGGTGTTGGAGGACATGCTTTGAGCTTGTCTGATTGATTTTGATGCTAGATGGGATCAACTTTTGCCCTTAGCAGAGTTTTCCTATAACATTAATTATCATTCTAATATTCATATGGCCCTTTTTGAGGCATTGTACGATAGATAGTGTAGATCTCTGATTGGATTATTTGATTCAGCTGAGACGGACTCATTAGATACAAACTTGCTTAGAGATTCTATAGAGAAGGTTTGTATGATCTAGGGTAGACATTTGATAGCCCAGAGTCGACAAAAGAGTTATGCAGATCATAGACTTCAGGCCCTAGTGTTCATGGAAGGTGATCATGTTTCACTTCCAGTGTTATCCCTGAAGGGTGTGATGAGGCTCAGAAAGAAAGGCAAGCTTAACCCTTAATTCATTGGACCCATTGAGATATTGAGCCTTGTGGGAAAGATGGCATATAAGTTGGCCTTTCCACCAAGTTTGTCAGTTGTGCACCCTATGTTTCATGTCTCCATGCTTTAGAAGTACACATCGGATGAGTCTTATGTACTTTCCCTTGATTCAGTTGAGGTGGGTCTAGACTTATCCTTTAAGGCGGAGCCTCTAGCCATTTTTGATAGACAGGTCCAAAAGCTTAGAACCGAGGAGATCACTTCAGAGAAGGTGTAGTGGATGCATAATTCAGTTGGTGAGGCTACTTCGGAGATATAGTTTGATAAATGAGCCAGATATCCTTAGCTTTTCAAAGCTTCGGGTACTTTCTTTTGCTTTATGTTTGAGGACAAACATTGTTTTTAGTGGTGGATAATGTAATGACCCGGTTGGTCATTTTTGGAATGTTTCATGAATTCACTGTGTCACGCCCCAAGGCTACCCCCTAGATGTAAAACGGGACCTAGGAACAAAAGTGACCCCAAGATAACCCTGAGTCATGCAATCACAAGCATAATGAATATATAATTAAGATAATGGGAAGCATAGCTAATAAATGAGTCAAAACTAAAGGATACAAAATGAAAATATATTTGTGAAGCAACCCCAAAACACTTAACACTTACTCTATGTCTGAAAGCCTCTACTACACATGATCTTTTGGTAAAAGTCCCCAGCTAACTCTAAAGAATACTGAGAGACTGAAAGTAAGCTAACTAAACAAAGCATAAAGAAACTCCCTCGAACCATGAGGAATCACCAATAGTTATTGAGTATGGGCTAGAAATTAAACAAAGCGTGATCTAGATGCTGAGCGCCTGAACATACATCATATAACACTGTAGCACAAAATATGCATTAGTACCTTGAATGTACCAAGCATGTAGGATATAGATACTGAGTCGAATAATATAAAGAGAGAAATATTCACTGAACAATCTAGATTGAACATGGAATAAGCTGTACTACAGCATAACTCAGAAACTAACTAGATGCAATGACCAAGTACTAATCATGAAGATAAAATGCTAAAATGTATACTGAAGTAAATGTTGATAACATGGTCAATGAAATAAGAGTATGATTGTGGGAGCTACTATTAACCGACATGAACCATGTGAGCAAAATGTGGAGTGTGATGTATACACCCCATAGAGAGGACCCAATATACCTTGACAATGGTAGAAAGTCATGACTTTGGCATGATTAGTAAAAACTGATTCCTAAAAGAGGGGAATTTATAGACCTATATTGGCACGTAGTTCTGGGACTTTGAGTGTTCGCTAAACCTTAGTCCAACTCGATGCTTAGTCTACTCTAAAGTGAATGCAAAGCTAAAATGAACTGAAGTACTAAGTAGCTTAAAATACTGACATGCTGTCTTAGAATGCAATATATATATATACTAAAAGATAAGGCATTCAAGTTCGAAATCATGATTTTCTGACAGATCTACCTAGCAAGTATACTTCATGAGTGCTGATATCTAATACAAGCTAAAGTTCTGAATTCTATTCATGGAAATATGAAAATAATCCAAGAGACGTGTTATTTAGATTCTGGAAACAAAAATCAACATGAATCACCAAGGTTTTGGAAACCCTAGGTCTGAACAATTTATGAGAAATTGAAGAACTGACAGAATTCTAAGGATTTAATGGGTGAAAGGAACTCAATAGTGAAATCCCGCATACCTGGTGAAGAAAACTATGGAGAAATCATTTGAATTTTGGGGATGAACTTGAAGAAGACCTCTACTTATTCTTGAAAAAACTATCGCCTCTTTTTTCTTCTTTTCATTCTAAGTTAGACGACTTTAGCTGAATGAGGGTTCTTGGTAGTTTTTCACTAGATTATTAGGCTTAGAATGAGAAAACTGACTCACTCTAAGCATTAAACGGCGTAGTTTAACTACCAAATGCATTGGGGGAAAAGACCAATGCGACCCTCACTTAAAAGCTTATGAAGTGAGTTCAAGAGAAGCTTCATGGGCCGTCTAGAGCACCACGGCCCATTAAGTGGGTTGTGAAGATGCTTTGCCCGACAAGGCTTCACTAAATCCAGCATAACATTTTACTCTGAGCTTGGAATTAGGAAAACCTTGTGGCATTGGAAAGAAGATTCAGAGATCTTTAATTTGATAGGTGATGGGACACTTAATTCATTTTGTGCTGAAATATACTATTGTTTGAATTCTACCCTAAACTCTTAGCTTGACAAGTTTGCTTCACAGATGACTTCACGGTCTGTGTGGAGCTTCATGGACCGTTTAGACTTCTATGGTCCTTAAAAAATGACTTTGGGGGTGCAACCATACTTAAAAGCTGATGAAGTGTCTTAAAGAAACGCTTCACAGGCCGTCTAAAGCACCATGACCCATCAAGTGGGTCATGAAGATGCTCTGCCCGATAGGGTTTCACTGAAACAAGAATAACTATTTACTCTAGGCTCAAAATTAGGCAAACTTGGTGCCTTTGGAAAGAGGAATCAAAGACCTTTAATTTGTAGATGTTGAGCCACCAAATCTAGTTAGTGCTAAAATATGTGATCGTTTGAAGTTTCCCTAAGACTCAAGACTTAACTTTGGTGAAACCTCCTTGACTAGGTGACTTGTACGAACTCCTAAATAGGTTGTCCAAGTCAACATAGGTCGTTCAAGTCACCACAGGCCATCTAGGGCGTCGTCGAGGTGACCCCTCCCAGGAAAGTCCTATATAGTCACTCATGACATCCTTAATGGGCCATCTAGGATCCGTGAAGGGTCCATGGTCCATTTCGGATTCGTGGACTTGCCCAAATTTCCCCTTTTAGCCCTTTCTGGAAGTCTGAGGTGTTACACACTCTTTTTCCCCTCCCTTTATCGACCCTAATTAATATTTTATCTTGTTTGAAAGGTTGATTTTTAACTTTGAGTTAAAAGTTCAAAATTTTGGTAAGTTTTTGAGTTTTAAAGGCTAAGTTGTTAAGAACGTGGTTTTTAGGGTCTTTTGGATTTCTGAGTGTCGGAATGGAATTATGTGATTCCATTAGTTCCAAAATGGGAAATCAAATCAGTGAGAGTTTTTGGTTTTAGATTCCAACTGTTTTTGAGGATTTGAGGTCCGAAGTTGTGAAATTATGGAAATTTAATCTTTGGGTTGACTTTGGTCAACATTAGGGGTTCGGATGCTCAGATCGGGATTTTCAGAGTTCTGTTGTGTGAAGGAGGATGATTTTAGATCTAGGTGCGGTCTTCTTTTATTTTAATAGGTCCCAAGCTTATATTAGCCTTTTTAGGTGTGAGATAGTTTCTTGTGGTTTTCACGGATGTCAGGTTAAGGAGACCTTAGATTCATGTTTTTATGGTTACATTGAGTGTGGAACGCCGAGTATGATTAATTTTCATATGTGGTTTGTGTGTACGGGGTTTCAAATGAATCCTAATGGTCCTTTTGATGTTTTGGAAATTGGTTGATGCTGGTGGTATCTGCAGGCCTCGCTTTTGCGAAGGCCAGGCACTTAAGGAACTTTGCTTAAGTGATAGGCCTGTATCTTAAATGTCCTTCTCTTTTGCAAAGGAGGCTTCTTTTAAGCGATACATGTGTGTATGACAGGGTTCCCTTAAGCAAACCTGTGGTCGAAAATGCGACATTAGGGAGGGGCTTTGCTGTTTATTTCACGGTTTAAGCCCTATTTTACCATTTTTGAAATTAGGGAACCATTGGTGGCGAATTTCAAAAGGATTTTCTATCATTTGGGTAAGTGTTCTTGATCCTAAACCGTTGTTTTCCATTGATTAATCATGAGTTTTAACATCAAATTGCGAGATTTTAATGGGTTAATGGCAAGGTTTTTCAAGAACCCACGAATTTATTAAAATGGTGATGATTTTTCACTAATGAGTTACTGAAGCCTTCAATATGATTTTCAAGTATTGTATTCCAGATTCAAACCTCCATTTTTTTATTGGGTTTTGAGTTGCTTGACCAATTTCTTTACATAATTGATGTGGAAAGTGTTGTTTCCGATGGGTGATTGTGAATACTTGATTATTTTAGATAGTGTGGCTTTGGAAGTGGTCTGGAAGGAAAAAACTCAACTCTTGGAGTGACTGTTGATTGATTTAAGGCAAGTGGTTTCTAGAGCCTTGTATTCTAGTTTAATTCATATTCTTCCTTCATTGCTTGTGTGTTGGGAGTAATGAGGGTGAGGTGAAGGGTTAAATTGTCCATTTGTTACATCTAAATTAATAAAAAGGTGTTGAAACAAAAATAGCTATGTGTTGAACATGATGATGTGAATTGTCTTAATGTAACTCTTATTGACTGATCGATGAAATGCTTGAAAGAATAAATGTGGACTTTAATTGTGTAAATTGTTGTCTCTTTCATGTGGTGTGATACTGCTTGTGTACTCTGATCGTTGAACACCGGGATGAGTGATGTGATCATTGTGATGCCGAGGTCTTTGTTGATGAGACTTATTATGTCGAGGTCTTTGCTGAGGAGCGTTATTATGCCTAGATCTTTATCAATATGTGTTGTGATGCCGAGGTCATATCCGACAAGTATTTATTAAGTAGATGAGGAATGGTTTCGTCTAGTAAAGCCGATGGGAAATTATTTCTTCTACTTATCTGATATAAAGTCGATGGAAAATGGTTCCAACTAGTGATTTGATATAAAGCTGATGGGAAATGGTTCCGGCTAGTGATATTGTGCCGATTCGAAATGGTTCCAGGGAGAGGTTGGTCATTGTGAATTAATGCCTTTGTTGTCTATGTGTGCCTTATTTGCTAATTGTGATTGATGAACTTGTTTAGTGTAATTGAACTAATTGACATTGATATTGACTTTTTTGAACTATTTGATTGTTGCGAAGATTTGAATAGTGAATATTAGGTCTGCTAGTCGTGTACTATAGAATTGCCAGATTTGGCTGATTTCTATACAGGTTGTAGTTTGAGGAGGTTCAGTTGGAGTGTTAGGGGTATCCATTTTCTAGCTAGTTGCTTTGTTTAGTAGGTTGCTTGTTGGGTACCGTGTTACTGGTAATCACCCCTTTCTTCTACACTTGTGTAGGTTCTGAATCCGATTTTTGAGTTACGATTTCTTTAGGTTTATAAGAAGATAAAATGAACACAAAAACATGTTTAGGACTAAAATAATCACTTTTCTACAATTCTATATTCTAGAAGATTTTTTGAAGATTTCTTTCTTTTAAGAAGATAAAATGAGACCGTTTAGGACTAAAAATAGAAGGTAAGAGTATACAGACCTACCATCTCATGAAAGTTGCACCATATAAATATATGAAGGATTAATATAATCCAACTACCACACATTAAGGACCAATTTAATCATTTTGTCATTCTATAAAAATAATAAAGACCTTTTAATAGAAACATTTAGTGGGCTTATACAGCTCTTTAAAGAACAAGAGAGGTAAACTAAAGCAGAGTTTGTGCTCTTAGACACGAGAACATACCTTCGAGTTTATGACGAACGTTGTTCAAGCTCTTTTCCTCTCCTCTGTGATGAAGGAACATATGATTTAGAGGATTTAAGAACTAGAGATCGAAAACTATGATACCTTTCAATGTCTACTAGTATGACGATTAGTCCATATTAACTATAGCCAAATGAGAGGAAACTTTTTTGAACCAAGCCTATTCATTTGCATAACAATGTGATGGAATGTGTCACTATAAAAACTTAAGTTCATATTGTTTTTTACCTCACTACCATAACAATTAACAATAAAAGAAAAAGTAGCAGATACATACGATCAACTATAACTTTATGACTACTTACCGGCCATCTACTGACAAAGAGCTCAATTCTTTGACACCTTTTTTCGCCTCATAAAAGAATTTCCTTCCTCTGAATTTGCTTCTTCATAAAGATCCTTCACTCTTCCAAGAAAATGTCTTCATCGGAGAGCCCCGCGTGCTAATTCATCTTGAGGTACTAGATGATTCATTGCCCGTCTGCACACGGCCCAATAATTTAGCTTTATAAGTTTCATAAGAGCAAGCTATTGCACTGAACCTAGATGAGCGTAGGACAACTGAAATTCATATACACGAATATGTAGCAAAAAGTAGCCGTTACTTCAATGACACCAAAGAGACCATCTTTTTTCTCTATGCATTTTACACGCACTGAATTTTCAGGCCTTCAAATGACATCAACAAAAAAAAAAAATAGGAAAAGCAAAACTACATGTACATACATCCTAGATTACTTTCAGCAGATGCAATTTTTAACATTGTGATCTTCTCCCGTTTGTTTCTCTGGCCACAAGTATTGTTTCTTAGTGTTATATTCTTTCCTCTGAAGCATATGTATTCACATAGTAGTCTCGTCTAAATTCATTACTTGTTTTGTTTTGGCAAAAAATACTTATTGAAGATTGTGTAGCCTCTAAAAATAGTTGGTAGCTATTTTAGAGGCTTTCCTGAAAAGAGCAAACGAATTTCTTAGAAGGTGTTGCATCATAAACGAATAATAACATGAGTGTAATTATACTTGTGCTTATTTCTCACTCATAGTTCGGAAAGCGAGAAAAACTTATATAATTGAGAGTACCGCATTTGTCATTTACATGCCAATTAACAGAACTATTGCTTCACATATTAGTTTTATGTTCCGTAAAAGGATGATATGTATTGATTTCTCTCGTATAAATGCGTAAGGCATCATTGACATTGCAAGGCTTGCTCTAGTAAAACCACTTGCAGTACATAAACAAATGTCCAAAAGATGCTACATCTAAATATGGCATATTTCAACAATACAATATATTCGAGAGATTATATGAATGACTCATAAATTATGTGGAAGACGTTATTAAAACTATTACCTACTTGATTTAGTGCCTCGATTATTTAGAACCTTTAAGGTAGAATTAGTGAAAGCTTTGGTATCCATCATGCTATGGAAGGAACTATAATTTATTTATTGTGATGAAGCATGTGTGGACAAGTTTAAGCCTAGAACAAACTAATTAAAAGGTTAAAAATATTATCCTAAATTTACTCTCTTTTCGGTTAATTCTTTCTTTTAAGTTTGAAGAGCCGACTAATTTCATCTAAACAGGAAAATAGAATAAGAGTTCACCAACTAATGGTAAGCTAAGTTACACATGAATTTAAGATATACAAAGACCCAATTCAATAACAATTTGAGGAAGAAATTAGGCCTTCGTAAGTTACGGAAAGTTGAAAAAGAGCAACAACCAAGCGGGCATAGGAAAGCATATATAAATATATATATCATATAGAAGTTCTATTGCACAAAGATTTACCTCATCATTAGTTTGTCCAACTGCTATAAGTGGCGCCACACCTCCTCATTTGATGGTGATACTATTGCAAGATTCAATAATCATGAATTGGGTTAATCACAAAAACATTCGATGGGATTGTTGAGTCATTCATCTTTCTTACAAAGTAATCGATGTATGTGCAAGGTGTATAAGTTGGAGGATCCAACACACACCTAACGACATTTTTGAAGGGTCCAAGCAACATAGGTAAGGAATGAACGAAACTATTCATCACCTACAAATCAACAATCAAAGGAACATGAATCTTTCCATTTTGGCTGCAATTGATAGGCGACATTCACAACTAACAATTGAATTGCTCATGTTTTACCTCTATATATATCCAAGAAATGTAAATCAACAGAATGCTAACAATCGGTTAGCTACCAAACTTCAAACACTCGAAACGAAATGCTACAATGAACTATGTTACTCGGACCCTTTAAAAATACCACGGGCAACACCAATGTTGAATCCTCTTAAGTGCATAGGTTTTGGAAGATCCAGACACACATTGAACGAGAACAATATTCTAAGTCGACCAACATAGATTGTGAACTTACAGGCAATTCATAACGAAACCAATCCAAGTAATTAATGGACAAACAAAAATCGGCTTCCCATATATGAAGTGCATACCAACTTTGTGCGGTTGCAACGTGGTTAAGAATAAATGAATTTCATATTCGTTAGCATGTTGCAAAGTTCGGGGTCTAGCGGTTCAAGTTATACTCACAACCCCGATCAAAATCTACTGCAGTAGCATAAACACCTAACACAACAAAGAAAGCACAACTTATTGTAACAATTCAAAATTAACTTACGAATAATTAAAATCAAAGAAGAAGATGGGTGAGGAAAAAAGATTGCCTTAAAATTGCAGCAATACTTGAAGTAATTGAAGATGTAAGCTTGAGGAGATGAAACATTGAGGAAATTCGTCTTTTGTGTTGATGTGAAATGATATGAAGATGAAACGTGAAAGTGATGAAGATCGGTGGAAGCCTGCCACACACAATCACTAGACAACCACATGGAGTAATATGAAGGTAGAGCAACAACTTGTAATTACTATATCTCGAAACAAAAGAATGGCAAAGTCGCTCGTGACTTTTTAGTAAAACAAAATGGAGCAATAGGCATTACAATCGTACTTATATATGAGAAATAGACTACGCTTTTGATATATTTTTGGCATGTTACTAGAGAAATGATCAATGTGAATTAAATATAGCTTCATACTTACTTTTCTCCTATATCTCCGAGTATATTGGTTAGTTGAGTTGCGATCCCTAAAGCCAAAGCCGCATTATATACACTCTCTGTCGTTGCCTTTGATTCGGGTGCAATGCCCATATCGGAACACTCATCAATAGCGACATAGTAACAATAGAGATATAGCTCATCGAAGTTGTTGTATAAGAATTTCCACAAGTTCATACGCATTCCTTCAACCATATCTCCGAATGGCTGCACCAGTTTAGATGAATTATCGACACTTCACATGGTTGCAAGTAAGAGATCGAGGTTATTAAACACAAAATAAATGTCACCACCGGTGATAGCAAATGAAAACTAGTTGCCTAATTTGCTAATCAAATAAAAAATATAAGTAGATAATGATATTAGAAAGAGATATAAATACAAAGAAGAGAAGTATATGGAAGAGAAGTATCGAATTCCACAAGTACTTGCATCCGAAAAGCACTCAGCAAAAAGAATAGAATCGAATCTGGAGAAGATAATGGTGATAGACTTAGAGAGACTAACCCGAATATCAACATGAAATCTAGAAACAATATCGGATAAGGCTGCATCAAGCAAATGAAATAGCCGCCCATTAAAAATATCTTCCGAGACTTGCCTCACACCTATCTAAAGCTTCGGAGTTATGTGTGGCGCATTAGGCCATCAACAAGCTCATCAATTCTCCCCGCACCACACTATTTAAAAGAACACAACTTTTTTAGACAACAAGGTCATTTAAAAATACTCTAGGACAAAAGCCGTTGTCAATTTCCCCAAGATTCTTAACTTGCTTGAACTACAAATTAATTTAACAAGCAAGCCGGGAAACACCACATGTTTTTTCAATCTTGAGTTGGCAAGATCTAGTCCTTCTTGGAAACGTGAATACATGAAAGCACCAAAAGTACAGATATACCCTAATTGAATATGCACAAACCTAGACCACACTTTTAAGATCGCCAAACAAAATGGTAAAGAGTATCGAGATGTTTTACACCTACCAGAATGTTGTAAGTGGGAAGTGCCCATAATGTTAAATTATCTGAATGCTACTTTCATAAACCTTTTGGACTGTATAACAGCATAATGTTTTGGTACATAAAGAGCATAACTACCGGCCAGCGAAAAGTTGAAATTCTGTCAAAGATTCCCAAGAAAGCTGATAAAACAAACAGTTAGCATGTTACACTTCTGTGGATCCAGCCTAATAATTTAGCACTTCTTCCACTAATTCAAACTCTTGACATTGTTCCTAGAAACTAAATTATTTATGTTTTCATTGCTAGTAACTACCAACCAATTTTTGTGCACAACCCCAAAATCAAAACAATTTTAGGGAGTTTAAATAAAATAATTGCAAGCACATTTACCTTAAAAGGAAGTCTTTATATTATTCATATCAAGAAACCAAATACCCATCAAATCTACTACAAACTACATCTAAAATTCCCAAAGTAATCCAGCAAAACACCACATAGAGATACTCACATTGTGCAAACCAATCATTCGGATTAGGGCTAATCTTGGTTTTATCTTTCGTTTTGATGGGATGAGGCTGACTAGACTTTGTGGGAATGGACAAATTTCGTCACGTCCATTTTTGTGTCATGACAAAAATTAAGATTAAAAAAAAATCATTAACATGGATTTGAGGCTATTAACCCCCATCTAATAACTTGAGATAGAGATAAGATAACTAACCTAGACATATGATATTGATAATTAATTTAATTCGACACCCAAGTGTTGAAAGGATTTAAGGTGAAATTCTTTTGATTTGGCCGAGAGACTTTAGTAGACTAACATTTTCGTCAAGTTTGCACAATAAACACACTTGAATTAGTTGATAGTAAATTACTTGTTTGAATTTCGATGTCTAGGAACCATAGCTATAGTTTAATTTTAATCCTTAATAACAAATTCTAGTATATTCTAGTTCATAAATTCCAATTTAAAACACACATTTGAATTGTAGTTATCAGATCAAAATTCATTAAAAAATGGTAAATTCTCTCGTCATGCTCTTTGTAGGATTCGACCCAACCTTTCTTGGTTACTATATTTTGATAGCAACCATATTATTCCATTTTAGGGTGGAATTGGGCAACATCAATATAATACTTACCTGCTAGAACACTTGATCACATATTACATGCATACATTTTAGAGACTATACACTTACAAGTCGTAGGTTATTGGATTGCATATTATAGACCTTATAATAAGTAACAGTTTGTATGAAACATGCCTCGTAGGTCATTATTTTAAGTGTTATCCATTTATAAATGTTGTAAATGTATAAGTTATTGATTAAGTGTTATAGGACTAATGCATCACAATTTAATAATCATATGTTAAAAGTGTTTTTACATTTTAAGAGTTTATGTTTAAAACAATTACCTATCAATCCTTCTTACCAGATTGACCGATAAGTTTCAGATTATAGTTTATTCACAAACGTGATAACTATTTTAGAAGTCACTGGTACTTATGCTCCCAAATAATCGATCCATAGCTCATTTGAACATAAGATTACATGTTCTAATAGTGTAATTGTGCATTCAGTATACACCTAAGGAGTTATATCCTCACAAGTTACAATAAATTTATTAATAAATAACCTTGGGCTGAACCTTAAAAATTCTAGGTTATTGGGATGCTTATATGTCGTTTACTATTCTATTTAGGTTAGGTTAAGGTCCCCTCTTAAGTTGTAATTTGTTTCATAAGGTGGTTACTGAGAATTTTTCAATAATAGCTTTATTGTTATGTTAAGCATTGCCACGTGTAGGTTGGTTTTAGTTGATTTTCAGATTTGGTATGGTCATATACCGAGGAAACGCCATCAAAATTTTAGAAGCATTCCTAGCCTTAATTCCCCTCATGCAATTATTTCAATTTGAGGACGAATATTCCTAATGAATAAAGGTGTTACAGGCCATGCATTCACGTGGGAATGCATTGTATACATAATACACTATGAGCTAGATTGGTTATAATTATCATTGACAAGAAATATGTTGAATCCTTATTCATACACGAGTTTAGAAGTAACTAAAAATAGAATTGATGAATAATATAATATTGAGTTGAGTCTAGTCGAGACTCAACTCTTGCTTGAGTGTGGAAGTTGAATTGAGAAAATATATCAAGAAATAACGAGGCTCTATTTATGATCGTTCTTGAGCCTAATCATGGAGATATATATATATATATATATATAAAATTAAGGTTGTAATAATCATGAAAGAGAAAGTCTTTGAGTAATTTATCTATAGAGTTTGAAAATGAGTTATCTAAGTAAATGAGAGATAAGACGTAGTATATATATGGGACCTTAAAGAAGACCATATGTGGTATTATATTTACGAACCCTTAGGGGTGCCCTCTAATATAGTATATTTGTGGGTCATTGATGATGCCCATATGTTCTATTATATTTGTGGGTCCTTAACGATGCCTCTTTGTTGTATTATAAGTTTGAGCCCTTGATGATATCCCCCCCACCCCGCCCCAACCAAAAAAAATTAAAACTATTTTTGCTAAATATTTCAAAATTTTAAATTTTTTTACCTAACCCAACCCTTACCACCCCTAACACCCCCCCAAATAGCTTTTGAAAAATATTTCAATTTTTTTTACGCCACCTCACCACCACCCAAGCCATCCCTCCCCCACAACCCCTGTCAATTTATTTTTTTTGAAAAAAAATTGGGAAATATTCAAATTTAAAAATATTTTATTTTTGACACCATCCCACCCCTAACCAAGCCATTCCCGTAAACTAAAAAATTTAAGAATTTTGTTTCAAAAATATTTCAAATTTAAAAAAAAATCATTTTTACTCCATGCCCCCCCACCACCCACCCCCACGCCACCCCATCAATTTTTTTTTGAAAAAACAATATTTCAAATTTTAAAAGATTTCATTTATATGCCACCGCCACCTTGCAACCCCGTTAAATTTTTTTAAGAAAATTATTTTAGAAAAAATATTTCCTGGTTTAGGTCTTGGGTCAACTCTTAGGGTCAGATTTTGGAACGGTCATCGAGGTCTTCTCCTAGTTTGGGTGTCGGGGTTGGGTCCGAGATTAATTATCTAGGTTTATTTTCAGATCAGAAATTATTTTCCTAAAGAGTATTTTTTAGTCTGAAGACAAAATAGAAGATATATTCTAAAATATATTTTTCATTCACCAACCAAACATTAAAAAATATTTTCTACTCACCAACCAAACATGAGAAAATATGTTAGAAATCGACTTGTTTTCCAATAAAACATTTTCTAATAAAACATTTTCCTTCATACCAAACACACCCTATATATGGTCATTGCATATCAATTTTTTATTTTCTTTCTATGGAAAAGTAAGATATCATCCTAACTAGTTACTTACTTAAGATCAGTTTTTGGTGATAACAATGAGTCTAATTTTGCCTTTATGATTCACAATAATTAGTGAATCTACTTCAATCATTATTTCTCTATCTTGTTTTTTCACAAAGAATAATATTTTCGTGTACTTTTATTTTCTATAATTCCATGGAAGTGAAAATTAATTTATTATTAGACCATAATAAAGACATAAAATGAAATCAACACATAAACTTAAATAAAAAACAAGTGTTTCAACAAAACATAAGACGACCACAACAAACATAACATGACAAGAAAACAAAACAAACCAACAAACATAACATGACAATAAAACAAAACAACCAACTAAAGTATCTTAAGATCTAAGTCAAGATCCCCCCTAATCATGAATTTTGGTGTTCCCGATCAATTGATTAGGATGGTTGGAAAACACGTTCTGATCTTCAATAAGCAGCGGAGCAATAGGTGCACCTGCAACATCCCGAGGCACCTGAAGCACCATGGCTTGTTGCGGTTGTACAAAACCACACGTGGGCATCCAGGCATTCTGCAAGGCTCGTACAACACTAGATTTCTCGAACAGGGACAATAAAAGCATCCTTTGTCGCGTAACTCTATTGGGGTCGACTTTCGTATTTCCAAGTGACGGTAGAGTGCGCGGAGTTCATTGGATGGACAAAAAACTTTTCATGAGGAGAACCTCTTATCCAAGTGCCCTAATATTTTTGCTTATGTTGGCGACTAGCAAGCCCTTAGCTCGAAGTGAACAAATCACGGCATTTCGCGCACCTATAACACCAAAGTCCTTCAGGATTTTGTATGATGCCTTGGTGATCCATTCTTCTTGTTAGTGATTGTTGTTCCATTTTTCCTAAAAGGATTTTTGTTGAAGAATTTGAGAAATGATTTAGTGAGGAACTGACGAAAAGCCCATCAAAATTTATAGGAGCATAATTTATGATAAAATTATGACAATGTGTCATGCCCCGAGGCTACCCCTTGACGTAAACACGGGACCTAGAATCACAGGTGACCCCAAACTAACCCTGAGCTGACATATCATAAGAATACTTAAACAACATAACAAAAAATACTATGTAGAAGATTAAAACATGAGATAAATTGAATGATGGGGAATACCCAAAAATTGGTCTGAATAAATAAATACTGAAATAAGAGTTAATGATACTGGACTATAACTCAAAATACTAAAGCTAAATCTAACTATGTATGAAATATAGCCTCTAACATACAAGAAATGCTGGGACATGCCCCAACTAACTCTAGTAAAAACTAAAACTAAAGTGAAAGACTGAAATAGAAAACATGTGTATTGTCCTTGAAGTATGAGAACTTACCACTAATGCTGCTGAATACGGATCGGGAACTGATCTACACGTGATCTAAATGATGATACCCTAACCCTACATCACGAAAAGATGTAGCGTAGAGTATCTGTTAGTACTTGAAAGGTACTGAGAATACATGATAGGATAAAGCTGAACAGACATATAACTGAATAAAGCATACAGAGCATTGATATAATTTGAATATGATGAAAATACTAAAATATACTGAATATTAACTAAACTGAATGGAATGATCAACTACATAACATGCTGAATCTGAATATTAAAATATAACTGGAAACCTGATCAAATGCACTAGACTCTGACTATGGGATCTACTAGTAACCGACATAACCACCACATGAGCTAACTGTGGTGTTTGATGTATACACCCCATCGAAAAGCCCGATATACCTTGCCAAAGGTATAAAGGCATGACTGGTGTGATTACTAAAACTGATGCCCACAGAAGGGATTTAACCTACAGGGGTATGTAGTTATGGGACTATGAGGGTATGATAAAACGCTAGTCCACTCTGTAACACCCCAGAAAATTTTTAAGCTAAGACTTGAACCATTCTTCGTTGTGAGTAGGATTTTATCGAGAAATTAAAATTTCTTAAGTAATAAGGTCACTAGATGTAGCACTTTGAGTTCCAAAAAGAATTAAATTGGAAGTAGCAAAATCTGAAATTTTGCAAGTTAGGTTAAGTATGAGTTTTGGGTCAACTTCAATGACCATAACTCCTAGCTCATAATGATTTAGGTGTTCTACTAGATACTGTAGGAAATACATTTGAATTATCTTTGCAACACCTCCGAGTTTGCTAAGTTTCGAAGTCGGATGAGTGAGATATGACCTTTTGAAGATAGGCTGTCCAGTTAAGGAAAGTTAGCCGAAAATATAGAGGGGTATTTTGGTCTTCTCCTTACCCAACAGATTTAATTTGTTTTTCGTAACATTTTAAGGGCCTAATCCTATTATGTTCAGTTTTATAATCCTAGTTTACGCCTAGGGTTTTAGTTGAGAGAAAAGAAGAGAAAAGAGGTTGTGTTGGATTTTGGATGATTTCTTGAGATCAAAGTGAGTGTTTTAATGGATGTATTGAGTGTATTAGAGTGTACTAATGTTAAGAAATCAATTCTAAGTGATTGGGGAAAAAACCATTGGATTCTAGGCGAAATAAGGTTAGCCCGTTTCAGTTCGTTTAAAGTGCACCTACACTCCTTTTTTATTCTAACTACTCTAAGCTACTTCTAAACACCTAAAATCATTCCTAACATGATCATAACCTTGAATTCATAAATCAAATTCAAGGTAGAGGTGAGAGACAAGTTTCAGAGTTCTTTCAAACTTTTTTGATAAGGTCCCTTGAAGTCTTTTTGAGAAGTCTTCTACAATTACTAGTAACATGTTGCGAAACTCGAGCAAGTGAGTATAAGGATGAGGATAATGTATTCATGAATCTACTTTGTCATCATGAGATACTTCATATCATGAACCATAACTCTTGAATTCATAATTCACATTTAAGAGAGAGATAAAAGTAGAGTACAAGTAAGCCTTTGAGTTCAATTGTGAATGCTTTGAGATTAACTATCGATTTGAACTAAGTTTTGAGAAAATAAGTATGGGAATGAGAAGGGTTGTATACATAAGTTCCATAATGCTATTTAGACCTATGAGTCAAGTCGTTTATGCCCATAAATTCCACATGAACTCCAGAAGTTGAGTGTCTATGAGAGGAGTAATATCTCCATGTCCTAAGTCTTAAGTATTAAGTTTCTAACCCCTTTGATCTTATATTTCTAATCATGGGATTGTTACATGTTACCCATGAAGTCTTTGAGTTGATTGTTCATGCCCATAATTCCGCATGAACCCTATGAGTCGAGTAGTCATGAGATGAGAAGTATCCTTAAGTCCTTGAGTTGTGTAGTTCATGATCATATATTCCGCATGAACCCTCTGAGTTGTGCATTCTTGAAGTGAGTAGTATTGTTAAAGTCCTTAAGTTCCCAAGTATTGAGTTCTATCTTTGGTTATTGAAAACCTTGCATTGAGTTGTTCATGCTCATAAATTTCGGCATGAACAATATTTTAGGAAGTCTTTTACAAATGTTTTAACATTGTTTTAAGACTTAAGTTTTGAGTAAACCAAAGAGTAAATAGTTGAGTCTATTTCTCAAAAAGCTATAAGGGAACTAAATATTCCTAAAGAGTTTATAAATGTTTTCACATTTGAGCAAGAAAAGGGAACATCGATTCCAAGAGAGATTTTAAGCTATGTTTTGAGTAATTATCTCAATTCAAAGAAAGAGTTTTGTTTTTACATACATATGAGCTAAGTATATTTGAGAGTAGTATTGAGCACCGATATGGGGATGTGAGTTCATATTAATTGAAGTCTCCATAAACCATGTAGCCATCATGGGTAGTAAAGAATCATACTTTTTAGATGACTCCTTAAGATGCTTTTAGCATAGACTAGTGGATCCACTTAGTTACACGTTCTATATCTAGCAGCATGGGAAAAACATTGTATCACCACTTAGGCTCATAGTGGTGGTTGTCGATTAGAGAAACTCCCACAGTAATAATTGCATGGTTCCTCAAGGGGTTCTGCTTAGTATGAATAGGGGTATGAGACTTCATTCATACATTGCACAAGTAGACTTTGAGAGGTAGCATGATATGTCTTTTTATGATATGAGAAAGTTGAGTTTGTTATCGCCTTTTCTTTTTCGAATTAAGTCGTTTTTACTATTTTATAAAGTTTTCTATATATTGCATCTCTTGTCATTGCTTTATATTGAGTTGAGCATCCAGAGTTGAGTATCTTTAAGCTGAATATCTAATCTCTGAGTTGAGCATCTTATCCTTGAATACTTATAAGTTGAGAAAGTTTGAGTAGTTTTGAGTATCTCTGAGTGTTCCTTTAGTTGAGAAAGTATGAGAAGAGGTAAGTCTGTTTCCTTTTTATTAAGTTTCAAGCTTATGTTATGTTTTAGAATTCCCCTTACATTCTCGTACATTCCATGTGCTGAGCCATTTGTCCTGCATCTTCTCAGGATATTGACACAGGTATTCAGGATCATCAACAAGTGCTTCGTCGATACATCCAAGAGTTCGAGTTAGCTATGGTGAGCCTTCTTATTTTCGAAGGATTTCATTTACTTTTTAGTTTAGTCAAGATGTCGTGGGTCTTGTACCGACTTCCATACTTATCAGTTAGAGGCTTCGTAGATAGTCAGTATAATTAAGAAGTTTGTATCATTTATTTTGTTAAAGGTTTTAAAGACTAAAGTTGCCTTTTATGGCGAGTTGTATATAATTTTATTATACAAAAATTTCTTTGTATTTAAAGTTTGTATTTTAGTTTTATGAACTTTTATTTAAGTTTTAAGCTTTTGCATGCTTAAGTTAGTCTTCTGCTTGTAGTCAACCAGGATAAGGGTTCGCTTGGGGACCAGCAAAGGTTTTCGAGTGCCGGCCACATCCAGGGTGTAGGCTCGGGTCATGACAAACTTGGTATCAGAACGCACAGTTCAAGTGTCCTAGGGTGTCTATGAAGTTGTTTCAAGTAGGATCTTGTTTATGGTTCTGAGGGGCTCACTTCTATGAATGAGAAACTACATACATTTAGGAAAAGTATCCCTTCTTTCATACTCTTAATCATGCCATAGAGCTAAGTAATAGAGATCTATTCTAACTTGTGCGTTCTCAGATTCATTCGGCTACCCATCATATTAGAGGTGGTTGAAAAGCAGAGTCAATCCTTTATCGATGAGTTGTCCTTAGCAAGAATCTTGAGAAAGTCAAGAGACTTCAGAGGGGCTTGAGAGAAGACCAAGAGTAAGTTAAGTGTTCAGTTTAAGAGGAATGCACTCATATTCATGTGAATCGTGCGGTTGAGCTAAAAGTGAGTTGTACTCTTTTCCTTAAGCCTTGTTTTAGCTGAGATCCTTTTAAAAAAGTATGTTTAGAGCTTGGGTATGATTTTCACCCGAAAAGGCTGCATGATTTTTGAGATCATAAGCAGTAGTAGTGAAAGATCCTAAAGTTAGAGGAAAGTATGAGAAAGTTTAGTAATCTAAGTAAGGGAGGTGGTGTTTTGACAAACTATGTTACTATAGTCATTCACCTAGTAAGTTATTAATGAGGCCTTTTCCCTTATGGGTAGAGTAAGAGTTGCTAGTCAAGATGAGATACAATATATGTTTGTTAACTAGAATAGAGTTGATGTCTGTGTGCCATTGTATTAGAGTAGACTAAATTCATGTGTTGAATAAAAGACCAGAGTATTTATGATGTGATATATCTAAGCTAGGCTTATGATTTGTTTGAGAGGGTCATGATGTTCAGAAGGTTATAGAACTGATCATGTAATGAGGTATGGTATGGTAGGTGAGCAATCTTATTGATATTTGGGCTTAGTAATGAACATTAAGCTTGAATTTGCGGTGAGTGTCATGATCCAAATAATGACAACATGAGGGTGATGATGTTAGGCTTGAGATTTTATCTTGTAGATTTGACATATATTAGGTGAGGAATTGAGATGTTGTTGCAATGAATGTGAGTAGTACAAGTGAGAGACCCAAACCTTTAAATAAGGGCAACGAAGTGTGGCGAAGTCAAAAGAGTAACAAGAGCATTAAGAGGTGTGCCGAGATGGTATGTTACTAGATGAGGTTCCAATTAAGTTATAATTTTCCATGTGTGCCTAGATAGCATAATTGAGTTGTTAATGTAGTGTAGGTCCATAGATTTTAAGTGTTAGCTTTGGACCTAAGGGGGATATGATAAGATGAGAAATCAAGTCAAGTGTTTGAGAGTAAGATAGTAATGAATTCCAAAGAGTTTGGGGAATATCTTTTTAGAGGTCCTTTTAGTAATGAAGTGATGTTAGAAAGAGGAGGTTAATGATCATATCGTGATGATAATGGTGTGATAGTTCCATCTTAGGTTGTAAATAAGGAGGAAGATTAGAATGAGGTTTTACTAAGAGAAATAGTTAAATGAGAGCCCTTAGGTGGATCTGAAGGAGTTGGTTAGTAGGAGTTTATGGAGTTGTTCGACTACTAAGCTTGAATGTGGTGGTAAAGAGAAATAGTCTTGTGATGCAATTCCCTATAGAGAGGTATAGAACCCAAACTTAAGAATTAGGTTAAGATTAAATATAGTAATAGTACTACTATAGCCTCAGACCTTAGTAAGAGTAACCCATTCCATATCTAGACTAGTCGTCATTCGAGGATGAATGATCCCAACGGGGAGATATTGTAACACCCCAGAAAATTTTTAAGCTAACACTTGAACCATCCTTCTTTGTGAGAAGGATTTTACCGAGGCATTAAAATTTCTTAAGTATTAAGGTCACTAGATGTAGCACCTTGAGTTCCAAAAAGAATTAAATTGGAAATAGCAAAATCAGAAATTTTGCAAGTTAAGCTAAGTATGAGTTTTGGGTTGATTTCAAACGACTATAACTCCTAGCTCAGGATGTGTTAGGTGTTCTACCAAATACCGTAGGAAATACCATTGAATTATCTTTCTAATGCCTCCGAGTTTTCTATGTTTCGAGGTCAGATGAGTGAGATATGGCCTTTTGAATATAGGATGTCCAGTTAAAAAAAGATAGCCGGAAATAAAGAGGGGTATTTTCATCTTTTCCTTACCCAATCAGATTTAATTCATTTGTAGTAATATTTCAATGGTATAATCCTATTAGGTTCAGTTTTATAATCCTAGTTTACGCCTTGGGTTTTAGTTGAGAGAAAACAAGAGAAAAAAAGAAGAGAAAAGAAGAGAAAAGAGGAGAGGATCAAGTGTTCGTTGAGATTCTTGCATCTTGTTGTGGATTTTCGCCATGGGTTTAACTCTAAGAGGTATGTAAGCTTCCACAGTGTTGGGTTTGTTCACCCACATGCCAAACATGTTATTTTCAACGCAAATTTCATTCTTTAAGTTGAAAGATTTGTGTTTTTGATGAGTTCTTGATAGGTGTTCTTGAAGTTCATTCTTAATATTATTGAGTTGGGTTTTGGATGATTTATTGAGATCAAAGTGAGTGTTTTAAGGGATGTATTGAGTAGATTAGAGTGTACTTATGCTAAGAAATCAATTCTATGTGATTTGGGAAGAAACCATTCAATTCTAGGTGAAATAGGGTGAGAAAACGAGAAATGAAACTTGTTGAATTTTCTGGGTTGGGGCCTGGCATGATGTGCCTGCCAGAGCACCCCAAACCCACCTCTGAAGTTTAAGGGCTGGCGCCCTGTGCCACCCATAGCATTAGGGTCGCCTGCCGCACCCAGTTTGTTGTCGGTTACCCCATTTGAGTTCGTTTAAAGTGCACTTTCACTCTTTTTCGATTCTAACTACTCTAAGCTACTTCTAAACACCTAAAATCATTCCTAACATGATCATAACCTTGAATTCTTAAATCAAATTCAAGGTTGAGTTGAGAGTGAAGTTTGAGAGTTCTTTCAAACCTTTTTGATAAAGTCCCTTAGAGTCCTTTTGATGAGTCTTCTACAATTACTAGTAACTTATTTCGAGACTCGAGCAAGTGAGTATGAGGATGAGGAGAATGTATTCATGAATCTACTTTGTCATCATGAGATCCTTCATATCATGAACCATAACTCTAGAATTCATAATTCACATTCAAGAGAGAGTTAAGAGTAGAGTTCAAGTAAGCCTTTGAGTTCAATTGTGAATCCTTTGATATTAACTATCGATTTGAACTATGTTTTGAGTAAGTAAGCATGATAATGAGAAGGGTTGTATACATGAGTTCCATAATGTTATTTAGACCTACGAGTCAAGTCGTTCATGCCCATAAATTCCGCATGAACTCTAGATGTTGAGTGTCTATGAGAGGAGTAATATCTCCATGTACTAAGTCTTAAGTATTAAGTTTCTAACCTCTTTGAGCTTATATTTCTAATCATTGGACTGTTACATGTTACCCATGAAGTATTTTAGTTGATTGTTCATGCCCATAATTCCGCATGAACTCTATGAGTTGAGCAGCCATGAGATGAGAAGTATCCTTGAGTCCTTGAGTTGAGTAGTTCATGCTCAAAAATTCAGCATGAACCCTCTGAGTAGAGCATTCTTGAAATGAGTAGTATTGTTAATGTCCTTGAGTTTCAAGTATTGTGTTCTATCTTTGGTAATTGAAAACCTTACATTGAGTCATTCACGCTCATAAATTTCGGCATGAACCATATTTTAAGAAGTCTTTTACGAATGTTTTAACTTTGTTTTAAGACTTAAGTATTGAGTTAAGCAAAGAGTAAATAGTTGAGTCCATTTATCAAAAAGGGATAAGGGAACTAAGTATTCCCAAAGAGTTTATAAATGTTTTCACATTTGAGCATGAAAAGGGAACATCGATTCCAAGAGAGATTTTAAGCTAAGTTTAGAGTAATTATCTCAATTCAAAGAAAGAGTTTTGCTTTTACAAACATATGAGCTAAGTATATTTTGGGAGTAGTATTGAGAACCGATATGGAGATGCGATTTCATATTAACTCAAGTCTCCACAAACCATGTAGCCATCATAGGTAATAAAGGATCATACTTTTTAGCTGACTCCTTAAGATGCCTTTGGCATAGATTAGTGGATCAACTTAGTTAAGCATTCTATATGATAACAAGGTATATGACAGTTCCGGCAGCGTGGGCAAGACGCTGGATCACCACTTAGGCTCATAGTGGTGGTTGTCGATTAGAGAAACTCCCACAGTAATAATTGCATGGTTCCTCAACGGGTTCGGCTTAGTATGAATGGGGGTATGGGACTTCATTCATACATTGCACAAGTAGACTTTGAGAGGGAGGATGATATGTCTTTTTATGATATGAGAAAGTTGAGTTTGTTATCGCACTTTCTTTAACGAATTAAGTTGTTTTTGCTTTTTTATAATGTTTTCTATATATTGCATCTCTTATTGTTGCTTTATTTTGAGTTGATATCTAGAGTTGAGTAATTTGAGTCGAGTAACTTTGAGTTAAGTATCTATCCATGAGTTGAGTATCTAATCTCTGAGTTGAGTATCTTATCCTTGAATACTTCTAAGTTGAGTAAGTTTGAGTAGTTTTAATTATCCCTTAGTATTCCTTTAGTTGAGAAAGTTTGAGAAGAGGTAAGTATGTTTCCTTTTTATTAAGTTTCAAGTTTATGTTATGTTTTAGAATTCCCCTTACATGCTCGTACATTCATGTACTGAGCCATTTGGCTTGCATCTTCTCATGATGCAGACATAGGTATTCAGGATCATCAACAGGAGCTTCGTTGATACATTCGGGAGTTCAAGTTAGCTATGGTGAGCCTTCTTATTTTCGAAGGATTTCATTTACTTTTCAGTTTAGTCAAGATGTCGTGGGTCTTGTCCTGACTTCCATTTTTATCAATTAGAGGCTTCATAGATAGTTAGTATAGTTGAGAAGTATGTATCTTTTATTTTGTTAAAGGTTTTAAAGTCTAAAGATGCCTTTTATGGGGAGTCGTATATATAATTTATTATATAGAATTTTATTTGTATTTAAAGTTTGTATTTTAGTTTTATGAATTTTTATTTTAGTTTTAAGCTTTTGCATGCTTAAGTTAGTCTTCTGCTTGTAGTCAGGAAGGATGAGGGTTCGCTTGGGGACCAACAATAGTCTTCGAGTGCTAGCTACATCCAGGGTGTAGTCTCGGGTCATGACAAACTTGGTATCAAAGCACGGAGTCCAAGTGTCCTAGGGTGTCTATGAAGCCGTGTTAAGTAGGATCTTGTTTATGGTTGTGAGGGCCCCACTTCTATGAATGAGGGACTATATACATTTAAATAAGTTTCCATTCTTTCATACTCTTAATTGTGCCATAGAGCTAAGTCATAGAGATTTATTCTAACTCGTGCATTCTCAGATTTATTCGACTACCCATCATACTAGAGGTTGTTGAAAAACAAAGTCAGTCCTTCATGGATGAGTTGTCCTTAGCAAGAATCTCGAGAAAGTCAATAGACTTCAGAGGGGCTTGAGAGAAGCCCAAGAGTAAGTTAAGTGTTCAGTTTCAGAGGAATGCACTCATATTCACGTTAATCGTGCGTTTGAGCTAAAAGTGAGTTGTACTCTTTTCCTTAAGCCTTGTTTCAGCTGAGATCCTTTTAAAAAAGTATGGTTAGAGCTTGGGTATGATTTTCACCCGAAAAGGTAGGATGAGTTATGAGATCATGGGCAGTAGTTGTGAAAGATCCTAGAGTTAGAGGAAAGTATGAAGAAGTTTAGTAATCAAAGTAAGGGAGATGGTGTTTCGACAAACTATGTTACTATAGTCATTCACCTAGCAAGTTAGTAATGAGTACTTTCACCCTTATGGGTAGAGTAAGAGTAGCTAATCAAGATGAGATAGAATATATGCTTGTTAACTATAATAGAGTTGATGTCGATGTGCCATCGTATTAGAGGAGACTAAATTGATTTGTTGAAAAAAAGAGCAGAGTATTTATGAAGTGATATATCTAAGCTAGGCTTATGATTTTTTTGAGAAGGTCATGATGTTCAGAAGGTTATAGAACTGATCAAGTAATGAGGTATGGTATGGTAGGCGAGCAATCGTATTGATATTCGAGTTTAGTACAGAAACTTAAGCTTGAATTTGAGATGAGTGTCATGATCCAAATAATGACAACATGAGGGTGATGATGTTAGCCTTGAGATTTTATCTAGTGGACTTGACATAGAGTAGGTGAGGAATTAAGATGCTCCTGTAATGAATGTGAGTAGTACAAGTGAGAGACCCAAACCTTTAGATAAGGGTAGCGAAGTGTGGCTAAGTCACAAGAGTAACAAGAGCATTAAGAGGCATACCTAGATGGTATGTTAACAGATGAGGTTTTAATCAAGTTATCATTTTCCATGTTTACCTAGATAGTATAATTGAGTTGTTAATGTGGAGTAGGTCCACAGATTTCAAGTGTTAGCTTTAGACCTAAGGTGGAGATGATAAGATGAGAAATCAAGTCAAGTGCTTGAGAGTAAGATAGTAATGAATTCCAAAGAGTTTGGGGGATATCTTTTTAGAGGTCCTATTAGTAATGAAGTGATGTTAGAAAGAGGAGGTTAATGATCATATCGTGATGATGATGGTGTGATAGTTCCATCTAATGTTGTAAATAAGGAGGATGATTAGAATGAGGTTTTACTAAGAGAAAAAGTTAAATGAGAGCCCTTAGTTGGATCTAAAAGAGTTGGTTAGTAGAAGTTCATGGAGTTGTTCGACTACTAAGCTTGAATATGGTGATAAAGAGAAATAGTCTTGGGATGAGATTCCCTATAGAGAAGTATAGAACCCAAACATAAGAATTGGGTTAAGATTGAATATAGTAAGAGTATTACCATAGGCTCAAACCTTAGTAAAAGTAAACCTTTCCATATCTAGACCAGACGTCATTCAAGGACGAATGATCCCAAGGGGGAGATAATTTAACACCCTAGAAATTTTTTATGTTAAGACTTGAACCATCCTTCATTGTGAGTAGGATTTTACTGAGGAATTAAAATTTCTTAACTATTAAGGTCACTAGATGTTGCACCTTGAGTTCCAAAAAGAATTAAATTGGAAATAGCAAAATCTGAAATTTTGCAAGTTAAGCTAAGTATGAGTTTTGGGTCGACATCAAATAACGTTAACTCCTAACTCAAGGTGATTTAGGTGTCCTACAATATATCTTAGGAAAGACCTATGAATTATCTTTCCAACGCCTCTGAGTTTGCTATGTTTCGAGGTCAGATGAGTGAGATATGACCTTTTGAAGATAGGATGTCCAGTTAAGGAAAGTTAGCCGAAAATAGAGAGGTGTATTTTAAACTTTTCCTTACCTAATCAGATTTAATTCGTTTTTAGTAACATTTTAAAGGTTTAATCCTATTAGGTTCAGTTTTATAATCCTAGTGTATGTCTAAGGTTTTAGTTGTGAGAAAAGAGGAGAGGATCAAGCGTTCGTCGAGATTCTTGCATCTGGTTGCGGATTTTCGCCATGAGTTTAATCCCTAAGAGGTATGTAAGCTTCCATAGTGTTGGGTTTGTTCACCCACAAGACAAACATGTTATTTTCAACGCAAATTTCATTCTTCAAGTTGAAAGATTTGAGTTCTTGATAGGTGTTCTTAAAGTTCATTCTAAATCTTGTTGTGTTGGATTTTGGATTATTTCTTCAGATCAAAGTGAGTGTTTTAAGGGATGTATTGAGTATATTAGAGTGTACTTATGTTAAGAAATCAATGCTAAGTAATTGGGGAAGAAACCATTCTATTTTAGGAGAAATAGGGTGAGAAAACGGGAAAAGAAACCTATTGAATTTTCGGGGATGGGGCCTGGTGCGATGCGCCTGCTAGAGGGCCCCAAACCCACCTCTGAAGTTTAGGGGCTGGTGCCCCGCGCCACACATAGCGCCAGGGTCACCTGCCCTACCCAATTTGTCATCATTTACCCCGATTTAGTTCGTTTAAAGTGAACCTACACTCCTTTTCGATTCTAACTACTCTAAAATCATTCCTAACATGATCATAACCTAGAATTCATAAATAAAATTCAAGGTAGAGTTGAGAGTCAAGTTTGAGATTTCTTTCAAACCTTTTTGATAAGGTCCCTTAGAGTCTTTTTGAAGAGTCTGCTACAATTACTAATAACTTGTTTCAAGACTCAAGAAAGTGAGTATGAGGATGAGTAGAATGTATTCATGAATCTACTTTGTTATCATGAGATCCTTTATTTCATGAACCATAACTCTTGAATTCATAATTCACATTCAAGAGAGAGTTAAGAGTAGAGTTCAAGTATCCCTCTGAGTTCAGTTGTGAATCCTTTGAGATTAACTATAGATTTGAACTAAGTTTTAAGAAAATAAGTATGAGAATGGGAATAGTTGTATACATGAGTTCCATAATGTTATCTAGACCTACGAGTCAAGTCGTTCATGCCCATAAATTCCACATGAACTCCAGAAGTTGAATGTCTATGAGAGGAGTAATATCTCCATGTCCTAAGTTTTAAGTATTAAGTTTCTAACCCCTTTGAGCTTATATTTCTAATCATGGGACTGTTAAATGTTACCCATGAAGTCTTTTAGTTGATTGTTCATGCCCATAATTCCGCATGAACTCTCTGAGTCGAGCAGTCATGAGATGAGAAGTATCCTTGAGTCCTTGAGTTGAGTAGTTCATGCTCAAAAATTCCGCATGAACCCTCTGAGTTGAGAATTCTTGTAGAAAGTAGTATTGTTAAAGTCCTTGAGTACCAAATATTGAGTTCTATCTTTGGTTATTGAAAACCTTGCATTGAGTCACTCATGCTCATAAACTTCAGCATGAACCATAGTTGAGTCCATTTCTCAAAAAGCTAGAAGGGAACTAAGTATTCCCAAAGAGTTTATAAATGTTTTCACATTTGAGCAAGAAAAGGGAATATCGATTCAAAGAGAGATTTCAAGCTAAGTTATGTGTAACACCCCGCATCCGAAAATAAACCAGATTGCAGATTTTTGGTGTTGCAGGTAGCACTCACGGCACCATCCACAGACCGTAAGAGGACCCACGATCCGTCCTGCAGGTCCGTGGTTCATATCAACAAACTCCCCTAGAACTCAGCCAGAAATTAGCTAAGTGTTGACCCACGGCCGGACATACGGTCCGTAGGTCAGGTCACAAACCGTTGGTAAGGACCATGGATCGATGCCTCTAAACCTAGCTTCAGTCCTGATTAACAGTTGACCAGCACGGACCATCATTCGATGCATGGTCCGTAGGTCTGACCGTAGGTAAGGGTAGCAGCCAGTTAGATGAAAATTGTGATTGGGTTAACTTCAGATGGTCATAACTTTTAGCACAAAAGGAATTTTCTGTCCCATTAACTATGATATGATAGATAATTGAATTCTCTTTCTGAAACGACCCCAAAAATTCCCGAAAATGTGTTTCGAAAACACCTAAAATTATAATTTCCATATATCTCAAAATTCGTGCATCATTTAGGAAATTCAACTTCATATTCTTATTCAGGGGGTCAAATTGAGTGGGAAATGGGTCTAACCCGAATTTTAGAGCAACCGTATCAAAATTCGAAAATCGCAAAAAATGTGATTTTCAGGGTCAACTTTAAATGGGCATATCTCTTAGCACACAAGGAACTGGAAGGAGATCAAACTATAAAAATTGAATCTCTATGAGTTAGCTTTCCAACGCAATTTGTTTCACCTCATTCGGAGTTCGAACGAAGAAGTTATGCGTATTATCGTAAAACCTGTCCGGCAGAAAATGCAAATTCCAGTAACCGAAAACACTGTTGACCCGCCTCATTTTTTTTTCTAAGTGTTGGGACGTTTGTTTATAAAAAGGGGACATATCCATACTTAGTCATTTAACTTCAAAACATCCAAAAACTCTCTCTAAGCCCTCTCCAAAAATTCCACCAAGATCATCCACCAAATTCAAGAATCCCAAGCTTTAATTCCGGATTCAAGATTCAATCTCAAGCAATTCTCCATTCCAATCTTCATCAAGAATTCTCCAAAGTTGAGGTATGTGGGTTGATTGTGGAAACCTTCCTTTCCACAAGTCCAACCATTTATCCTCTATTTTACTTCAAGTTTATGGGTCCTTATGATCATTTATGAACTCTTGAATTATGGAATTACTACTACACATCCTATTATGGTCTATTTTTGCATATTATCATGAAATAGAATTATTATATGATGTTTATGATTTTCATGCCTCCATGATCAAATTATGAAGGTTGTTATATATGTATATATCTATATATATGTATGTTGTTGGTGGGCTGTTTTATATGGATTTTGAAATTGGTTGGACTTAGCACTCTTGAAACACATGATTTTATTTACATGAACAAGTATCCCACCATATGTTTGATAAAATGCCATTTATAGAATTCTTATGAAATGGAAGGTCCAATGTACGTCCTATGAGTCGGATGATTATATAAGTATTGAAATGATGATGAAATGGATAAATGTATATGATTTTCTCTATATAAGTGTTGTGAGTCGACCAAGCCTAGCTCGGGGGGTTGTAGGCCCGGGTAACCGTATCAAGGGGTTGGTACCTTGGTTGCCTAGTACGGGGGGTAGTAGGCCCGTATAACCGTATCGAGGGGTTTGTACCTTGGTTGCCTAGTACGGGGGGTAGTAGGCCCGTATAACCATATTGAGGGGTTTGTACCTTGGTCCCTAGCTCGGGGGGTGGTAGGCCCGGGTAACCACATTGAGGGGTTTGTACCTCTTTCGCCTCTCCAAGGGGTGGTAGGCCTTGGAAATACTATATTGATGGTCACTCATTACACATATACTATGCCCTGCTAAATATGATTTTTATATAAGCATCATTATACATATCATCTCATTAATATGATATCTATCGGGTACGATTATGCATTTTGCCTATGATGTCCATCCATTGTTGCATTGCATTGCATCTCATATACTTAGTACATTCAAACGTACTAATGCATACTCTATGCCTACATGATGTCACCATGTAGGGACCGGAGCACCGTCTGACCATCCTCCTTCGCGTGGCTAATTCGATTTTCTATCGAGCTTATTGGTGAGTCCTCCATTCCGGGGACGTCGCTTATGATCTGTTGCTATGTATAAGACTTTTCCTTTTTAATTATGTACTAACTATGAGGGTGAGCCCGGTAGTTTGTCTCGGCCCCCGCTAAGTATCCATGTTTAGAGGTGGTGTTGGACAAGTTGTGTATTTTACTTAAGGTTGACTCATCTATGGTATTTATGTATTATTCTCCTTTTTTTTTGTTCCCTTAGTCCCGATTTTCCCTTGATTATGCTTATTGCTTATGGTCATTTTAATTGCTTCCGCGACCAAGGATATGTAATGATATGCTATGAGGCTTGTTTGGGGTTCCCTCGGGTTCCCCATTCGCCGATCACGTCTAAGCCCTACGCTTGGGTCGTGACAAACTTGGTATCAGAGCACTAGGTTGATAGATCCTCGGAGTCCAACACACCGCATTGATTAGAGTCTGATTCATGGTTGTGTTGTGCACCACAATTATGAGTAGGAGGCTATGAGACGTTTTAGGAAATGTTTCCCTTCCTGGATCATTCCCAATACAAGAGGAAGACGAGCCCGCGCACCCGAGGAACAACCGACCAATGGGGATCTTCGGGATGCCCTTACTTTATTTGCACAAGCTATGGCTAATCAAGCCAACCACGGGGCCCAAACCCCTCAGGCTCCTACCCCGGCATCTCGGGTGAGAGACTTCGTGTGGATGAATCCCCCGAAATTCTATGGGTCTAATTTAGATGAATACCCTCAAGAGTTCATTGATGAAGTCCACAAGATATTAGCTATCATGGGCGTGAAGTCAGAAGATAAGGCGGAGTTGGCGGCCTACCAACTAAAAGGGGTGGCCCAAATATGGTACAACCAATGGAAAGAAGAGAAGGGGGCAAACTATGTGGTGCCTTGGGAAGAGTTCAAAACGGCTTTCCTTAATCGATTCTTTCCTCTTGAGCTTAGGGAAGCCAAATTGGTGGAGTTCATGAATTTAAAACAAGGGTCTATGAGTGTGAGGGAGTATGCTCTCAAGTTTAACCAACTTTCAAGATATGCTCCACACTTGGTTGCTGACTCACGATCTAGAATGAACAAATTCGTGATGGGTGTGTCTGACCTAGTGAGTGAAGAATGCCGGTCCGCAATGTTGATTAGTGACATGGACTTGTCCCGCTTGATGGTCTATGCCGAGCAAATGGAGGAGGAGAAGTTGAGGAAGAGGAGGGGTCATGAGGCCAAGAGGGTCCGTTTTGAGGGCAAGTTCCAAAGTCGAAGGGGAGGCCGATTTCATCAAGGCCAAGGGTCTTCTCATGCGCCTCATAGGGGGTTTTCCAATGATGTTCCAAGGGCCCAAGGCGTTGGTGGTATGGGTCCTATTGATGTATGCTCGAAGTGTGGTAAGGGTCATGGTGGTCCGTGCTTGAAAAATACCGGTGCTTGCTATAGTTGTGGGGAAATGGGGCACAAGACAATAGATTGTCCTCGGAATCGCAACAAGGGTAAGGAGGTCCGTCCACAAGGAGCTAATGCGGTTCCTTTGGGGAGAGGGGGCCGACAAGATGGTGCCCCAAGGCACAATCGATTTTATGCTTTGCATGGGAGGCAAGGGGTCGATGAAGTCCCTGACGTCGTTACCGGTATGTTGAAAATCTTTGACTTTGATGTATATGCATTAATTGATCCGGGTGCCTCTCTTTCTTTTGTCACCCCTTTTGTTGCCAAAAAGTTTCATGTTGAGCCCGACTTGTTGCTGAGTCATATAAGGTGTCTACTCCTATTGGTACATATATGGTTGCTAGGAAGGTCTATAGAAATTGTCTTATTTGCATCTTGCATAAAATATTGCCTTGTGATCTTGTTAAGTTGAACATGGTCGAATTTGATGTTGTTCTTGGGATGGATTGGTTGCATGCATACTATGCTTCCATTGATTGTAGAACCCATAGGGTCAAGTTCCAATTCCCAAGTGAATCCATTCTTGAGTGGGAGAGCCAAAATGTGGTAGTCAAGGGTAGGTTCATCTCTTGCATTAAAGCCCGTAAGTTGATCTCTAAGGGGTGTCTCTATCACCTTGTGAGGGTTAGGGATGTGGAGTCCAAAACCCTTTCTATAGAGTCAGTTCCGGTCGTAAATGAATTTCTTGATGTCTTTCCTAATGACCTTCCCGGTGTTCCTCCCAAAAGGGAAATAGATTTTGGCATAGACCTCCTCCCGATACTCAACCTATTTCTATTCCCCCTTACCGTATGGCCCCGGCGGAGTTAAAGGAGTTGAAAGAACAATTGAGGGACTTGTTGGAGAAGGGTTTTATTAGGCCTAGCCAATCACCATGGGGTGCACCGGTGTTGTTTGTGAAGAAGAAACATGGGTCCCTTAGGATGTGTATTAATTACCGGCAACTCAATAAGGTCACCGTCAAGAATAAATATCCTCTTCCTAGGATTGATGACTTGTTCGACCAATTGCAAGGGGCTAGCCACTTCTGTCACGACCCGGGAGCACCCCCTAGTCGTAACCGGCGTACTCGACCTCGAAGAGGTCTAATACAAGCCTCTTAGCATTCATTCATTGCATAGACACCAAAACCATAAGGAATTAAAAACTTTCTTCACTCACGAAGATACTTTCAATAAATAGCAAGCGGAAGACTTTCTAGACTTTATACAATATGTCTCAAAACCATCTAATACCTGAATATAACATTGGGACTAAGCCCACTCAAAACTTAAGCAAATACTAGAGAGACATAAAAAGAACATGTTGGTTATTGCCCTCGAATCTATGAGGACTCACCAAGTCTTCATCTTCAACTCTTAAAAACCTATCAAGTAGTCATGACATATCACCATCTCCAAATCCCTACACTTTAGTCAAAAAGCAAAAGAAAGGGGTTAGCACAATTAAGTACTAAGTATGGAGACCATGCAAGAAAATATGCACAACGGACATTTACAAGAAAGGTATGCTTTCATGTCCTTTGATAAAACCTTTCCTTTGCAAGTATAAGAGACATAATACAAGTCAACATTAACATATTAGACCATAGCCAACCATACATATACTTAATATAAATCCATATACAACTCATGCTTAACTTTAGAAGGACACATGTCATTTCATTACCATAGGACCTCTACCTAATATAACCTTAAGACACACTTGAGTGAGACAAGAAGTGACCGCCCACACAATCCTCTTCAAGCACACTTAAGTGTTCCCCAAGATTACCTTAGATAAGGACTTTATAGGCAAAGTGCATAATCATACCCGATAGATAGCATATTAATGAGAGGATATGTATAATGATGCTTACATAAAATAAATCATATTTAGTGGGGCATAGTACATGTGTGGTGAGTGACCATCAATATAGTATTTCCAAGGCCTACCACCCCCTTGGAGAGGCGAATGAGGTACAAACCCCTCAATGTGGTTACCCGGGCCTACCACCCCCGAGCTAGGGACCAAGGTACAAACCCCTCGATATGGTTATACGGGCCTCCTACCCCCCGTACTAGGCAACCAAGGTACCAACCCCTCGATATGGTTATACGGGCCTACTACCCCCGTACTAGGCAACCAAGGTACCAACCCCTCGATATGGTTATACGGGCCTACTACCCCCCGTACTAGGCAACCAAGGTACCAACCCCTCGATATGGTTATACGGGCCTACTACCCCCGTACTAGGCAACCAAGGTACCAACCCCTCGATACGGTTATACGGGCCTACTACCCCCGTACTAGGCTTGGTCGACTCACAACACTTATATAGAGAAAATCATATACATGTGTCCATTTCATCATCATTTCAATAATTATATAGCTATTCGATTCATAGGACGTACGTTGGACCTTCCATTTCCTAAGGATTCTATAAATGGGCATTTTATCAAACACATGATGGGCTATTGTTCATGTAAATGAAATCATGTACTTCAAGAGTACTAAGTCCAACCAATTTCGAAATACATATAAATCAGCCCACCAACAACATACATATATATATCAACCTTCATAATTTGATCATGGAAGCATGAAAACCATAAACATCACATAATAATTCCATTTCATGATAATATGCAAAATAGACCATAATAGGATCATCACAAGATCACATAAACTCATTCACATCATACCTTCACATATAGCTTCATATAGGACTTTACATCTAGCCTCATATGTGTATAATAATACAACAATATAATAACATTCACCTAATGCCCTTCATGGCCTCAATTCACAACAATACAACAAATAACCACCTCCACCAAAGGTGGATCAAGCCAATTAATAACAATATTATTAATACTAAGAGATCAAGCCATCTCACCATCCTTTTCAAAGGCCATAAGCCACAATACTCAATTCCATGCCAATTATACAATATTTATCAAGTTTGATCAACTTACCCTCTTTCCATGGCTATCTTCATCATCCTCATCTTCCAACAATTTAACAATACAATAACAATGATAATAACAACAATCAACTATACAAGCTAAGCTAAACAATATCCAATAACCAACATAAAGTCTAAATCCCAATTTATGACCATTCAAGGCTACTACCTCACATTATACCATTCAATAACAATTTCTAGCAACTCAACATAGCTAAGATCATATAAGAACAACCCACATCAACCACTCAATAATCCTACATCAATTACTCAAAATCATTAAACTCACTTTAGGCTAAATTTAAAGAATTTGAGAAGACATGGGTTCACAAATATTTCTTTCTTAAAACCATAAATAATCATTAATAACCACATGAAACATCATTTGAAATTATTTAATGCAAGAACCCATGCTTAGAATTCGAAATAGGATTTTTGTGTATTTGAAAACCTTGAAAACCTTTTGATTGGGCTCCTTGAAAGAAAGAATAATCAAGGATAAAGGATCCCCATACCTTTATCTTCAAGAACCAAACGAAATTGGTGAAGAAATCAATAGCCACCATCCACCCTAGCTCCATCTTTCACCTTGAGCTTCCTTGGGGTTTTGAGAGAGTTTTTGAGAGAGGGAAATGTTTTTAGGGATGGGAATGAATTAATGGTATCTAGGAAATAATATATACCCTTTGGAAAAAAATTCGTCCAACACTTAGAAAAAAAAAAAGGGGCGGGTGAACAGTAAATGAACAGTAAATCGGCTACTGGAAATTGCCTTTTTCTGCCGGACAGACTTTACGAAAATGGGCATAACTTCTTCGTCCGAACTCCGAATGAGGTGAAACGAAGTGCGTTAGGTAGCTAACTCAAAGGGCTTTCCATGGATATATTATTGGCCACCAAATAATTTGTGTGCTAGGAGATATGACCCTCCAAAGTAGACCCTCGAAAAGGCTTCACTTGAAAATTTTGGATTTTGATACGGTTGCTCTAAAATTTGGGTTAGACTCATTTCCCACTCAATTTGACCCCCTGAATAAGAATACGAAGTCGAATTTCTGAAATGATGCACGGATTTTGAGATATATGGAAATTACAATTTATAGGTGTTTCCGAAGCACATTTTCGGGCATTTTTGGGGTCGTTTCAACTTCTCTAAGATTGATCTTCGGTCCGGGTATCATCAAGTGAAGGTGAGGGAGTGTGACATTCCTAAGACAGCCTTCCGGACTAGGTATGGGCATTATGAATTTGTGGTCATGTCCTTTGGGTTGACCAATGCACCGGCTATCTTTATGGACCTAATGAATAGAGTCTTTAAACCCTACCTTGATTCCTTTGTTGTGGTCTTCATTGATGATATTTTAATCTATTCGCATAGCGAGGAAGAACATATGGGTCACTTGAGGGTGGTGTTGCAAAGATTGAGAGAGGAGAAGTTGTATGCCAAGTATGAAAAGTGTGAATTTTGGTTGAGGGAGGTTGCCTTCCTAGGTCATGTGGTGTCGGGGGATGGTATTAAGGTAGACCCTAAGAAGACCGATGTGATTAGAAATTGGCCTAGGCCATTGACCCCGTCGGATATTAGGAGCTTCTTGGGCTTAGTGGGTTACTACCGGAGATTTGTGAATGGGTTTTCTTCTATTGCTTTTCCCATGACTAAGTTGACACAAAAGAAGGCTAAGTTTGAGTGGACCGATGAGTGCGAAAGGAGTTTTCAAACCTTGAAAGATAAACTTGTGTCCGCTCCTATATTGTCACTACCGGATGGGCTTGAGGGATTCGTCGTGTATTGTGATGCTTCTAGAGTTGGTTTGGGTTGTGTTCTAATGCAAAATGGTAAGGTGATAGCCTATGCTTCTAGACAACTCAAAGTGCATGAAAAGAACTGTCTTACGCATGATCTTGAATTAGCCGCGGTGGTGTTTGCTTTAAAGATTCGGCGTCATTACTTGTATGGGGTACATGTTGATGTGTTTACCGATCATAAGAGCCTCCAATATGTCTTCACCCAAAAAGATATCAACTTGAGACAAAGAAGGTGGCTAGAATTTCTTAAAGATTATGATATGAGTGTGCATTATCATCCCGGTAAAGCTAATGTGGTGGCGGATGCTTTGAGTAGGGTGTCTATGGGTAGCCTAGCTCATGTTGATATTGGTGATAGGGAAATGGCTAGGGAGGTGCATCGGTTGGCTAGGTTGGGGGTTAGGTTGGAAGAGGTTGGTAATGGTGGTGTGGTCGTTGTTGATGGTGCTAGGTCTTCCTTGGTTGATGAGGTGATAGAAAAGCAAGATCTTGACTCTTCCTTGTTAGAATTGAAGGCCCTGGTGAAAGAGGACAAGGTGGAAGTTTTCTCCCAAGGGGGAGATGGTGCCCTTAGGTACCAAGGTAGGTTGTGTGTGCCTTGTGTTGATGGTTTGAGAGAGAAAATTCTTGAGGAGGCTCATAATTCTTCCTACTCCATCCACCCCGGTTCCACCAAAATGTATAGAGATTTGAGGGATGTGTATTGGTGGGGAGGCATGAAGAAGGACATTGCCAAATTCATCTCCGGTTGTCATAGTTGTCAACAAGTCAAGGCCGAACATCAAAGGCCGGGTGGTCTAACCCAAGACATAGAGATTCCTACTTGGAAGTGAGAAGAAATTAATATAGATTTTGTAGTTGGTTTACCTAAGACTAGAAAAGGTTTTGATTCTATTTGGATGGTGGTTGATAGGATGACGAAATCGGCTCATTTTCTACCGGTAAAGACAACATATGGGGAGGAAGATTATGCAAGGTTATATATTCATGACTTGGTAAGGTTGCATAGGATTCCTCTATCCATCATATCGGACCGTGGTACTTAATTTACTTCACACTTTTGGAAATCCTTTCAAAGGGGTCTAGGTACGAGAGTTAAGCTTACTACGGCCTTTCACCCGCAAACGGATGGACAAGCCGAAAGGACTATCCAAATACTTGAGGATATGCTTAGGGCTTGTGTATTGGAACTTAAGGGTAGTTGGGATGATCATCTTCCATTGATTGAGTTTGCCTATAACAATAGTTATCATTCTAGCATCGGTATGGCTCCTTTTGAGGCTCTCTATGGGAGGCGTTGTAGATCACCGGTTGGGTGGTTTGAGGTTGGTGAGGTGGCCTTGTTAGGACCAGATCTAGTTATGGAGGCTCTTGAGAAGGTTAGGATGATTAGAGAAAGGTTGAAGATGGCCCAAAGTCGCCAAAAGTTCTATGCCGATGTGAGGAGAAGGGCTCTTGAATTCCGAGTTGGTAATTGGGTCTATTTGAAGGTGTCACCCATGAAGGGTGTGGTTCGTTTTGGTAAGAAGGGCAAGTTGAGCCCATGATGCGTGGGTCCTTATAAGGTGATGAGGAGAATTGGCAAGGTAGCTTATGACTTGGAATTGCCTAGCGAAATGGATTTGGTTCATCTGGTATTTCATGTGTCTATGTTGAGGAAGTGTGTGGGTGATCCGAATGCCATTGTGTCTCTTGATGTTGTGGGTGTTGTTGAAGATAATTTAACCTATGAAGAGGTTCCGGTCCAGATTTTAGATAGACAAGTGAAGAGGTTGAGAAACAAAGATGTGGCTTCCGTTAAGGTCCTTTGGAGAAATCAACAAGTTGAAAGTGCTACTTGGGAGGCCGAACCAGACATGCAAAGGCGATATCCTTATCTTTTCCACTCCACTCAAGCTTAAGGTATTGATCTAAGCCCTTTATAAAATCTCAGGTCTTAAGTTCAGCCACCATGTCATTGCATACATTCAGGTTTAAGTTAACAAGTTCATTGTGGTTTTACAACTATGTTGAAGTTTTTGAAATGAGGTGTAAGTGCATTGTTGCATCCTTATGTAGGCTGAATTTTCCATGTTTGTGTCTCTCATGTACGTTTATTTGACATTCGGGGACGAATGTTCCCAAGGGGGAGATATTGAAACGACCCCAAAAATGCTCAAAAATGTGCTTCGGAAACACCTAAAATTGTAATTTCCATATATCTCAAAATCCGTGCATCATTTCGGAAATTCGACTTCATATTCTTATTCAGGGGGTCAAATTGAGTGGGAAATGGGTCTAACCCGAATTTTAGAGCAACCGTATCAAAATTTGAAAATCGCAAAAAATGCGATTTTCAGGGTCAACTTTAATGGGCATATCTCTTAGCACACAAGGAACTGGAAGGATATCAAACTATCAAAATTGAAGCTCTATTAGTTAGCTTTCCAACGCAATTTATTTCACCTTATTCGGAGTTCGGACGAAGAAGTTATGCGCATTTTCGTAAAACCTGTCCGGCAGAAAATGCAAATTCCAGTAACTGAAAACACTATTCACCCGCCTCATTTTTTTTTCTAAGTGTTGGACGTTTTTTTATAAAAAGGGGACATATCCATACTTAGTCATTTAACTTCAAAACATCCAAAAACTCTCTCTAAGCCCTCTCCAAAAATTCCACCAAGATCATCCACCAAATTCAAGAATTCCAAGCTTTAATTCCGGATTGAAGATTCAATCTCAAGCAATTCTCCATTCCAATCTTCATCAAGAATTCTCCAAAGTTGAGGTATGTGGGTTGATTGTAGAAACCTTCCTTTCCACAAGTCCAACCATTTATCCTCTATTTTACTTCAAGTTTATGGGTCCTTATGATCATTTATGAACTCTTGAATTATGGAATTACTACTACACATCCTATTATGGTCTATTTTTGCATATTATCATGAAATGGAATTATTATATGATGTTTATGATTTTCATGCCTCCATGATCAAATTATGAAGGTTGTTATATATGTATATATATATATATGTATGTTGTTGGTGGGCTGTTTTATATGGATTTTGAAATTGGTTGGACTTAGCACACTTGAAACACATGATTTTATTTACATGAACAAGTAGCCCACCATATGTTTGATAAAATGTCATTTATAGAATTCTTATGAAATGGAAGGTCCAATGTACGTCCTACGAGTCGGATGATTATATAAGTATTGAAGTAATGATGAAATGGATAAATGTTTATGATTTTCTCTATATAAGTGTTGTGAGTCGACCAAGCCTAGCTCGGGGGGTTGTAGGCCCGGGTAACCGTATCAAGGGGTTGGTACCTTGGTTGCCTAGTATGGGGGGTAGTAGACCCGTATAACCGTATCGAGGGGTTTGTACCTTGGTTGCCTAGTATGGGGGGTAGTAGGCCCGTATAACCATATCGAGGGGTTTGTACCTTGGTCCCTAGCTCGGGGGGTGGTAGGCCCGGGTAACCACATTGAGGGGTTTGTACCTCTTTCGCCTCTCCAAGGGGGTGGTAGGCCTTGGAAATACTATATTGATGGTCACTCATTACACATATACTATGCCCTGCTAAATATGATTTTTATATAAGCATCATTATACATATCATCTCATTAATATGCTATCTATCGGGTACGATTATGCTTTTTGCCTATGATGTCCATCCATTGTTGCATTGCATTGCATCTCATATACTTAGTACATTCAAACGTACTAATGCATACTCTATGCCTACATGATGTTACCATGTAGGGACCAGAGCAAATCGACCATCCTCCTCCGCGTGGCTAATTCGATTTTCTATCGAGCTTATTGGTGAGTCCTCCATTCCGGGGACGTCGCTTATGATCTCTTGCTATGTATAAGACTTTTCCTTTTTAATTATGTATTGACTATTAGGGTGAGCCCGGTAGTTTGTCTCGGCCCCCGCTAAGTATCTATGTTTAGAGGTGGTGTTGGACAAGTTGTGTATTTTACTTAAGGTTGACTCATCTATGGTATTTATGTATTATTCTCCTTTTTTTTGGTTTCCTTAGTCCCGATTTTCCCTTGATTATGCTTATTGCTTATGGTCATTTTAATTGCTTCCGCGACCAAGGATGTGTAATGATATGCTATGAGGCTTGTTTGGGGTTCCCTCGGGTTTCCCATTCATTGGTCACATCTAAGCCCTAGGCTTGGGTCGTGACACTTTCCAACACCACTTAGTTTACTAAAATTGAACCTCCTAGTAAAATGTTATGCTCGTTTTATTGAAGCCCTGTCGGGTAGACTCGATCGACGACTCCAATCGACAGACCATCGATTGACCTACAGCCCCTTAGTCCCGTCCATCGGTCACTCCGACAGCAATTAAGTTAGGGGTCTTTTGGTCTTTTCCTATTTCGTTTAACCCCATAAGGTACGTCATTTAGACCCTAAATCATGAGGTTTTAGTCAGTTTATGCCTAGAAACATAACTAGAACCTATCCAAGTCAAATCATTAATCAAAACATGGAAAATTAGAAGCAAGAGAGGACAAAAAGGTCAAGAACCCTAGTTCAAGAACATAGCAAGGTTCCATCAGCTCGAGCCCCAAAATCGAAAGATTTCTCTGTGGAATTTGTGACCAAGTATATGGGATTTTACTAGGGGGTTCCTTTCGCCCATTAGGTCCCTAGAATTCAGTCAGCTTCTTGATTCCCATATTATGAATAGACATAGGATTTCTAGAATTATAGCAGATCATCATGAAGTAGTTATTAACATGTTCAAAATCAGATTATCATGTTATTTCTCAGTTTAATGCATGAATTTCAGAACCCTAGCTATGTATTTCTTTAGTTCTTGAATTACACATGCTAGGTCAAATATCTTAGTTATTCAGTTATACATGCCTCAGTTATTGATGCATCATTATCAGATTAATTCTTGCATTCTTAGTTTGTATGTTTAGTTTTGAGCTATCCAGTATTTTACAGAAATTCAGTCATAACCAGTTAACAACTTAATTCATTGGGAGCAGCATAATACTTAGTTGGACTAGGGTTCTGCGTACCCATATAGTCCCAGAACTATGAGCCACGTATGTGTAAGTCCCCTCTGTGGGAAACATCATTTTTTGTGATCAGCCAACATGCCTCTATACCTCTGGCAGGGTATATTGGTTCCTCTCGATGGGGCGTATACATCAGACTCCATATTTAGCTCATGTGATTTTATGTTGGTTATTAGTAGCTCCCACAGTTCAGTCAGACTCTATTGCATTGACCATATTTCAGTAGAGTCAGTATTCAATCTCAACATGTTATAAATTTTGTCATTGCATCAGTTAGCTCAGTATTCAGTATTTTCAGTATCTATATCATGTTCAGATTATTTCATTGCTTTATTGCTTTGTTCAGTTATATGCTATTTCAGCTTTACTCTATCCTGCATGCTCAATACCTCTCAAGTACTGATGCATACGTGGGCTACATCTTCTCGTGATGTAGGTTTAGGTTCTCAGTATCCAGATCACGCTTAGATAGGTTCCTGATTTTTAGCTCAGCAGATTAGTAGTGGTGAGTCATCATCGTCCGAGGACCAGAGACATAATATCCTTACTGTTTTTAGTCTTCCGTGTCAGTTTTTCTAGACCTAGTTGGGGCATGTCCCAACATTTCTAGTCAGTTTAGAGGCTTATTTTCAGACATTATTAGATTCAGCTTAGTATTTAGTTAATATTTTCTTCGTAGTAAACTCATCAGTTTTCATTCATCTCAATTATAGTAAATGGGTATTCCGCATCTTTTCATTTTTATTTATGATTTAGCTTCCACACAGTTTTTATTATTCAGATTATATTTAGTATGTTCATGATCATGCCAGCGGGGTTAGCTTGGGATCAGTTGTGGTCCTAGGTCCCGTGTGTGCGTCTCGGGGGTAGTCTCGGGGTGTGACAAACTTGGTATTAGAGCTTTAGGTTTAAGTGTCCTAGGATGTCTAAAAAACCGCACTAGGTAGAGTCCTTTTCATGGATGTGTAGTGCGCACCACATCTAATGAGGGGGAGGCTACAAAGTGTTTTAGGAAATCTTCATTTTCTTGTTACTCTTATCATGCGTAAGGTATGATCTAATTCCATTATAACTCAATGTTCTACGTTTAGTGATCATGCCTTTTCGTAGAGCTAATGCCAGGAATGCAAATGCCGGGAACGCAAATGCAGCTCCTCCAGTTCCAGATCAGGAAGTCTCAAATGCTGAATTCAGGAATGCCATTCGGATGTTGACTCAGAGTCTCTCTAACCAGAACAATCATCGGGTTTAAGCTCATGTGAATGCAAATGATCGATCAGCAGCAGCAGCAAGGGTCCGTGACTTTGTTAGGATGAATATGCATGAGTTCTTAGGATCACAGACCGGTGAAGATCCCTAGAATTTCTTAGATGAGATCAAGAAGATCTTTGAGGTGATACAGGTCACTTGGAATGATCGGGTTGAGTTAGCACCTTACCAACTTAAGGATGTGGCTCATATCTGGTATACTCAATGGAAGGAGAACAGGGGTACAGATGCCGCTCCTATTACTTGGGATTGTTTCAGTGAAACCTTTTTGGACATGTTTTTCCCCATAGAGTTGACAGAAGCAAGAGCCCAGCAATTTATGAACTTTAGGCTGGGTAACATGACTGTCCAAGAGTATGGGCTCAAGTTTAACCAACTCTCTAGGTATGATCCTCACATGGTTGCTAATTCCAGGGCTCAGATGAATAAGTTTCTGTATGGAGTGTTAGACTTAGTGAAAATAGAGTGCATGAATGCTATATTGTTAGGAGACATGAACATCTCTAGGCTCATGACTCATGCTCAGCAAGTTGAGGGTGATAAGCTTAGGGAATAAGCTAAGGAGACTAAGAAAGCAAGAACATGTAACTACGAGTATTCCCAACAAAAATCGGGTGGTAGAAATCGCTCACAGTTTCAGCAGAAGTCTTCGACTCCAGCACCTTCATCAACTAGTATTCCATCCCAGGTTCTGTAATGATCAGAAAGGTAAGGAGTCAGGCTCTAAGTCTCAAGGTAGTGTTTCAGGCACCAAAACCTACCCAACTTGACCAAAATGTAGTAAGAACCATTCGGGCGACTGTCTTGCAGGTAAAGAAGGATGTTTTGGGTGTGGTCAATCTATTCATAGATTGAAGGATTGTCCTTCTAGACAGGGTCAAAGAGGAAATAATAGTAGAGCTCAGTTTACAACTTCATCAGCACCAACAGGTCACCCAACTCAGCAGGGTAACTCTTTTAGTACAGGTGGCGGACAGCACCAAAATAGGCTCTATTCTCTTTAGGCTCGTCAAGATCAGGAAGATTCTCCTGATGTAGTCATTGCTATGTTACGAGTCTTTGATCTTGATGTTTATGCACTGTTAGATCCAGGGGCTACTTTGCTTTTTGTAACTCCTTACATAGCAGTCCAATTCAGTGTTAGCCCAGAAACCCTTTCAGAACCCTTCTCAATCTCTACTCCAGTTGGTGACTCAATTATAGTTAGATGGGTATATAGAAATTTCTCTGTCACAGTCTCTCAGAAAGTCACCTCAGAGTTAGAAATAATAGACTTCAATATCATTCTCGGCATGGATTGGTTACATTCCTATTATGCCTCAGTCGATTGTAGAACTAGGATTGTTCATTTTCAGTTTCTAGACGAACCAATCCTGGAATGGAATGGTAGTAGCTTAGCACCTATGGGTCGATTCATTTCTTACATTAAGGCCAAAAAAATGATCTCAAAGGTTTATCTCTATCATCTAGTTTAGGTTAAGGATTTTAGTTTCGAAACTCCAACTCTTGAGTCAGTTCCTGTAGTCAGTGAGTTTCTAGAAGTGTGTCCAGATGATCTTCCTGGAGTTTCTCCCGAAAGGGAAATCAACTTTGGAATTGATCTCCTTCCAGATAACCAGCCTATATCTATTCCTCCTTACAGAATGGCTCCACCTGAGCTTAAGAAATTGAAAGAGCAGCTAAAAGACCTTCTAGATAAGGGTTTCATCAGACCGAGTATTTCGTCATAGGGTGCACCATGTTGTTCGTGAAGAAGAAAGACGGGTCTCTCAGAATGTGCATTGACTATAGGCAGTTGAACAAGGTCACAATCAAGAATAAGTACCCTATTCCCAGGATTGATGACTTGTTTGACCAACTTCAGAGTGCTAGTCATTTCTCAAAGATAGACCTTAGATCAGGTTATCATCAGCTTACAGTCAGAGATTGTGACATTCCGATGATAGCCTTCAGAACTCGATATGGTCATTACGAATTTGTAGTTATGTCATTTAGACTAACCAATGCTCCTGTAGCTTTCATGGATTTGATGAACAGAGTGTTCAAGTAGTACTTGGACTTGTTCGTTATCGTCTTTATTTATGACAGCCTCATTTACTCTAGGAATGAGGAAGAACATGTGAGTCATTTGAGAGTTGTTTTACAAACTCTCAAAGATCGCCAGTTATTTGCAAAATTTAACAAGTGTGAGTTTTTGTTACAATCAGTTGCCTTTTTTGGGCATAGTGTGTCTAGTGAAGGAATTCGAGTAGATTCCTAGAAGAGAGAAGCAGTGAAACAATGGCCCAGACCTACCTCTGCTATATATATCAGAAGTTTCTTGGGTGTAGCAGGTTATTACAGAAGGTTCGTGGAAGGATTTTCATCCATAGCCTCACCATTGACTAGGTTAACTCAGAAAAAGGTTAAGTTTTAGTGGTCAGATGATTGTGAAAAAAGCTTCGCCGAATTGAAAACTAGGAACTCATGTCTTGACTCTACCAGAGGGTTCAGATGGTTGTGATCTATTGTGATGCATCCAAAGACGGCCTAGTTTGTGTGTTGATGCAGTGAGGTAAGATTATAGCTTATGCTTCTAGACAGCTTAAGGTACATGAGAAAAATTATCCAACTCATGACCTCGAGCTTGCAACAGTGGTATTTGCATTCAAGATTTGGAGACACTACTTGTATGGTGTTCATGTAGATGTGTTCATAGACCATAAGAGCCTCCATTAAGTATTCACCCAGAAAGAGTTAAATCTTCACCAGAGAAGGTGGCTTGGGTTCCTCAAAGATTATGATATGAGTGTGCATTACCATCCGGGTAAGGCGAATGTAGTAACAGATGCTCTTAGCAGATTATCCATGGGCAGTGTAGTCCATATTGAGGAAGAAAGAAGAGAGCTAGCAAAGGATGTTCACATACTTGCTTGCCTAGGAGTTCATCTTATGAGCATATCAGATGGTGGTGTAATGGTTCAGAATGGGGAAGAATCTTCTTTGGTAGTAGAGGTTAAGGAAAAGCAAGACATTGATCCAATCTTGCTTGAACTTAAGGGTGCAGTCCACAATCAGAGAGTGGAGATTTTCTCCCAAAGGGGAGATGGTGTACTTCGCTATCAAGGTAGATTGTGTGTTCCTGATGTGGGTGAATTGAGACAACATATTCTCGTAGAAGCCCACAATTCCAGATATTCTATTCATCCTAGTGCCACTAAGATGTACCGTAATCTACAGGAAGTCTATTGGTGGAATGGTATGAAAAGAGATATAGCAGATTTTGTGGCTAATTGCCCAATTACCAGCAAGTCAAGGTAGAACATCAGAAACCAGGAGGTATGACTCAAGAGATTGACATTCCTACTTGGAAGTGGGAAGTGATCAACATGGACTTCATCACAGGTTTACCTCGTACTCGCAGACATCATGACTCCATTTGGGTGATTTTGATAGGGTTACTAAGTCTTCTCGCTTTTTGGCGGTCAAGACTACAGATTCAACGGAGGATTACGCCAAGCTTTACATTAATGAGATTGTGAGGTTGCATGGGGTCCCTTTGCCTATCATCTCAGATAGAGGTCCTCAATTTATCTCTCATTTATGGAAGTCATTCCAGAAAGGTCTTGGTACTTAGGTTAACCTTAGCACAACATTTCATCCACAGATCGATGGTCAGGTAGAGCGTACCACTCAGATCTTAGAGGACATGTTGAGAGCTTGTGTGATCAATTTCAAGGGTAGTTGGGATGATCACCTTCCTTTTATTGTGTTCCCCTACAACAATAGTTACCATTCCAGCATTCAGATGGCCCCTTATGAGGCATTGTATGGGCGTAGATATAGATCTCCAGTTGGTTGATTTGAAGTAGGTGAAGTACCCTTGATAGGACCAGATTTAGTCCTTGATGCTATAGAGAAAGTGCAACTCATTAGAGATAGACTTAAGACTGCCCAAAGTCGCCAGAAGTCTTATGTAAATGTGAGAAGAAGAAAACTAGAGTTCCAAGTTGATGATTGGGTTTTCCTGAAAGTGTCACCTATGAAGGGGGTGATGAGATTTGGCAAGAAAGGGAATCTTAGCCCCAAATATGTAGGCCCTTACCGGATCCTGAAAAGGATTTGTAAAGTGGCTTACGAGTTAGAGTTGCTAGCAGACTTAGCAGCAGTGCATTCAGTCTTTCACATTTCTCTTTCGAAGAAGTGTGTGGGTGATCCAGCATCCATAATGCCATTAGAGAGTGTGGCCATGAAAGACAGTCTCTCATATGAGGATGTACCAATTAAGATTCTCAATCGTTAAGGGTTCTACTTAGCATGATATGTCTTTTTATGATATGAGAAAGTTGAGTGTGTTATCGCACTTTCTTTAATGAATTAAGTTGTTTTTACTATTTTATAAGGTTTTTTGTATATTGCATCTCTTATTGGTTCTTTATATTGAGTTGAGTATCTAGAGTTCAGTATTTTGAGTTGAGTATCTATCCTTGAGTTGAGTATCTAATCTCCGAATTGAGTATCTTATCGTTGAATAGTTCTGAGTTGAGTAAGTTTGAGTAATTTTGAGTATCCCGGAGTACTCCTTTAGTTGAGAAAGTTTGAGAAGAGGTAAGTATGTTTCCTTTTTATTAAGTTTCAAGCTTATGTTATGTTTTAGAATTCCCCTTACATGCTCGTACATTCCACGTACTGAGTCATTTGGCTTGCATCTTCTCATGATGCAGACACAGGTATTCAGGACCATCAACAGGAGCTTCGTTGATACATCCGGGAGTTTGAGTTAACTATGATGAGCCTCCTTGTTTCTGGAGGACTTCATTTACTTTTCAATTTAGTCAAGATGTCATGGGTCTTGTCCCGACTTCCATTTTTATTAGTTAGAGGCTTCATAGATAGTCAGTATAGTTGAGAAGTCTGCATCATTTATTTTGTTAAGGTTTTAAAGACTAAAGTTTCCTTTTATGGCGAGTTGTATATAATTTTATTATGCAGAGTTTTCTTTGTATTTAAAGTTTTTATTTAAGTTTTATGAACTTTTATTTCAGTTTTAAGATTTTGCATGCTTAAGTTAGTCTTCCGCTTGTAGTCCGCCAGGATGAGTGTTCGTCTGGGGACCAATAATGGTCTTCAAGTTCCTGCCATGTCCAGGGTGTATGCTCGAGTCGTGACACACTCGGTGATATGCCTACTCCCAACTGAATATGTATATGAAACATTATAACTGAAATACTAACATGCAAATATGACCATGTAATAATTATATACTGATAATGTAACATTCAAAACTAGAGCTTGTATATCTGTTTAACTTACCTAGCATGTGTAAGTCATGAACTAAGAGAATCTACACAACTATGGTTCTGAGTTTAATGCAAAGAACTAAGCAATGATTCCACGAAAACATGATAATCTGATTAGGAGTACTCTAACATGTAAATCACAACTAATATCTAAGGTTTTAGAAACTCTAGGTCTAAGCAAGATATAGTGAATCAAGAATCTGACTAAATTCTAGGGACCTAGTGGATGAAAACAATCCACCAATGAAATCCCACATATATGATGACGAAATCTATGGAGAAATTCTTCGATATCAGGGCTAAAACTGAAAGAAAACTTGTCGTGTTCTTGGAGGGTTTTGGGTCGCCTCTTTCTCCACTTTTGCTCTAAGTTTGATGAACTCTAGTGAATGAATCGCTTACGACAAGTTCTAACTAAGTCACTAGGTTCAAATTGACCAAAATGACGTAGTTTAGGAGTCCAGCACATAGGGAAAAGACCAAAATAAACCCTAACTTAAAACTCATGGGGACACCGATGGGCTTGACTGACGGACTGTAGGTCGACAGATGATCCATCCTGTTAGTCCCTCGATTGTCTTTAGAGATTGGGGCTGAGAGTCACGATCCACGGACCTGGACCATAGACCATTATCTGACCTACGGTTCATTGGTCCTGCCATTGGTAAAGACTTGACATAATTTTTTGGAGGTTCTGGGGAGAGAGTTAAGGTGGCCAACCACGGACCCCGCCTACGATCTGTGGGTCAACCTACAGTCCATAGGTGGCCTTCGTTGGTGGAACCTACAACTTTTGAAAATCTATATTTTTATCCTTTTCGAATCCGAGGTTTTACATTATCTCCCCCTTGCGAATATTCATCCTCGAATGAAGTCTAAGATGGCTGAATATAGAGGGAAGGAGTGCAATCCCTACCACTAAGTAATAGAAACTAAAAATCTGACTGAACTGAGTTCCAAGAACATGCAAATATGCTAAAATGCAAGTATGACTAAAGAAACATGATACTAAGACTAAATTTATGCAAGAGTAAACTGAGAGACTAAAGAGGAACTATTACCTTAAGCGGAAACAAAATCGAAAGGAAAGAGATGAGGACACTTGGCCTTCATAGCTACTTCTGCTTCCCAAGTAGCTCCATAAACAGACTGACTCCTCCACAAAACCTTAATTGAAGTGACTTCTTTATTTCTCAACCTTCGAACCTGATGATCAAGAATTTCAACTCATACTTCTTCATATGTGAGACTATCCTTCTCAACCATAATTTCTAATGGTACTGTTGAGGCTAGATCACCCACACACTTCTTCAACAAGGAAATGTGAAAGACTAGGTGGACTGATGTAGTTCTGTTGGCAATTCTAACTTATAAGCCACTTTAGCAACCCTTTTCAAGATTCTGTAAGGACCTACATATCTAGGGCTAAGCTTCCCTTTCTTGCCAAATATCATCACCCCCTTCAAAGGTGACACCTTCAAGAAAACCCAATCATCGATTTCAAATTCTAAGTCCTTTTTTCTTACATCTACATAGGACTTCTGATGACTCTGGGATGTCTTTAGTCTATCTCTGATGAGCTGAACTTTTTCCATAGCATCATTAATCGAATCTAGCCCTATCAAGGCTGCTTCACCTACTTCAAACCAACAAGTATGAGATCTACATCAACGCCCAGAAAATGCCTCATAAGAGGCCATCTGAATACTGGATTGGTAGCTATTATTGTAGGCAAACTCTATAAGAGGTAGGTGATCATCCCAACTTCCCTAGAAATCGATCACGCAAGCTCTCAACTCGTCCTCTAAAGTATGAATGGTAAACTCTTCCTGACCATCCATCTATGGATGAAATGTTGTGCTGAGATTTACCTAAGTACCAAGACCTTTCTGAAATGACTTCCAGAATTGAAAAGTGAATTGAGGGCCTCTATCTAAGATGATAGACAAAGGAACCACATGCAACCTGACTATCTCATTAATGTAGAGTTTAGTGTAGTCCTCTGGTGAATCTTTAGTCTTAATAGCAAAAAAGTGAGCGGACTCAGTAACTCTAGCTACTATTACCCAAAATGAGTAATGATGTATGTGAGTACGAGGAAATCCCGTAATGAAGTCCATGTTTATCACTTCCCACTTCCATGTAGGAATGTTTATCTCTTGAGTCACCCCTACTGGTTTCTGATGTTCTACCTTCACTTGTTGACAATTAGGGCACTTAGCCACAAAATCTGTGCTATCTTTTTTCATGACATTCCACCAAAAGACTTCCCATAGATCATGGTACATCTTAGTTGTACCTGGAAGACTAGAATACCTAGAATTACGATTGTCTCAACGTACCCACCTTAGGAATACATAAGTGACCCTAGTAGCGAAGCACATCATCTCCCTCTTAGGAGAAAACCTCAATTTTTTGTTGATGAACCACACCCTTCAATTGAATCACTATAGGATCACTATCTTATTTTTTCATTAACTGCCGCTACCAATGATGATTCTGACCCATTCTGAACTATCACACCATCATCTGATATGTTCAAAAGGCAAACTCCTAAGCGAGTAAGGCGGTGAACAACTTTTTTCTAATTTCTTCCTTTCTTACTCAACATGTGTACACTACCCATAGTTTTCTGAGATAATTAGCTACTACATTGGCTTTACAAGGATGGTAAAGCACATTCATGTGATAGTCCTTAAGGAATTCAAGCCATATTCTTTGGCTAAGATTCAACTCTTTCTAGTGAAAACATACTAAAGGCTCTTGTGGTATGTGAACACATGTACGTGAACACCATACAGGTAATGTCTCCAAAAATTTAGGGCGAATACTATGACTATAAGCTCAAGGTCATGAGTTGGTGTCACAACCCGAGAACACCCCCTAGTCGTAACATGGAGTACTCGACCCTGAAGGGGTCTTATACAAGCCTCATAGCTCATTAATTGCATAAGTTACTTGAAAAATAGAGAAGAATTAAAAACATTATTTTACAATTGAATCATTCTCATTAAAAGGCAAGCGAAAGACTTTCCATAACATGTCTCAAACCATCTAATAATTTGGACACAACTTTGGGACTAAGCCCATACAAAGACGCTAAAAATAATACTAAAAGACATAAAGGAAACACAATGGGTTTTGTCCTCAAAACTATGAGGACTCACCAAGTCTTCATTTTCAAGAACCTTAGAAACCTTAGAAGCATGTTTAAAAAGGACATTTCATTGAAAGTCATGCTTTTATGCCATTTGGTAAAACTTCATGAACATTGAATAAAAGACGCATAATATAAGTCATAACCAACATGCAAATCAGCATTTCACATTAGAACATACATCACATGTAAACCATATCCTTTACCCTTAACAATTTACGTCAAGTAACCCTTAGGCAACACTTTGTGCAATGTATGGATAGCGTCTCATACCACTATCCACACTAAAGCATCAGTTTAAGGTCACCAAAGGTGAACTCATCACATAACCTTTCCACCTTCAACAATATCCATTCATCAAGAGATATAAACATTATATAAGACATGATCATCACATCTGGACCACTACCTAAGATAACCCCTAAGTGCTATTTGTGCAATGTGCAAGTAGCATCCCATACTACTACCCACACCAAATATTCCTTTGAAGTCACCCTAGGCAAGGCACATTCACATTCATCAAGTCATAAAAAATAAGTCATTCATTAGACAATACAAGTATAGCATGCATCATTACATTCTAAGCATATAAGCATTAAAAGTCAACATTCTTCATTAGGTACATTTAGGACACATTCATGCATTTAAGTCACCATTCATTAGCTTCATTAAGAACACATTCATTCATTAGACACATCATCACAAGAGCCCATTCATTCATTAATATTATAAGGAACACACCACGACTCATCTCAAATGCCTACTTGTGCAATGCATAGATGGCATCCCATTCTACCACCCACACTAAGTAGTACACCTTTAAGAAACCATAGTTCATTAACATTATTGTAGGGGTAAGCCTTAACCGACATAGACCATGAGAGCTTGACAAGGAATCCTGGTGTAACCCTCACCGGATAAGGGATTCCTACTTGCCTAAGGTAGGACCATTGTTCTTTAGCTTAGGTGGATTTGACTAGCTAGACTTATGTGGGAACATAGTTTATGGGATAGGGGGATTGCTGATAGATACCCCACGTCAACTCATGGATGAGCATCCATCCCAAGAGATTGCTAGTAAGTACCTCGCCTCAACTCTCGGATGAGCACCCATCTCTAACGATATCCACTCGGTGCTTAGCATTATCCCCCATATAGTGCATTACATTCATTACATTAGTTCATTATGCGATAAAAGATTGCTTCTAGATACCCCGCCTCAACTCACGTGAGGGCATCCATCTCAACCCACATTCATTTATTGGAAAGCTCATAGATTCAAAGATGTGAATAGCCTTTCACCTAGGAACCCTATTTCATTCATTAGAGTACAATCGAGGATAATCTTTCAATAGACTCAACATTCATTAATATTAACAATAACTTCTTTCATTCATTCATTCGTTCATGTGGGTGTGTGTATGTTTAAATAGACTTTCACATTGACACCTTCATTCACAAGTATTAATTGACAGATAACATTCAATCCTAACACAAGTAAATTCTTAAAATGATCACCTTACATTCAATTAGATCACACACATGCTTTTCATCACATTCATATATACAACATTATGATAATACTTCAATTCATCAAATTAGGCCTTCAAGGCCATGCTCACAATGTACATAGTAATTAAACACCTCCACCTTACAAGTGGATCAATATACAAAGTAAGTAAATACCTCCATCTTTCAAGTGAATCAACAATTCAAGCACAATTCTACTTTAACATGAAATTTGGCCAAACTTGCCCTTTTAAGGCTATGATCACAAATCCTCAATTCACCAACAATTCACCATAATTAGACGTAGATAATGATACAAATCAATAATCTAAATCAATCTACACATGAATCCATCATCATTTATTCATAATCAACAAACCCACTTCATAAGTCACAAATTAGGAATTGAGAAAAATCATGGGTTCATGGAGTAAAATCTTATTAAATCATCAATTAAACATCAATTTAATCTTAGTATATCATTTGAAAACGTTTGATGCAAGAACCCATGAGTTTGAGTGAAAACCTAACTTTTGTGATTTGAAAATTTCTTGGATTTAGCTCCTTGAATGGAAGATTAGACAAGGATCAAGACCACCATACCTATTAGATGAGAATTCATGAAATCCCCTTGAAAACATATTTGCAAACCTTGATGAAATTGGCCTTGGAAACTTGAAGTCTTCAATGGAGTTCTTAGAGAGAGTAGTTTGAGAGGGAATGAAAATTGAGTTTTGATTTGGGAGTCTCGGGTTCTAATGAGTTAATGAAATGTTTTAATGACTTTAAATAGTTTATATAGTAAGTTATTTAACCACTTAACCAGCCCCCTAAGACCTTAATTAATTAACTAACTAAATCCCTAACACTCAACGTGAAAACTAAAATTGAAAAACTGGCAGCATTCACGACTTCACCATCTACGGACCGTAAATTGATCTACTGTCCATGGTTTGGGTCAAAGACTAATATTTTGCAGGCCGTTGATTGATATACTAGGCATGGTTTGCAACCATGAACCACCAAAAGTGGACTGTCTCCCGTAGAAGTGTTATGGAGGAACCATCTAGTTGAGGGTGTTACTTGGGAGGCTGAGGCTTATATGATGTCCCGGTTTTCTCATCTTTTTCGTCTTACTCTAGCTTGAGGTAATGAGTTCCTCTTGGTTTGCCTTATATTTGAAGTCTTGTGTGTTATGTGTTTCCATTATTTCCTTAAAATGCATGTTCATGAAAAAGCTTAAGATTTTAAAGAAAATAACATATATGATTTATTTTCTTCATGTTGTTGTGCATTGAGTATGAGTTGCCTATAAACTTCATGAGTTGAACTGTTGAACATGCCTTAGCAAGAGTGGAGATTTCCCCCTTCAATATGTGCTTAGAGTATAGATTGCATATAGGCTCCATAAGATTGTGTTGAGCATGCTTTTAGCTTGGAGATGATAATTCCTCATTAAACATGATGTAAAGTTGAAATTTCATGCATATTGGGTTGCTATATGTAGTTCCTATTTTCTTATGGTGCATTAAGTATGTTTAGCTTAGAGTTGATATTTCTTCCTTGGTTGTGTGCATTCTAATGAGTTGCATGCATGATGGGCTACTAGTATTGCATCTTTTCTTCTGAAAGGTGTCTAGAATAGCATTCGAGGACGAATGTTCCCAAGGGGGAGATAAAACAACAATTTTAGGAAAATTGCAGGTGCCATCCACGAGAGGCCAATCACGGCTTGTGGATTGAACCACGGACTATGGTAGGGTCCGTGGTTGGTCACCCCAACCTAGGCATAGACCCTATAATCACGACATGACCAACAAATTGTCGGGCAGACCACAGTCCGCTGTTCAGGGGTCCTTAGGTTGGCCAAAATTTCTTAAGTTATCGACGCAGGACCGTAGGTTAGTCGACGGTCCATCGATCAGGGGTCCGTTGGTCATGAGCTAGCATTTATTTTAGGGGCACATGGGTCTTTTTTTGGTTTTAATTAAATTAAAGTTGTGTCATTTTATCCAAGCCTAGGACACCTATTTACGTTTTTTTAAACCCCCAAAATCTCCCATTCAAGTCATTACTTCAAAACCCAGAGAAATCCCAAGTTTTTCCTCTCAAATATTCTCTCTCTAGAGAGTGGAAGAAGAAGGAAGAGTTGAAGCTAGGGTAAAGTTGAAGTATCCAATCTTCATGTTTTTGTGGGCTTTGTGATTAAGGTATGATGGCTTATCATCCATGAATTCCTTTCATCCATGGAGCCCCTTAAGATTCCCCAATTGAGAAGTCTAAATCCCCTAATTTGAGTTAGGATTTCTTCTAATGTTGTGCATTATGATGAATGTTGATCCAAATGATTGGATTATGATTGCATATGATTGAATTGATAGGATTACATGTTTTAGGATGACATTACATGTATCCATGCCTATTACTTGTCTAGAAAGATGATGTTGATGTAATTGGGCCTGATGCCATGAAGGGAAACTTTGTGGGTTTAGATATCTCCTTATAGGATTGATGATTTATGATTAGAATTGCTCGAGATTGAAGCATAGATGATGATCATGAGATATAATGTTTTGAGAGTAAAGCTTATACTATAAATTGTTGATTATTATTATTGTGGAAGGGTGTCACGACTCACGACCCAGCCTGTCGTGATTGGCACCCATACAAACTCTCTGTGGGAGAACCACTACTTCAACCCAACTAAGTAAATTTTAAGAAACTAAGAATTTAAAGATGCAAAATCGGGTTTAAATGACTAAACAAAATACGGATTTCCCATAAACTTTGAATGTCTAACCAAACAACTATTTATGAAATTCACCCCTAGAACTGAAAGTTATTGTATCAAAACTCTACTAAACCAATAAATCTAAGAAAAAGGGGGTGCAACCCCAAAAGCTTAACCTAACAGCCTAAACAATAGTCTGAGTCTGAAAAGAATGGACTAAACAAAAGAAGGATCCATGGCAGCCTGAAAGAACTGGCTCACCCTTCAATTCAGTCGCAATCAATAATCTCTTAACTAAGGTATGTCTGTAGCCGCCTGATGATGCCCTGTACTCAACGAAGAAAGACCAAGTGTAGTATCAGTACACAAAAACACGGTGTACTGGTAGGTTCACACAACTACTCCAGTAAGCACAATATACACAAGCAATTACAACACAGGAAGCACACATATACATAATACATAGATTAGTTATGATTTTAGGAGCAACATACAATTCCCTAATATCTATGCCGGGCAAAAAATATCGTAATAATCACAAGTGGTCCTCTCATGGAACCAACACCCAAATTGTTAGTGTATCGGAACGTGACACCCAATCCAATATACGTGTGTCGGAACATGACATCTGGTCCAATATATATGTCAGAACGTGACACTCGGTTCAATATATGTGTCAGAATGTGACACCTGATCTAGCCAGCACTACCATAGTCACAAACACATCCATAATGAACAATACTCATATTCATACAATCAAGTAACAGGTTCACGACATGCATTGTTCACACATAATCTTTTAATTAGATTTGATTCATAATTCCCTATTCACATACATGCACGCATACAACAAAGCAACTATCCGACATATATCACAAAATAAGAAATCAAACCATCACCTACCTCGAAACCAAGCCTAAATACTCCTAAGACACTTGAGCCTTCCCTTTCCAAAGTCTTTCAGCTTGTTCTTGGTCTATAAACAAGTAATTAATGCAAGGATCAATAAACAAGGTCTAATTTACCCAGATTATAACACACATATTAATCCAATACCAAACCCATGATACTAATGTTCAGCTAGGGCTTTTTCCACCATTAACTTTAGGAAACCCCCCCCCCCAACGATAATTTCCCTAGATTCTAAGTTCTAGGAATCAAAGTACGGGTTAGTGGAGTAATTAACTTACCTTTAGCACTATAAATTGTGGAAAACTATCAAGATTTTCCCTAGGTCTTAGCTCTTAAGAATGACGTTTTGCAGAAAATAAGAAAATTGGGGTTTTTCTTCGACATAAATCACGACTGACCCACCACGGTGGACCCCATCCCGCTACAGCAGCCCCGCCCTGTGGGATTAATCCTATCCCAGTGACTTACACGTAGATAGAAGCTCAGACTTTGAATTCCAAGCTCCCATTTAACAACAAACCTTTAAACCGAGATGTTCTAAAACTACCCTTTCACGCCAAGATCCATTTCGGGAGTTCTAATCACTCGAATTTTATTTTGTAAAGCCGTACAGGCTCCTTAACGTCTTATATATCCACTCATGTGATCAAATTCATAATTAGGTCACCCGTTTATTACCATATTTCTCTAGACCTCACCTGACTCAGATATCGTCTAAGTTTGGCCTAGACTAGAAATTTTCAAGTTACTACTCAGAAGTATTCTGGCCCAAAATCCATCACAATCGGCTTTTCCATATTGACGGAAACAGGTCGTTATAAAGGGACACTTCCCGCATGAATTAATTAAGCATGAATGTATGAATGTTAAGGGATTTCTCACATTAAATGAATCTAGACTAAAAGACTAAGTAATTGATGAGGCTAGAGGCGACTACACTTGACCTCCATATGAGAAGAATATGAGGTGATTTCCCATACTCCTTAGAATTGAACAAGAGGAGACTCCCCACATTCCTATTATGATGATTTGACATGGAGGCTAGTACCCATGATCCTTATAAAATTGATGTGGAGGAAAATACCCATGTCATGTGATGTTGGTCATGGAGGCTAGTACCCATGATTCTAAACTATGTAAGGCAAGAGGCGATTACCAATTAGCCTTTGTATGATAGGAAAAGAGGTGAATCCCCATGTCTTTAAAAGTAAGCATGAACAACATGAATTATATTATGAAGAATGAATAGCTTGGATTGTTTTTTGAGATGCCTTCTAAGATGTAAGTATGACTAGAGGCGGATGACCCAAGTCTTGACTAAGGAAAAGTTGAGGTTACTTAAGGAAGTATTCCTCCTTGTTTATCATGTTTTATATGCATTGATTATGCTTATGTCTTATGTTTTATAGTGACTAATGCTTATGTTATGCCTATGTTGATGTTTATGCAAGTTATCTTATTTAGTACATCTTTATACTAATGCATACTCTTGCCTATATTTCTTATCCAAATGTAGGGTCTGGCGATATCGACTCTCACCGTCATGGCTAGGATCATAGTCGATCAAGGATTGAAGATTTGGTGAGTCCTCATAGCATTCGAGGATTGACCATCATTTCCTTATGTCTTTCATTTTATGTTTGAACTATTATATAGGTTGTGTCCCAAAGTTATTAGTGTTTTAGATGGTTTGAGAAAAGTGTATTAGACTTACGCTCGTTTTATATAGAGTTTGACTATTTTAAAAATGTTTTAAATTTCCACACCATTTTCTATTACTTTAGGTTATGATATGCTAAGTAGCTTGTATAAGGCATCTCGGGGTATTGTATGCCTTGTTACATCTAGGGGGTACCCTTGGGTCGTGACAACTAAAACCTCCAAATGGAAGGTATCAGTAATACATCCTATAAGACCATGTAGGATGTATAGCTAATACATGGATTAGTTATAAATAGGTTCAAATTTGTACCAAACACAGTACTAAATAATAAAATACGTAATAGATGGACTATTTCTTTTAATGCGGCCTACCAAATGACCACTTAGGGATTTAGAGTGATGTTTCAAGAGGAGAAAATGGGCTAAGTTCAAGTGTTCTTCAAGATTTGTGGAATTCACCAAGAACATCGTTCTTTCCAGGTATGTGAGATTTATCATAGTGATGGACTTGTTTGTACTCACGTCAAACATGTAATTCTTCCATTAATTCGTTGATGAAATTGTTTATGTAAAGATTCTTGATTAGTTCTTGAGTTTTAGCTTCACTCTTTCACAATGGAGGTTTTAAGTTCTTGAGGTCAGGGTCTTGAAAATGATAGTTTTCCTTGATAGAATTTGGGTGGAATTTCAATGAATTCGCGTTGGGTTTGTGAATCAAAGAGATCTTTGAAGAAACCAATCAATTCAAGATGAGTTAGGACCCAAAATTGAGCAAAAAAAATTGTCAGATTTCTGGGTTTGGGGTGGGTAAATGCTCCACCAAAGCACAAGAAGGGCCGGTGCCTTGCGCCTACAGTGTGCCCCAAAGAAGCCCCAACATTTTTGGGGCTGGCACGACACGCCACTGATATGCCAGAGGCGTCAAGCCCTTTTTCTTCTTTGTTCTTCATTTAGTATGTGTTCTTTCAAATTGTTTCTTCGCTCTCTTCTTGATTTTGACTATTAAAGTCTTCATTAATCCTTGAGAGATCCTACAAATCCTAATCATATCTCTTAATTTATATTTCAAATTAAGGAAAAGTTAAGTGGAAAGTTCAAGAGGTCCTTTTGAGTCAAATTAGAGATTTCTTTTGAAAATCATTATAGTTTTGAACTGGGTCTTGAGGGAGTGAGTATGAGAATGAGAAGAGCTTTTATAAAGTTGATTTTGAGTTCTTAAGTTCCTAATCTTTGTTGAAATCCTATTTCTAAGTTTTTAGTTTTCTATAGGTTATGCATTGAGGTTCTTGAGTTTATTTGTTCATGTCTATATTCTAGCATGAACCCTATAAATTGAGTATTCTTGGGACAAATAATATCATTGAGTTTTGAGTTCTGACTTCTTGAGTTTTGAGTGTTGAGTTCTTATCATTGAAATCCTTGAGTTGGTTCATTCATGTATATATTTTAGCATGAACTCTCTTTTGAGTGATAAACCTTGAGAATTTTTTAAAAGCCAATATTTGTGTTTTAAATTGGGTTTAAGGAAATTTTAAAGAGTCATTTTGAGTAAAGTTTAAGGAAACTAAGTATTCCTAAATATATCAGTTTTACATTGAGAAAAGAGATACTTTGATTTCTAAAGAGATTTTATGAGTTCAAAGATATTTTAGAGTACTTACCTCTTTTAAGAGGATAGTTTGAGCAATTATCTCAAACCAGAGAAAGAGTATGTTTTAATACATTTGAAGATGAGTATATATTAGTGGGAGTAGTATTGAGCATTGATATGGAAATGAGTTCAGACAACTAACATTCCTCATAAACCATGTAGCCAACATGGGTAAATGATCATACTTTTTAGATGAATCCTTAGTGCCTTCAAGCATAGCTTAGTGGATCCACTTAGTTGAGGTGTTTTGTTTCCCGACAAGGTATAGGACAGTTCAGGCAGTGTGGGCGACAAGTTGTATCATTACATAGCTCATAGTGATGGTTGTTTGTCAGAGAATCCCCCAAATAAGAGAAAAAATTATGTTATTGTATTTTTTACATTTTGAGTTGATATCTACTGTTTTGAGTTTATTGTATTTTTTATATAGATCCTTAAGTTAGTATCTGTTTATTATGAAAACTTAAACATTTTATCTTTCAGTATTACTTTTATATTGGAGTTGAGTTAAGGTGAGTATTGTTTTCCCATGTTATCAGTTGAGTTAGCTATGTTTCAGTTTCCCCTTACATGCTCGTACATTTAATATACTGACGTTGTTCGACCTTTATTTTATAATGATGCAGATACACGTATTCAGGATCATCAACATGCTCTTCGTTGAGATCATTTGACATTCCAGTTATCTTTGGTGAGTCTTCTTATATTTAGGAGGACTTAACCTTTACCTTATAGTTAGTAGTCTTGGGACGTTGTAGGTCTTGTCTCGATATCTTTCTATAATAGTAGAGGCTTCATAGATATATATATTGTTGAGGAGTCTGTCAGTATTTACCTTGTTTTAAGTTATTTTACAAACTATAAGTATTTATATTGAGTGTTGTCCAGGCTTTATTAGATGAGTATTTGAGATTAATATATTTAATTCAGTTTTATGCCTTTTATTGCTGGAGTTGGTTTTCCACTTGTAGTAAGTTGGGATAAGGGTTCGTTTGGGGACCAATAATGGTTTTCGCGTACTGGCCATGTCCAGGGTGTAGGCTCAGGTTGTGAAAAATTTTGTATCAGAGCCCAAAGTTCAAGTGTGTTAGGGTTTCTATGATGCCTTGTCAATAGGATATTATTTATTGTTGTGAAGGACCCATTTCTATAAATTAGGCACGACAAACTTTTAAGAAGAGTTTCCTTCATTCACACTTTAAATCGTCCAGTAAAACTGTGTCATAAGGAGCTTATTATAACTCATGCATTTCTCATATCCATCTGACTACCCCTCATACTCAAGGTAGTTGAAAACCAAATCTTGGATCCTTATCAAGGAGTTACTCTTAGCAAAAATCTTGAGAAAGTCATGAGACTATAGAGGGGCTTATGCGAAGCCCTTGAGTGAGCTTAAGTGTTGATATTCGAGAGAATGCACTCTTATCCATATGAATCATGCATTCAAGTTAAAAGCCAGATGAACTCCTAGACTCTCTTCTCTAAACTTTTTTCAAATGAGACCCTTATGAGATGAGTGTGTTCTAGAATCTTTGGGTATTAATTTCACCCAAAATATAGTATGAGTTATGATGTCATGAGCCCTTGATAGTAGTAGTGTCCAGAGTTAGAAGAATGGATTTAGAGGTATAGAAATCTAAGGAAAAGAGATAGTGATGATGTAATTTAGGTTGTTATAGTGATGTACTCAATAGGTCATTAATGAGGAGTTTTGCATTGTGGATGGGCTAAGAAGTAATGAATGTTGTGTATATTTTTTTATAGAAGGTAGAGGAATAATTACTAGTAACGATGTATAGTAAGTGGGTAAATACTACTTAAGTTGTGAAAGGAAATGTGATGGTAAACTTTAAGTATGTAGATGGAGAGATAAATATTTAATACTTGTCATGAGGTCTTAGTGGGCGAGTGTTTCTTAATTTTATCTAGCAGTTGTAAGTTAGTATAGTAAGTGAGCAATTATACTGATATATGTGGTTAGTAATAGACACTAAGCTTGAATTTGAGATGAGAGTCAAGATCAAAAAGATGAAAACATGAGGGTGATGATTTTAGTTTGAAGATCATATCTGGTAAATTTGACAAAAAGTAGGTGAGCAACTACGATGTTAGTTGCAATAAATTCGAGTGGTACGAGTGTGGGATTCTTACCTTTAGATGAGAGCATAAATTATGGCTAAGTCATTATAGTAATAAGATCTTTAAGAGGTGTACCCGAGATCGTATGTGGTTAGTAATAGACACTAAGCTTGAATTTGAGATGAGAGTCAAGATCAAAAAGATGAAAACATGAGGGTGATGATTTTAGTTTGAAGATCATATCTGGTAAATTTGACAAAAAGTAGGTGAGCAATTAAGATGTTAGTTGCAATAAATTCGAGTGGTACGAGTGTGGGATTCTTACCTTTAGATGAGAGCAATAAATTATGGCTAAGTCATTAGAGTAACAAGATCTTTAAGAGGTGTACCCGAGATCTTATGTGGTTAGTAATAGACACTAAGCTTGAATTTGAGATGAGAGTCAAGATCAAAAAGATGAAAACATGAGGGTGATGATTTTAGTTTGAAGATCATATCTGGTAAATTTGACAAAGAGTAGGTTAGCAATTAAGATGTTAGTTGCAATAAATTCGAGTGGTACGAGTGTGGGATTCTTACCTTTAGATAAGAGCAATAAATTCTGGCTAAGTCATTAGAGTAACAAGATCTTTAAGAGGTGTACCCGAGATCGTATGTAGTCAGATGAGGTTCCAATTAAATTATTGTTTTCATGTGTGCCTATATAGTATATTTGAGTTGTTAATATAGGATAGGGTGATGTAAGCATTATTTTCCTTAAGAATTAGATGGAGCGACCTTATCAGCTGACGAGAAGAGGTTAAAAGAAGCATCTTAGAAAGAGGTCTTAAAATGAATCTTAGTATGTTCTTATGGAAAATTTAGTAGTCTTAAGCTTACCATCTTGTGAGTAAGAAAAGCAAATGTAGACCAGTTTAGAAATGATGGAATAGATCCATGGCTTTAAAGTGTCAGCTTTAAACATAAGGGGGATTGATAAAATGAGAAATAAATTCAAGTGTTCAGAATAAGATAGTAATGTGTTCAGGAAGAGCTAAAGTGGTATGTCAACCCATTCATACTTTAGAGTATTCCTCAAAGTTAAGTCGTTACAACATCTTGTTGATGACTCTAAGATAAGAATTGTGTCTATGACCTAGATTCTCATACACTTAAGAGAGATTCACATCTATGCTCAGTTTCCGAAATGCAGAGCAAAGACTTTAGCCCATTGATTGGAATCTCACTCAATAAAGTTATGGATATCATCCTCATGATATGAACCTATTCATATAAGCACTTATGTCTCATAGTATACCCAGTATTGCAAATTCATTATTTGATCTAAATGGCTATTAGAATAATGTTATGTCATGTATATTCTTATATTAGAATTCTCGAATGAGTCATGCTTATGATCTTTCACCCTGAGCTCTTTCGGTAATCCTTTTCAATTTTGATAGCGATGTTGTCGATAGTAGTTGAGTAATGAGAGAAGGAGATAGTTGATGTTTCTTATTTAGGTAGTGATGGTCTTTTTATTCCATCTAAAGTTATAATGTGGAGGAGGAATAGTATGGTGTTTTGCTATGAGTAATAGTTAAATGGGAGAAATTAGTCGGTTCATGTTAGTAATGTGTGAAATTTCAATCGATACAGCTGGCAAAAAAAGGAGGAATTCTTAGGAGGATTAGTTAGTACGATTCCATGGATTGAGTATAGCACTAGGCTTGAATGTGTTATTGTTAGCATGTGGATAAATGCATGATGCATTAGGTAGTTTTTGATTAATACTCAAGGTTGGTTAAATATGGTGGTAAGGAGTAATATTTTTTAGATGAGATTTAGTATAGAGGTATAGAATCTAAATCTTGTGATTTAAATTAGAATAATAACCCTATGTTAAGTGCTTTGTGATTTTGAGTTAGGCTTGAATATAGTAAGAGCATACAACTAGACTTAGAACTCGATAAGAGTTATACCCTGGTGGGAGTTATGAGTTGCAGCTTATGAGGTGTGGTATTCATAAAGAAGGGCATAGTTTCAAGGTGTTGCTAGGCTTGATAGCTAGCAGTTGTATTGCTTAAAGTGTAACAGTCATATTCTTACAACATACCTGAATTTCCTTTGTCTCATCTAAGATAACTTCAAATAGAGCTTGGCTATCTTCATATTCATAGTTCTTGATTGTTGTGCCATAGATAGTTCCCAACTCTTATTTTCAATAAGTTCTACCTATGTTAGTAGACAGGTTCAGAAATCATAAAGATAGAAAGAAGAAACACTTTCCATTCTAAGTCCAACCGTCATTCGAGGATGAATGATCCAGGAAGGGGGGGGGGGGATATTGTAACATCCCAAAAATTTCAATGTTAAGATTCAAGCCATACTTTTTTGTGAATAAGATTGTACCGAGTAATTCTAAATTTCCTTAGATGCTAAGGTCACTAGAATCTCCTAGTATAAGGTTGAGTTGAAAGCTTTCTTTCCAATTAAGTTTCACTGTGAGATTTTTTCTTTGGTCAACTTCAATCGACCATATCATTTATCACATAAAACATAAGGTGGCCCATGAAGAATCAAATCAAATATCTTTGTGTCCTCTTTCCAATGCCACCTAGTTTCTGAAATTTCAAGCTCAGGGTAAAAATTTATGCCCATTTGAGTGAAGCCTCTCTAGTTATCGCATTTCTTCCATTTGAGGAAAGGGTATTTTGGTATTTTCTTTTTTCCCACAAGGCTTTGCACTTTTTGCTGACCCAATTAAGGGTCTAATCAGATTCTAATCACCTATTCACGTTCCTAAATACTTAGGGATTTAGAGCGAGGTTTGAAGAGGAGAAAAATGGCTAAGTTCAAGTGTTCTTCAAGATTTGTGGAATTCACCAAGAACATCGTTCTTTCTAGGTATGTGAGATTTATCATAGTGATGGACTTGTTTGTACTCACATCAAACATGTAATTCTTCCATTAATTCGTTGATGAAATTGTTTATGTAAAGATTCTTGATTAGTTCTTGAGTTTTAGCTTCACTCTTTAACAATGGAGCTTTTAAGTTCTTGAGGTTAGGGTCTTGAAAATGATAGGTTTACTTGATAGAATTTGGGTGGAATTTCAATGAATTCGCGTTAGGTTTGTGAATCAAAGAGAGTTTGGAAGAAATGAATCGATTTTAGGTGAGTTAGGACCCAAAATTGAGCAAGAAAAATCAATTGATTTCTAGGTTAGTAGTGGGGCAATGTGCCACCATGGTGCCAAGAGAGCTGGCGCCTTGTGCATGAAGGCTACCTTAAAGGATCCCCAACACTTTTTGCGCTGGCGCGATGCACCACTAATATGCCTAGGACGTCAAGCCCCTTTTCCTTCTCCATTCTTCGTCCTGTATGTGTTCTTTCAAATCGTGTCTTTGCTCTCTTTTTGATTGACTCTTAAAGTCTTCATTAATCCTTGAGATATCCTACAAATCCTAATCACATCTCTTAATTTACATTTCAAATTAAAGTAAAGTTAAGAGGAAAGTTCAAGAGGTCCTTTAGAGTCAAATTGAAGATTTCTTTTGAAATTAGTTATAGGTTTGAACGAGATCTTGAGGAAGTGTGTATGAGAATGAGAAGAGATTTAATTGAGTTAATTTAGACTTCTTAAGATCCTAGTCCTTGTTGAAACTCTATTCCTAAATTTTGAATTTGCTATAGGTTATGCATTGAAGTTCTTGAGTTGATTTGTTCATGTCTATATTCCAACATGAACCCTATCAATTGAGTATTCTTGGGATGAGCAGTATCATTGAGTTCAGAGTTCTTGAGTTCAGAGTATTGACTTCCTATATTGTCATTAAGATCATTAAGTTGATTTTTTCATGTATATATTTCAGCATCAACTCTATTTTGAGTTATAATCCTTTAGAATCTTTTAAAAGTCAATATTTGTGTTTTAAATAGGGTTTTAAGGAAAGTTTAAAGAGACCTCTTAAGTAAAGTTTATGGGAACTAAGTATTCCCAAATGTATCATTTCTACATTGAGAAAATAGAAACTTTGATTTCAGAAAAGAGTTTATGAGTTTAAAAATATTTCAGAGCAATTACCTCTTTTAAGAGGAGAGTTTGAGCAATTATCTCAAACCAAAGAAAAAGGATGTTTTAATACATTTTAGCACGAGTATTATTATTGGCAGTAGTATTGAGCACCGATATGGGGAAATGATCATAATTTTTAGATGAATCCTTAGTGCCTTAGGGCATAGCATAGCAGATCTACTCAGTTGAAGTGTTCTATACCCCGGCAAGGTATAGGACGGTTTGGCAACGTGAGTAAGACTTTGTATCATTTGATAGCTTATAGTGATGGTTGTGTGTTAAAAAATCTCCCAAATAAGAGTAAATAGTATTTTCTTGTATTTTTATACATTTTGAGTTGATATCTACTGTTTTAAGTTTATTGTATTTTGTAGATACATCCTTGAGTTAGTATCTGGTTATTATGAAGCTTTAAACATTTTATCTTTTGTTATTGCTTTCATATTGGAGGTTAGTATATTCGAGTGTTGTCTTCCCATGTTATCAATTAAGTGAGCTATGTTTTTGTTTTCTCTTACATGCTCGTACATTCAATGTAATGACGTCATTCGACCTACATCTTATAATGATGCAGATACATGTGTTGAAGATCATCAACAAGCGTTTCTTTGAGATCATTTGACATTTCAATTAGCTTTGGTGAGCCTTCTTATAGTCCAGAGGACTTAATATTTACCGTACAATAAGTACTTTTGAGATGTCGTGGGTCTTGTCTTGACAACATTCTATAATAGTGGAGTCTTCATACCTAGATATAGTTTAATTGTCTGTCACTATTTACCTTCTTTTGAGTTGTTTTACACACTAAGTATTTTTATTGACTATTGTCCAGACTTTATAAGTGGAGTATTTGAGTTTAACAAATTTAATTCATTTTTAAGCCTTTTATTGCTATAGTTAGTTTTTCGCTTGTAGTCAGCATGAATGAGAGTTTGCTTGGGGACTAGCAATGGTTCTTGAGTGTCAGGCATGTCTTGGGTGTAGGCTCGGATCGTGACACAAGATTTGAGTAAGGAGTGTGGTAGAGGGTCGTCATTGCCGCTCTAGTTTGCGTCAGAGTATTTGATAGTAACACGGTCAACCTTTCCCTAGGTTGTTAGTCATCTGAAGGTTGTGGAGAAGGCGTGCCTTAATATTTATGGAGATAGTGGAAAGAGTCTTCAACAATAGTATAATGATAACAATATTCCACTTCGAGGTTGGTATCAGTGCAATGAGGGTCATCGTCCATCTCGACCTATCAGGCTTATAGCGGTAGCATCTCAAGTTCCAGGGGATTGTGAGATAGGCCATGGTTCCTATGGCAGGTAGAACTCGAGTCAGACTTCTCATAGTGAGCATTTTGAGTCTTCACATGTTAGGGTTCATCTTATTCTAGTTAGCTCTTCACAGCAAGCTTCTCTTGGTGGAAGTTACTACATGTGTGGCAATTTAGGCCACTTTATTAGAGACAATGTTATTTACTAGGGGAGGTCTTGATTCTGGTGTAGGCAGGCAGGGAAACTAGTGTTTATGGAGGGTAATCATGTTTGGCTCTTAGTGTCCCCTATGAAGGGTTTGATGAAGTCCAGGAAGAAGGGCAAGCTTAGCCCTAGATTCATTAGCCCTTTAGATATTTTAAGAAGATTGGGAGAAGTGGTCTTTAAGTAAGACTTGCCACCTAGCTTGTCAACTTTCATTACCCGAGTCTACACTCTAGACGTGGCCGGCACTCGAGAACCATTGTTGGTCCCCAAGCAAACCATCATCATGGCTGACTACAAGCGGTAGACTAACTCAAACATACATCAGCTTAAAACTGAATTAAATTCATTAAACTCAAATACTCAACTCAATATGAAAGAAATGATTAAAATATGCAATATATAAAGCTTTGTAAACAGTAGACAATAACTCAAAATGAATAAAAATACAATAATAAACTCTTTACTCTTATTTGGAAGATTCTCTTAGAGGCAGCCTTCACTTTGAGCAGCATGATGATACAGCGTCTCGTCTACGCTACCATAAATTTTCTATACCTTTAAAGGGTATAGAACATTCTCAACAAAGTGGATCCACTAAGCTCTGTCTGAGGGTACTTAGGATTAATCTAAAAGGTATGGCCACGTACCCATGATGGAATACATGGTTAATAAGGAATGAGAGTTGCCTGAACTCATCCCTATATAGGTGCTCAATACTACTCCCAATAATGTATACCTCGTGCTCATACATTTCAAAAACATAACTCTTCCTCTGGTTTGAGATAATTGTTCAAACTACCTTCTTAAAAGAGGTAACTACTCAAAAAATATCTTTGAACTCATCAATTCATTTTTAGAAATCAAGGTTTCTCTTTTCTCAATGTAAATATGATACATTTCGGAATACTTAGTTCCCTTATACTCAACTCAATTCATATTATAATATCTTTCTCAAAACTCATCTTTTACTTCTTCAAAACGCAACTTTAAAACTAATAATTGGTTTTCACTAACTTCTCAAAACATGTAACTCAAAATAGGTTCATGTTGAAATATAGACATGCATGAAACAACTCAAGGACCTCAATGACCTCATAGAACTCAATACTCAGAACTGAAAGTTCAAGCTTGTGTTTATGCTTTAGAATTCCTCCTACACGCTCGTACATTCCACGTACTAAGCCATTTGGCCTGCATCTTCTCATGATGCAGACACAAGTATTCAGGATCATCAACAGGAGATTTGTTGATACATCCGGGAGTTCGAGTTAGCTATGGTGAGCCTCCTTGTTTTCAGAGGATTTCATTTGCCTTTCAATTTAGTCACGATGTCGTGGGTCTTGTCCCGACTTCCATCTTTATCAGTTAGAGGCTTCATAGATAGTTAGTATAGTTGAGAAGTTTGTATTATTCATTTATTTTATTAAATGTTTTAGAGACTTAAGTTGCCTATTTTATGGTGAATTGAATATATTATTTTTATTCTAAGTTGTTCATTTGAGTTAAAGGTTTGTACAAAGTTGAGTTTATGGAATTTTATTTCAATTTTTAAGTTTTGTATGCTTGAATCAGTTTTTCGCTTGTAGTTAGCTAGGATAAGGGTTCACTTGGGAACCAGCAATGGTCTTCGAGTGCCAGCCATATCGAGTGTGTAGGCTCGGGTCATGACAAACTTGTTATCAGAGCACAGAGTTCAAGTGTCCTAGGGTGTGTATGAAGCTGTATTAATTAGGATCTTATTTATGGTTGTGAGGGCCCCACTTCGGTAAATGAGGGACTACAGACATTTAAGAAAAGTTTCTCTTCTTTCATACTCTTAATCGTGCAATAGATCCATGTCATAAAGATTTATTTATACTCATGCCTTTCTCAGATTCATTTGACTACCCATCATACTAAAGGTGGTTGAAAAGCAGAGTCAGTTCTTTGTCGATGAGTTGCTCTTAGCAAGAGTTTTAAGGAAGTCATGAGACTCCAAAGGGGCTTAAGAGAAGTCCAAGAGTAAGTTAAGTGTAAAGTTTCAGAGTAATGCCCTCATATTCATATAAATCGTGCATTTGAGATAAATGCGAGTTGTACTCTTTTCCATAAGCCATATTTCAGCTGAGATCCTTATGAGGAGGTATGTTTAGAGCTTGGGTAATATTTCCACCCCAAAAAATGGTATGAATGACAAGATCATGAGCATTAGTAGGGAAAGAGCCCAAAGCTAGAGGAAAGTATGCAGAGGTTTAGTAATCCTACTAAAGGAAAATGGTGTTTTGACAAACTATGTTACTATAGTCATTCACCTAGCAAGTTAGTAATGAGGAGTTTTCCCTTATGGCTAGAGTAAGAGTTGCTAGTCAATATGAGATAGAGTATATGTTTGTTAACCAGAATAGAGTTGATGTCGATGTGCCATCGTATTAGAGGAGACTAAATAGATGTGTTGAATAAAAGAGCAGAGTATTTATGAAGTGATAGATCTAAGCTAGGCTTATGATTTTGAGGGAGAGCCCATAATATTCAAAGTGTTATAGAACTAATTAGGCTTTGATGTATATTGAATGAGTGAATAGTACTCAAGTTGTGACGGGAAATGTGATAGTAAATTGTAAGTATGAATACTAAGAGGTAAGGATTGACTATTGTCATAAGGTCCTTGTGGACGAGTGTTTCTGAATTTGTATCCAGTATTTGTAAGTTAGTATGGTAAGCGAGAAATCATATTGATATTCAGGTTTAGTAATAAACATTAAGCTTGAATTTGAGATGAGTGCCATGATAAAAAGAATGGAAACATGAGGGTGATGATGTTAGTATTGAGATTTGATCTAGAAGACTTGACATAGAGTAGATGAAGAATTGAGGTGATTAGCTACAATAGATATGAGTGGTACAAGTGAGAGACCCTAACGTTTAGATAAGGGCAGTAAAGTGTGGCTAAGCCGCAAAAGTAAAAGAGTGTTAAGAGGTGTACCGAGAGGGTATGTAACCAGAAGAGGTTAAGGGAAATACCTTAGAAAGAGGTCTTAGTACCACTTATAGAGAGTTTGGTAGGCATGACATAAACTTCTCCCAAGTGTTAGATTAAAAGAAGAGGTAGACCATTTAGAGATGACGGAATATGTCCATAACTTTCAAGTGTTAGCTTTAGACCTAAGGGGGAGATGATAAGATGAGAAATCAAGTCAAGTGTTTGAGAATCAGATAGTAATGAGTTCCAGAGAGTATGGGAGATATCTTTTCAGAGGTCCTGTTAGTAATGGTGTTGTTAAATATTTGGTGGTTCTTGATACAAGCCCAATGTGGTGCTAAAGAGTAATAGTTTTGGGATTAGATTCCCTATAAAGAAGTATAGAACCTGAACTTAAGAATTTGGGTTAAGCTTGAATATAGTAAGAGCATACCATTAGACTCAGACCTTAGTAAGAGTAACCCAGTCCAGTTGTCATTAGAGGACGAATAATCCCAAAGGGGAGATATAGTAACACCCCAGAAATATTTTGAGCTAAGACTTGAACCATTCTTCATAGTGAGTGAGATTTTACCAAGGAATTAAAAATTTCTTAAGTGTTAAGGTCACTAGATGTAGCACCTTGAGTTCGAAAAAGAACTAAATTGGAAATAGCAAAATCCAAAATTTTGCAAGTTAAGCTAAGTATGAGTTTTGGGTTGACTTCAAACAACTATAACTCCTAGCTCCGGATGAGTTATGAGTTCTACCAAATACCGTAGGAAATATTTTTGAATTATCTTTCCAATTCCATCGAGTTTTCTAAGTTTTGAGGTTGGATGAGTGAGATATGGCCTTTTGAAGATAGGATGCCCAGTTAAGGAAAGTTAGCCGAAAATAGAGAGGGGTGTTTCGGTCTTTTCCTTACCCAATCAGATTTAATTCATTTTTAGTAATATTTTAAGGGTCTAATCCTATTAGGTTCAGTTTTATAATCCTAAAATTAGCCTAGGGTTTTAGTTGAGAGTTCAAGAAAAGAAAAGAAGAGAGGAAGAGAAAAGAGGAGAGGATCAAGAGTTCATTAACGTTCTTGAGAGTTGTTGCGGATTGTCGCCATGGGTTTGATCCCTAAGAGGTATGTAAGCTTCCATAGTTTTGGATTAGTTCACCCACACTCCAATCATGTTATTTTCAGCACTATTTCATTCTTAAAGTTGAAAGTTTAGGGTTCTTGATGAGTTCTTGAAATTCATTCTAAATTTTGTTGTGTTGGGGTTTTGATGATTTATTAACATGAAATATAGTAATTTGAGTGTTTGTTTGAGTATATAAGAGCGTAATAATGTTAGGTAATCAAATCCAGGTGATTGGGGAAGAAACCGTTCGATTTTAGACGAGTTAGGGTGAGAAAACGAGCAAAGAAAGTCATCAAAGTTTTTTGGGTTGGGGCCTGACGTGTCATGCCAGCCAGAGCACCCCAAATACCTCTCTGACCTATAAGGGATGGCACCCCACGCCACTCAAAGCGCCAGGGTCGCCTGCCCCCACCCGTTGTTCATCGTTTCATCCGTTTGAGTTCTTTCAAAGGGTACCTTTACTCCCCTTTAATTCTAAACACTTTAAACTACTTCTAAACACCTAGAAATCATTTATAACATGATCATAACCTTGAATTAATAATTCAAATTCAAGGTAGAATTGAGAGTTAAGTTATGAGAATTCTTTCGAACATTCTAAGAAAGTCCCTTTGAGTTTTTTGTGGAGTCTTCTACAACTTCTAGTAACTTGTTTCAAGACTTGAGCAAGTGAGTATGAGTATGATGAGAATGTATTCATGAGTCTACTTTGTCATCACGAAATCCTTCAAATCATGAAACATAACTCTTGAATTCAAAATTCACATTCAAGAGAGAGTTAAGAGTAAAGTTCAACAAGGCCTTTGAGTTTAATTGTGAATCCTTTGAGATCAACTATCAATTTGAACTAAGTTCTAAGAAAGAAAGTAAGAGAATAAGAAGAGTCGTATACATGAGTTCATGTTGTTATGTAGATCATCGAGTCGAGTTGTTTCATGCACATAATGCCGCATGAACTTCGTAAGTTGAGCATCTTTCAGAGAAGTGGTATCTTCAAGTTTTAAACCTTTAAGTGTTGAGTTCCTAAGCCCTTTTGAGAAGTATCTTTGAGTTCTTGAGTTAAGAAGTTCATGCTTATAATTCTGCATGAACCCTTTGAGTTGATCATTCTTTAAATGAGTAGTATCATTGAAGTTCTTAACTTCCAAGTATTGAGTTCTATCTATGGTTATTGAAAACCTTGCATTGAGTCATTCATGTTCCTAATTCGGCATGAACCATATTTTAAGGAGTCTTTTACAAATGTTTTAACTTTTTTTTAAGGCTTAAGCTCTGAAGTTAAGTACAGAGTAAGAGTAAAGTCTTTTATAAACGTTCTAACTTCGTTATAAGACTGAAAGTTTCAAGTTAAGCAAAGAGTAAATAGTTGAGTTCATTTCTCAAAAGTTATAAGGGAACTAAGTATTCCCTAAGAGTTTATAAACGTTTTTACACATTTGAGTAAGAAAAGGGAACATGATTCCAAGAGAGCCTTTGAGCTAAGCTTTGAGTAATTATCTCAAACTAAACAAAAAAGTTGCTTTAAAAGCATGAGCTAAAGTATATTTTGGGAGTTGTATTGAGCACCGATGTGGGGATGCGAGTTCATATTAACTCAAGTCTCCATGAAAACCATGTAGCCATCATGGGTATTAACGGGTCATACTTTTTAGATGATCACGTAAGTTAAGCAAGTGGATCCACTAAGTTAAGTAAGGTCCTATACCGATGGCAAGGTATAGGATGGTCCTTGGCAGCGCGAGGTAAAGTGTTGAATCATCACTATAGCTCTTAAGTGATGGTTGTCTGTTAGAGAAGCTCCCACTGAAGTTATTGTATTCTTTTATACACAGTTATTTGTATTTTTGCATACATTTCAGAGTTATGTGGTATCCTTGCATACACACAGAGTTGACAACATGTTTTTAAATAGTTTGTTTCTTTATATGGAACTTGTTTTAAATTGTTTTATATTGAAATGAGTTCAGTCATATTGAGTTGAGTACCCAGAGTCGAATATCATATCTTTTAGTTGAGTATCTTATTTCTGAGTTGAGTACCTTATCCTTGAGTACTTTTGAGTTGAGTAAGTTTGAGTAGTTTTGAGTTTTCTTGAGTATTCCTTGAGTTGAGTAAGTTTGAGAAGAGGTAAGTATGTTTCCTTTTTATCATAGTTCAAGCTTATGTTTATTCTTTAGAATTCCTCTTACATGCTCGTACATTCCACTTACTGAGCCATTTGGCATGCATTTTCTCATGATGCAGAAACAGGTATTCAGGATCATCAACGGTAGATTTGTTGATACATTCAGATGTTCGAGTTAGCTATGGTGAGCCTCCTTGTTTCTAGAGGATTTCATTTACCTTTCAGTTTAGTCAGGATGTCGTGGGTCTTGTCCCGACTTCCATCTTTATCAGTTAGAGGCTTCATAGATAGTCAATATACTTGAGAAGTCTGTATTACTCATTTATTTTATTAAATGTTTTAAAGACTTAAGTTGCCTATTTTATGGCGAGTTGAATATATTATTTATATTCTAAGTTGTTCATTTGAGTTAAAGTTTTGTACAAAGTTGAGTTTATGGAATTTTATTTCATTTTTTAACCTTTGTATGCTTGAATCAGTTTTCCACTTGTAGTCAGCCAGGATGAGGTTTCGCTTGGGGACCAGCAATGGTCTTCAAGTGCCGGCCATGTCCAAGGTGTAGGTTCAGGTCGTGACAGTAACTTCAATATGAAAGACATTGAAGTTACTGATGTGATTGAAAGAGTAGTTGACGAGTTCAAGTATTTGAATTCCAATATTGTCAAGACTACAATAAATGTGAGCTTTGTACTTCAAAATACTGAAGGAGAAAGTGACTGCCAATTTAATTATGCTAGAACATTGAGAAGTATGATATATATCTTGAAGTGAATGTGATCACATATAGCATGTGTTATTAGTAAACTGACTCAGTTCGTGAGTAATCTCAATCAAACTTATTGGATGATAATGAAAAAAGTTTTAGAGTATCTAAAACATACTTTGAAAAATCATTCTTTGCATTATAACTAATACTTAACAGTATTGGAAGAATATAGTGATGCAATTGAATCACCAGGTCAAATGAAGTAATACCCATGACTGGATATGTGCTTACTCTTAGTAGAGAAGAAGTCTCTCAGTAATCTTCCAAATAGAAATGTATCTCTCGCTCTACTATGAAATCTAAGTTTATCACTCTAAATAAGGTTGGTGAAGAAGTTTAATGACTCTGGAATTTCTTGAAATGTATTTTTTTCTTTTGGCCCAAAACATTAGCACCATTATGCATACACTGTGAGAATTAAGTTGCAATAGGTAAGGCATAGACCATGATGTATAATGTAAAGTCTCATCATCTATGACATAGACATAATATCGTTAGAGAACTACTCTCTAGTGGAATGACTATTTAAAGCCAAAGGATAATATGTCGAATCCACTTACAAAAGGTCTAACTAAAGAGGTAGTTGATAGATTATCAATGGAAAGGGGATTATGGCCGAGGACAAGTCATTGTGGCGGTAACTCTACCTAAAATACTGGAGATCCCAAGATCTAGGTTCAAGGAGTTCAAACAAAGTAATTGATAACGATTCAACATTGTCAAAATATTTTTTATCATCCATTCTCATGATAAGACAATGTTCAGAAACGAATGATAAAGACATTAGGACTTTTTAATGGTTTCAAAGTTTGATACAGGGCACATCAAATGGGGTATCTATAGGACAACATATTCAAAAATCACCTATGTAACTATGAAGTGTAAGTCGCTTCAAGGAGAATCTGGTAGGGAAAGTTCTCTACACACTTATAAACCAAGGCGTGTTCATGGCTGAAATGAATAAAATAATGAGAACCAAAAACACGTAAATGGTTGATTGTGTGACTTATATTGTCTAGGTATACGCCAAATCTCGATGGTTCAAAGACATCAAATCTATCAATTGACCGAGTATATTCGATATATGTTCACTATGGAAAGTTCAAAGAGAAACTCACTTATCTAGATGTAATCAATCCTTACTTACGAATCACAAAAAATTCATGCATATGTTTTAACAATAGCCATTCCCTATTCATATGGGGGATTGTTGGGGTTTAAAAGTTTGAACTCCTCTGAAGGGTTGTGACTTTGTCAAAGGGTTGTGACCTTTATGATAGGTTGTGTCTATTCTAAAGGGTTATGACCATTTGAAATGTTGTGCCTTTTCCAAAGGGTTGTGATCTTTCTGAAAGGTTATCTTTTTTCCAACGAGTTGTGACCTTTCTCCTTCTTTTGCTATAAATAGAGGGATTTCCTCTCATTTTTTTGCATTGAATTCTTCCCTTCTTCCGCATACATTTCTTATAAAACAAATTAATCAATCAAGTTTATGTGTGTCAGTCACTGTTGTTTTTTTGAGTTCGTTGAAATTATCAAAGTTTGAGGTAACGCTACTTGTTTAATGGCTAATCCATTTTATCTTGGGAGTAATTAATCTACAACCTCGGGTATTTGAGGAGATTACATTTCTTTAGGATACATAGTTGGTTCTATGGACTCGGATAGTTCTTTTTCTTTTTCATTTACATATTTTATTATTTCGAGTTTGCTAATCTAAGTACAAGGGGATAATAGAATGACCATTTGAAAAGTATAAAGGGACTTCACAAGCAAGAACTGTAAGAAGATGAGTGCAAATTTAAGTCAATTACTATCAACATCACTTATTAATTAGTTACGCCTATCATGATATAAACTGATAGGTTGGTAGTTTGAGTCACATAAGAGAATATGTCATGCCCCGTGCCTACACCTGGACGTGGCCGGTACTCGAGAACCACTAATTTCCCCAAACTAACCCTTGGCCTAGCTAACTACTTAGCGGAAGATTGACTCAAACATTTAAAGCCTTAAAACAGAAGTAAATCATTAAAATTGTAAAATGCTCAACTCATATTGTCTGGAAAATACTCAAGGTAATAATAGAAGTTTACAAAACATAAAGCAATATAAAATTTTATGAGACTCCTCAACTCTATCTTTCTATGAAACCTCAAAAGTTTAACATGGATATCGGGACAAGACCCACGACAACCTAAAATGACTAAACTGAAAAGAAAATTTGAGTCATTTGGAATGCAAGGAGGCTCACCAAAAACTAACTAGAGAGCAAAGTGATCTCAACAAAGCACCTATTGATGATCCTTCACATCTGTATCTTCATCGTGAAAAGATACAAGTCTAATGACATCATAAAATTTAATGTACGAGTATGTAATAAAGTTGAATGAAAAAATAACTAAACTAATAAGGTTGAAGAACTACTCACCTCAACTCAACTCAAAGCATAGTTAAAATATAGAATGTTTAAAGCTTTATAAGTAAAAGAAAAGCTAACTCAAAGATGTATAAGAAAATACAATAAAATACTATTTAAACTATTAGGGAGATTCTCTAATCAACAACCATCACTCTGAACAATGTGATGATACAACGTCTCATCTAAGATGTCATAATTGTCCTATGCCTTGCCGAGATACAGCATACCTCAACTAAGTGGATCCACTAAAGCTCTGCTCGAAAGCAATAAGGAGTCATCTAAAAAAGTACGATCCTTTAACCATGTTGATTACATGGTTTATGAGGATTTTGAGTTGTCTGAACTCATTCTCATATCAGTTCTCAATACTACTCCAATAAATATATATACCCATGCTCAAATGTTGAAAACATACTCTTTCTCAAAATTTGAGGTAATTGCTGAAATTATCCTCTTAAAAGAGGTGACTTCTCTCAAGTATCTCTGAGAACTCTTTATGATAAATTTAACAATGTAAAATAATTACATTTGGGAATCAATCAGTTCCATAAACTTTACTCAAAAATCACTCTTTGAACTCTACTCAAAACTCTTCTATACTTTCTCTAAAATGACTTTAAGACAATTGTTTGGTTAAAAAGATTCTCAATAATAACTCAATAAATGCTCAATTATAACTCAAAAATAGGGTTCGTGCTGAAAATAGACACGAACAATCAACTCAAGAATCTCAGAGCAAGATATAACAACTGAATAATCAGGAAACTCATCAATGAAACTCATCTCAAGAATTATGAAAACAAAGGATGTAACCCTAAATTATATTTTACTGATATAAACTAGATGTAGGGCATGAGAACAAACTCATTGCATCACTATGATAGCCTTACACACCAGGAAAGAACAAAGTTCTTGGAGAAATCGATGAAATTCAAAGAACACTAGAAAAACCTAGATTTTCTCCTCTTGATTTCTGGATCTAAGTCTTTGAGGTGTTAAAGAATGCAAAAGATGTTATAACATTGTTTAGACCCTTAATTAGGTAAAAAAGGTCGTGGTTTAGGCTTTGAAGGGACGGAAAAAGACTAAACTACCCTTCTTAAAAATTGATGAAAACCTTCTACGGGTCCATCTATGGTTTGTGGTTTGTTCTACGGACTGTAGATCCCATCCATAGAATATATATTGAATTTTAGAGTGAAATTTTATTCTATGGGTCCAATCTACGACCCATAGAAGTTTCTACGGACCGTAGATCCTATTAGTAGACTTTATACAATTTTGGGGCTCAAAAGTCCACTCTACAAGTCCAAACTATGGCCCGTAGAAGTTCCTACAGCCCGTAGAATGGATCTGCAGGAATTGGACCCTAAAATATGACTCGCAGTACTTTTTCTACAACTTGACAGCATGGGTCGTAGTTCAATCTACAGCCCATAGTTTAGAGTCAAGAAACTATGGCATGACAGTCTTTAGTAAAATGGTCATAACTTTTTACTCCGAACTCGAAATGAGGTAAAATTGGTAGGGTTGGAAAAATGACTCAAAGATATTCAATTTGGTAGGTCATGGGCTACATAATTCATTATGTGATGGGATATATGATCATTTGAAGTTGACCTATGTTTAATATTATGCCAAAACTAAAGCAGTAATGAAGCTTTCAACTCCACTTTGTGCTAGGGGGCTCGTATGACCTTCAGTCATATCAAAATCCATTCCAACACTAAAGAGTTGAGCTTTATACACATGATAAATTTAATAATTATCTGATACGATTTTACATGCAGGTAAAGAATGGTTTAGACCATATCTTAGAAACTTCAAGGGTGTTACGTACAATATCTCCCTCTTGGAATCACTCGTCCTCGAATGATGGATGAACAGGGCATGAAAAGGGTAGGGAAGTGTTTAACAACCCAATTTAATGCAAAATAGACATAAAACTCATGAACTCAAAACACAAAATGAGGGATTGAATTGAATGAGTACTTTAGGAAGAGTTAATACATTGAACTAGAACTAAATTGGAGGAAAAAAGATGGGTATCTTTTCTTCATATCTTCCCCAGCCTCACATATGGCCTCCTCAACAAACTGATTTCTCGACAAAACTTTGATGAAGCAACTTCTTTAGATCTCAACTTGCAAACCTAACGATTAAGGATATGAACTGGAATCTCCTCATAAGATAGGCTATCGTTGATACCAATATCCTCGATAGGCATAATAAGTGAAGGATCATCTAAACACTTCTTTAGCATAAAGATATGAAATGTTGGATGCAATGCTTCTAACTTTGGTGGTAGCTCCAACTCATAAGCTACATTATCAATCCTATATGATATCATGTAAGGACCAATATTTCTATGGCTGAGCTTCCATTTCTTACCAAACCTCATAACACCCTTTATGGGTGAATCCTTAAAACACACCCAATCACTAACCTCGAACTCTAAATCTCTTCTCCTAACATCTGTATAGGATTTCTCACAGCTCTATGCTCTTTTCAACCTCGCTTGAATTATTTTCACCTTCTCTATTGATTGGTGAACTAAGTCTTGTTCTATCAACTTAGCTTCACCAACCTCAAACGATCCACTAGGAGATCTACACCTACACCCATAAAGGGTCTCATAAGGAGCCATCTGAATATTGGAGTGATAGTTGTTATTGTTTGCAAACTATATATCAGGCAAATGGTCATCCTATTTACCTTTGAAATCCAACACAGATGCTCTAAACATATCCTCTAAGGTCTGAATTGTGCCTCTACTTGACTATCAGTCTGAGGATAAAAAATAGTATTAAGGTTTACCTTCGAACCTAAACCTTTCTAAACTGACTTCCAAAATTGAGTAGTGTATTGTTCACCCCTATCTGAAATGATGGACAAAGGGACTCTATGAAGTTGGACTATCTCACGGATGTATAAAATGACATAATATTTTACTTAATTTTGTAGTCTTTACCAGCAAGAAATGAGATGCTTAGTCATTCAGTCTACAATCACCCAAATTGAATTATGTTTCTTGCGAGATTGGGGTAAGCCAATAATGAAATCCATATTAATCATTTCCTACTTCCACTCTGGAAGAGCTAAGTTTTGAGCCACCCCATCTGTCATTTGGTGTTCAACCTTTACTTGTTGACAATTTGGGCACTTAACAACAAAATCAACAATACACCTCTTCAAACTATTCCACCATATATATCTCTCAAGTCATGGTACATCTTTATGGAACCCGGATGAATGAGTATCTGGAACTATGAGCTTCTGCCATGATCCTCTCTTGGAGCTCATCCTCCTTTGGAACACACAATCTTCCTTAATATCATAACACACTATCTCCCCGTTGTTAAAAAGCCATCACCTTCTACTTATGAACATATTCCTTTAGTTTAAGTAATATTGGGTCTTTGTCTTGCTTCTCCTTCACTTCTGACACTAATGATGATTATGCCCCATTCATCACAACAATTCCACCTGCACCAGAATCTAACAAACGGACTCCAAAACATGCAAGTTTGTGAACTTCCTTAGCCAATTCTTTCTTACCTTCCATGACATAAGCAGTACTCCGCATGGACAACCCACTCAAAGCATTACTTTAACCACCTTAGTTTCCTGACATTAAGCTCATTCTGACCAAAATCATTTTGGAGACTCGTGTGGTCGGTGAACATATCCACATAAATGCCATAGATATAGTGGTTTCATAGCCTAAGAGAGAAAACTACAGGTACCAATTCGAGGTCATGAGCAGGGTAGTTCTTCTTGTGCATCTTAAGTTGCCTAGAGGCATAAGCTATAACCTTACCTTTTTGCATCAACACATAACCAAGACCCACTTTGGATTCATTACAATAGATGGAAAAACCTTTTGTACCCTCTAATAGAGTCAACACTGGGGTCGTAGTTACTGAGTTTTCAATTATTGAAACCATTCGCACAAGCTTCAGACCATTGAAACTTAGCTACTTTCTGAGTCAACATAGTCAACGGGGAAAAATATATGAAAACCCCTCGATGAACCATATATTAACCAATCAACCCCAAGAACCTTCTTATATCAATTAGGGAGGTGAGTCTAGACCAATTTTGCACTGCCTCAATCTTCTGAGTGTTGACTTGAATCCCTTCACTAGACACAATGTGGCCTAAGAAAGCCATGGATTCTAGCCAGAGCTCACACTTAGAAAACTTGGCATATTACTCTCGATCTTTAAGTGTTTGGAGGACTATTCTAAGATGGATAGCATGAACCTCTTCATTCCTCGAATAAATCAATATATCATCAATGAGCACGATAACAAACATGTCTAGATACAAATTAAATACTATGTTCATAAGATCCATGAATGTTGCAAGAGCATTAGTTAAACCAAAGGACATAACAAAGAACTCATAATGACCATAACAGGTCCTGAAACCTGTCTTTAGGATGTCACTTTCTCTTACTCTCAAATTATGATAGCTCGATTTGAGGTCTATCTTAGAGAAACAAGTGGCACCCTTAAGTTGGTCAAAAAGGTCATCAATTCTCGAAAGGGGATAATAATTCCTTATGGTGACCTTGTTCAACTGGTTGTAATTGATACACATCCTAAGGGAACTATCTTTCTTTATCACGAATAAGACTGGAGCACCCCAAGGTGAGACACTTGGTCAGATGAAACCATTATCAAGAAGATCTCTCAATTGCTCTTTTAAATCAGCTAGATCCACTTTATATGGAAGAATAGAAATGGGTTGAGTATTAGGAAGATTATTATTCCAAAGTCTATTTCTCTCTCAGGAAGGACTCCAGGAAGAACGTCTGGAAAGACCTCTGGAAATTCACTCACAATAGGAACTGACTTAAAAGGTGGTATCTTAACACTAGAGTCATTAACTCAGACTAAGTAATAGATGCACTGCTTAGAAATTAACTTTTTGGCCTTAAGGTATGAAATGAAATGGCCCTTAGGCATTGCAAAACTACTACTCCACTCTAAAACTATATCATTAGGAAACTGAAACTTAACTACTCGAGTTCTACAATCGACTAAGGCATAATATTTATGAAGCCAATCCATACCTAGAATGACATCAAAATCCACCATGTCTAGCTCAACTTAGTCATCCACTGTGTCTTTATGATAGGCAAAGATGGTACAATCACGATATAATCTTTTTCCTAAAATATTCTCACCAACATGTGTGGAAAAACTGAAGGGTTCAAGATGTTATTTTAGGGAAATCCTGAACAACATGGCTACATAGGGAGTAACAAAAGATAAACTCATACTTGAATTAAGTAAGGTATAAACATCAATAGAAAACACTTTAAGCATACCAGTGACAACATCTGGTGAGTTCTCCTAATCCTGATGACTAGCCCTAATATACAGACAGTTTGCTCCTCCGCCTATCCCTGAAATAGCTTCTCTCAGAGCAGCTTTGTCTGTTGGAGCTGCTGAAGAAGATTGGGCTCTGTCTCCCACATTACCCACCTGTTCTTTGGGCACTCTCTCATAAAATGACCCATCTGACCACATTTGAAGCAGCCATTGGAGCCATCATAACACGCTACTAGGTGATTCCTACAACACTTAACACATGTGGGGGTCCAAGTATCCCTTTGTGCCACACTACTCTAAGATTGAGTAGGTTGAGCTCTGAAATTCTGATTGTAGTTGCAGTGATCATTCTTATTTTTTGGTACAGGTGCACTAACTGATGATGGATCAGGCCCATATGATCTCTGCTGAAACAATAATTGATTCCCATTTCTGGTCTTCTGCTGGCCAGTTTCATGACTTGTTGTCTTTGCCCTCTTTTTGTGAAACTATTAGCTATCCTTTAACTTATCTTTCTCAACCCATTGTACATGAATCATGAGTTTGGATATGTCCATGTCCACTATCAACATAGCCGTCTTACCTTCCTTACTCAATAAGCAGGACAGACCAAACACAAATAAATGGATCCTGCTCCTCATATCCACCACCATCTCTGGAGCATAGTGGGATAACTGAATAAACAAGAGGTTGTACTCTTGCACACTCATAGCTTCCTGTTTCAGATTCATGAACTCTCTCACCTTATCTTCCCTTAGTTCTCGAGGAAAGAATTTTCCCAAGAAAGCACTCTCAAACACAGCCTAGCTCAAAAGTGGTCCACCCTCTGCCCTGTTCTTCTTCCACTGATCGTACCATATCCTCGCAACACATTTGAGCTTATATGAGGATAACTCCACACGCTATACATCACCAACAAACATAACCTCAAAAATTTTCTAAGGCTCTTTCACAAAGCTCTTCGGATCCTCAATGATCTTTTAACTTGTGAACTCTGGGGATTCATCCTAAAAAATCATGAAACTAGATATATCAACCACATACTGACGACCCACTGCTTGTTGACCAATCTAATTTGCTACAAATTGAGTCAACATCTGAATAGCATTCCAGAACTCAACATTGGTGATATCTTCATGAGGGGTTGCTCTTCTTGTGCATTGGAAGCTTATTGACCTTGAGGATTAGCATTCCTCCTAGCAAAATGTTGAATAGATCTTCATGGAGATATAATCTGAAAAGACACGAGTAAGCACGAGCTGGAAGAAACTTTAATAGAGTTAAACTTTATCGCACAAACATGGGTAAGAAGAAAGTGAAAGTTCCTAAATGTCGTAGCTTCCTCATTGTATATATGGTGTGCTTCATACCGATAAGGAAGACTCTACTAGACACAACTTCATAGTAACCCTAGAACTCTTGAACTCTATGTTCTGATACCAAGTTTTTCATGCCCCAAGCCTACACCGTGGACTTGGCCAACACTTGAGAACCATTGTTGGTTGTCAAACGAACCATTGGTCTGGTTGACTACTTACTGGAAGACCACCTCAAGCATTTAAAGGCTTCAAACATAAGTAAATCATTAACATTTTAAAATGCTCAAATCATAGTGTCTGAAAAATATTCAATGCAATTACAATAGTTTGCAAAACATCTTTATTGAAAAGAAAGTACTAAGAGACTCCTCAACTTTATCTACCTATGAAGCTTCTATAATTCAACATGAATGTCAAGACAAGACCCGCGACACCCTAAAATGGATAGATTGAAAAGAAAATGGAATCCTCCGGAATGCAAGGATGCTCACCAAAAACTAATTGGAGAGCAAACTGATCTCAACGAAATGCCCATTGATGATAAAAACCTATATCTGCATCATAAAAAGATGCAGGTCAAATGACATCAGTACATTGAATGTAAGAGTATGTAATAAAGCCGAATGAATAAACTACTGAACTGATAAAGCTGAAGAACTACTCACCTCAACTCAGCTCAACTCAACTCCAAACATAGGTGAAAGATGGAATTTTTAAATCTTTACAAGTAAAAGAGGCTAACTCAAAGATGTAAAAGAAAATACAATAAAATAACTTTTAAATTATTAGGGAGATTCTATAACAAAAAATCATCACTATGAGAAATGTGATGAAACAACATCTCACCGCGCTACCAGAACTGTCTTATATCTTGTCGGGATATAGGTTACCTCAACTAAGTGGATCCACTAAAGCTCTTCTCGAAAGAAATAAGGAATCGTCTAAAAAGTACGATTCTTTACCCATGTTGGCTACATGGTTTATGATGATTTTGAGTTGTCTAAAATCATCCTCATGTTGGTGCTCAATGCAACTCTCAATAAATATAGATTCTCATGCTCAAATGTATACATCATACTCTTTCTCAATTTGAGGTAATTGCTTAAATTATCCTCTTAAAAGAGGTAATTTCTCTCAAATATCTTTGAAAACTCTATCTGAAAAATAAAGTTCTCTTTATCAATGTAAAAGTAATACATTTGGGACTCAATCAGTTCCTTTAAACTTTACTCAAAAATCTCACTTTAAACTCTACTCAAAACTCTTCTTTAATTTCTCAGAAAATCGGTTTAAGACAAAATGTTTGGTTAAAAAGATTCTAAATAATAACTCAATAAATTCTCAATTATGACTCAACAATAGGGTTCATGCTGAAAAATAGACATGAACAATCAACTCAAGAATCTCAATGCAAAATATAGCAACTCAATAATCAAGGAATAGAATTCAGAACTCATCAACCAAACTCATCTCAGGAATTATCAAAATTAAGGATGTAACTCTAAATTATTCTTTACTAATAGAAATTAGATATAGGGAGTGAGGACGACCTCAGTCCACATTATGATAGCCTTACATACCTGGAAGAACAAAGTTCTTGACGAAATTCTAAGAACGCTAGAAAATCCTAGCTTTTCTCCTCTTGATTCCTTGCTCTGAGTCTTTGAAGTGTTAAAGACTATAAAAGAATGTTTTAACAATGTTTAGACCCTTAATTAGGTTAAAAAGTGTGAGACCCCGTGGTTCTTTCGCATAATATGTGTATCATTGCATGAGTGTATAAGGTTCATATGTCTTGGTATATCACGTCAGGAGAATAATGTTTCAAAGGAGTGGTAAAAATCAAAGAATTAGACTAACGTCATGGGTCAAGGATGCCCTTAAACAAGTCTGAGTTAAAGAATGTCTCTTCTAGCACCCCGCCCGTTCAAAAGATTTAAGCTAACCAGTACCTTTGGGGTAAGACAAAGAGGGTCTTATATGCTAAAAAGGATGTTCCATAAGGTTATATATTCTCCCAATGATTGTAAGTTAAGTTTTGAAGTCAAGCATGTTAGGAAATAAAATTCGACAAAAGTTAGAGTATGTTTCTTTGATGAACTTTCTGCAATTTGGGTTAAATGTCCCAGAGCTTTTCTCCCAATCTATAAATATTTAGAAGAACCCCAATATACAAAATTGAAGGTCTACGATTCCACCTTTCAATGCACTAAACCATTTGTCCATACGACTTCAAAATTAAGAGATATTTAGATTTTAGTGAAATTGTACAAGCAGGCACGTGAAGGTGGGGCCCTAGCCCCAATGTCGGTTTAACCTTATAAGATCTTATTTCCCTTTGTTTTATCACATTTTTTCTACCAAATAATAAGAAACCAGTCCTAAATCCTCTCTGAAGGTTCCCATATGATCCAAGCAAATATCTACAAGATTTCAACGTGGTTTCACCTCGGAATATTCATAGAGATTGTGTTACTACTTTCATCCTCGTTGGTTGTGATTTTAAGGATTCTTTATAGTGAAGGAGTCTCGATTTTAGGTGCTCTTTTTGCAGTTTGGAGCTAAAGATTCTCACCCTTCATTTTATTGAGTGAGTACAAGTTATAGTTATGCTATGTAAGCAAGAACATGAATAGACCGCTGGAAAGTCATATTTGGATAGTTATGTGATGTTGGACTATTTTTGAAGTATTTTCTGATGTTGTTCTTGCTGAAATATTCGAAAATGATTTGTTTGTGTGTGGTTTTTGTTGATATGAGTCTGGAAGAGAAGAAGAAGTATAGATGGGTAATTAATTATAAGATGAATAAATGAAACGTTGGTTCTATTATTGCATTTCAATTTTCGAATGGTTTCTTCTTGGTTCAATGTCTTGTGTTTGAGGAGACTTTTTGTTATTGAGGAGACATGCTAAAATAATATAAACTCCATCAATTTTAAGTTAAGAATTTTCCCTTTTATTCTGTTATTGCTTATGAAAAGAAAGACATGATTCAAAATGTAATTATTGGACGAACTTATAGGATGGTGACCGGAAGCCGTAATTTCAAGTTATTATGGTTATATTGAACAATTAGAGGACTGTATTACATATATTTTTAATAGAATTAATGGTTTGAAGATTAATGGTTGGGATTTTATTGTGGTTATTTTTGGGTTGGAAAGGACGGGTGTGGCGATACGCCAAAATTTTATTGTTGTGCAAGCATTATCTATTTGGTTGTTGTTGACTATTGCATAGGCCTCCACTTGTTAATAGCTTCTGCAAAAATGTATGTTATGTCATTAATTTGGGGTTGTAATTTTGAGAAGAAAAGGTAATGAAGCATACATTTAAAAAGGGACTGGCGAGCTAATCACTCTGCTAGTAAGCTCTAAATTGCTACTTTAACCCTGACGTGTTAATAGCCTTCCTGTAATGGTTGTGTGACATGATTTTTTGTAGATTACATACTGTAAGGAAGGGGTAAAATCCATAATGATACTGCAACACCCAGAATTGAGGTATGTTAAGGCTAAGCATTGTACTTCATTTGAGCACGAATTTTGGAATACTAAGTCTTCAAATGTTGTTTTACTATTCTATTGCTAGAAAGACCTTTTTGTTGAAGGCATTGAGATTGTAGCTGTCATATTTTTGTGACTCCATTATGTTGTTATTCCACTCATTCGGTTATATGGGGTATTCGATGTCTTTATGTCATTTTTTGTTCTCTTGACTATAGGTCGATGTGTACAAATTCTTATTCTTGTTTAGGTGTTGTAACTTAAAAAGATTAGGGATGAACAATATGAATTTGAAATCAGTCTTCCTTCCTCACTACTTTATATTTTTTTTAAACTTTAAAATAGTATGTCAATCACCGAAACTCTTAAATGTAACACGTATGTTTAAACTACTAAAGGACGCGTTTTTTTGAAATAGTTTCTTTTACAAACTACTAAGGAAACATATATAGAAACTAAGTGAAGAACTTTAAGCTATTTATGAACATCCTCAAGTTTAATTTACCTTTTTAAATCCAAGTTAATTGCTCAAGCTTAATCTACAAGTATATGAGGTTCTACGAGACATTTACATGTGATACGAAAGTGAATACGAGATTATGAGAACAAGAGTACCAATGGTCCAAGACTGGCAACATAATTATGGTAACACAAATGCATTATGAATCCATGACATGACATGTTATGCATTCTACTCGCGAGCTATAATCTGAAGTTATGGGGCCTATTGCCTATATTTATACGTATAAGACATAAATGGCCACAAATTGGAAAATAAGATGTCGGTTCACTATCGGAAGGCACCACAATTGCTAGCACTTGGTTGGGTATGACATGCATTTGCATCTATGTATATGTATTCATGACATACGATTATGCGAGAATACCATGCATATTTAATTTATATAAGGATGGATGTCAGCCATGAAGGCTATCAGAGTTTCTGTTTCAGGTGGTATCTTAATTACCCTTTTACAACAAATATTTATGATTCTACCTTGTGTCTTACATACCAGTACATTTTTATTCGTACTGATGTCTCATTGCCTGGGGACACTACATTTTTGTTTCGTGCGTGCAGGTCCAAATTGGGATTCTGATTGACCTCTTCACTAGGAATCGGGGTTCAATTGTGAGTTAGTAAGCAACCTCTTCCTAGTGCTTTCATAGGTAGTTTACTTTTGTTGTACAATTTGGGTATAATCGAGACCTTGTCCTGACCAGTGCTTATGACACTCTTAGAGGCTATTGTGGACATGATATTCTAGGTTTCTTTCTACATCTTCTAGTCTCCAATCCCATAGTCTTGGCATGTATATGTATATATACATACATACATATATATATATATATATATATATATATATATTTGTGTGTGTATGTACGTATGTATATTTTCAGTTGCAACCTCATTAATCATTCCCCGAGGCTACCCCCTTGATGTAAACATGGGACATAGGATCACGAATGACCCCAAACTAACCGTGAAGATGGCATATCATAAGCGTACTAAAACAAATAAATAAAGAGATACTATGCGGAAGCTAAAACAAGAGATATTGATTGATGGGGAATACCCAATACTGATCGGAATATATATAAAACTACTAAGAGTTCAATCATATTGAACATTCACTTAAATCTAAAGCTGAATTTAATACTATGTCTAAAAAGCCTCTACTGACTAGAATTGCTGGGACATGCCCCAGCTACCTCTAGCAAAAATGAAAGCTGAAATAAAAGACTAAGTATGAAAGACAAGTCTGTTGTCCTCGAAGTATGAGGACTCACCACTGAAGTTGCTGAATATAGATTGAAACCGATCTATGTGTGATCTGGATGCTGAACACATGAACCTACATTATGAAAGGATGTAGCGCAAAGTATGCATCGGGGCTTGGAACGTACTCAGCATGCAGGAAATAGATAATAGTTGAACAAGGTATAAAAGCTGAACAAACATAACAGAGCAATGACAGAATATGAACAGAAACATAGATACTGGAATATAACTAAAAATTGATCTAAATGCAATGACCAAGTACTAATCATGAATTTAACATGTTGAGACTGAATATTGAAGTATAACTAAAAACCCGATCAAATGCACTAGATTCTAACTGTGGGAGCTACTATTACCTGATATAAAACCGTGTGAGCAACGTGGAGTCTAATGCATCCGCCCCATTGAGAGAACCCAATATACCTTAACAGAGGTATAAAGGCATGGCTAGCGTGATCACTAAATTCAATGCCCGACAGAGAGGACTTATAAATCGGAGCATGTAGTTTTGGGACTATGAGGGTACGCTGAACCCTAGTCCAACTAGGTGTTAAGCCTACTCCCAACTAGAAATGTGTATGACACAACATAACTAAAATACTAGATAGCTCAATATTCTAACATGCAAATCTGAGAATGCAACATTTAGGTACTGACAATGAAACATTCAAAACTGGAGCATGTATATCTATTTAACTGACCTAGCAAGTGTAATTCATGAACTAAGAGAAGTTTATGCAAGGAACTAAGCAACGATTTCACAAAAACATGATAATCTAATTAAGAATACTATAACATCTAAATTACAACTAATATCTAAGGTTCTAGAAACCCTAGGTCTAGCAAGATATAGGGAATCAAGAATCTAACTTAATTCTAGGGACCTAGTGGATGAAAGGAACCCACTAGTAAAATCCCATATACCTAGTGATGAAATCTATGGAGAAATCCTTCAATTTCAAGGCTGAAACTTGAAGAAAATCTGTTGTCTTCTGGGAAGGGCTCAGTCGACTTTATCTCCTCCTCTGCTCTAAGTTTTGACAAATTTTGGTGAATAAATCGCTTAGGGTAATTTCTGACTAGAATATTAGGCTTAAACTGAGTAAAAAGACGTAGTTTAGGGGTTAAACAGCGTAGTTTAGATGTCCAACGCATAGGAAAAAAGACCAAAATGACCCCAACTTAAAATCTGGCGAGGCCGACCACGAGGGGTCTGACAGATCGTCACTAGGACCACAGCCCGTCGATTGGTCATTTTCTACTGGCCAGTGTCTACTAGTTTCTAGGCACTCCCCTCTACGGTCCATTTCACTAATCGTGTGAAGGACCACGAATCAGGAAGGCCACTGTGGTTCTTCACTTGGGGATGGGGTCAACTGGTTTAGGCTCACGGATGCCACCACGGCCTGTCATCAAGACCACGGCGCGTGGAGGGCTCTATGGTGTGATGCTTGAGCTCTGGGTGGTTCTGTACTTCCTTCATGTGCCTTCCCATGTCTCGTGAGGATGTCCACGACCTGTGAAGGGCTCTGCGGTCCACCACTATTGGGTTGATGTGAACCACGATAAGGGTGATGAACCGTGGTCTTGATCACGACCCGTGAACCCCTCTGTGGTTCATCTGTTCCTGTTGTTTTCTACTGCAAAGTCCAAGTCTGATTTCTGAGGTGTTACATTTTTCTAATTTGTCTAGCCTAATACTATGTCGGTTTACCCTTCACTAAAACCCCTATATAAGTGTTTTAACTCTAAAATTTCCCTATTGAAAATCATTCTCTCAAAACTACAAAAGAAGATCAAGTCTTCCTCTCAAATATTTCTCTGTCTAGAAAACTTGAAGAAGAAGGGATCAACCTGGTGTTTGCAAGTCAAGTCCCCAATTCCTCCATTGAATTTAAGCAATTGGCATTGAGGTATGATAGTTTTCATCCATGGATTCCTTTCATTCATGGAGGTCCCAAATTCTCCTATTTTCAAAGTTAGAATTCCCCAATTGAGTTAGGGTTTTCTTCTATGTTATGGGTTCCTTTCATTATTGATTTATGATCTTTTATGCATGAATTGTCTTAATATCATGTTTATATGATGATTCCCCATGAACCCATGTAATTCCCATGTTTTCCAAGTAATAATCATATAATGTGGGTTTTGGATTATGAAAGAGATGATATGAAATCAAGCATGAATTGATAGAATTACTTAAATTTATGATGAATTTCTATGAACCCATGTTTAACCCATTTTTTCTAGATGTTGATGATTGAAAGTGGGATTTGGACCTTGAAAGTTTAATTATGGAATTATGCATGTTCTTAAAAAATTTATGTAAATGTTTTAAGGATGCTTTGAAAGTAAAGCATCAATGATAATGTTGTTTTGTTGTTGAAAGGATTTCTCATATACACATGAAGTTTTATTGTGAAAGGTTTTCTCACATAGTATGGATTCGAAGTTGAAAGGTCTTCTCACTTAAATGAATCAAAGATAATGATTTATCCTAATGAAACCTAACTTCGATTGGTTATTGAATGATACCTTTCCATTGATGACTTATGACCTAGCTTGGATTGGAAAGATAACGTGCCCTTCCATGGATAATGAGAACAAGTAAGAAAATGACTATTTCGTGGGATTTATGCTTAGCACCGAGAGTGTATGGAGATGGAAGTTGTCTCGTTGGTAGAGGTCATATTTCAAGAACAATATTCTTATGCCTTACCTATGTGCCCTCATAGGATTATTTTCTAGATAGACATTAGCTAGTGGATCCACTTAAGCTAGAAGTTCATGGTCCTTACCTTGGAAAGTTGGACAACCCTTTTCAGTGTAGGAGACACCGGGGGATCATGTTATAGCTCACATGGTCTCTATGTCGATTAAGGCTAATTCCCACAATAATAATGAACTAAGGTTACTTCAAGAAGTATCTAACGTGTGTTCAAAGAACTTAAAGAGGTTAGCTTGCATTGACCATGTTTTATGAATTATGTTTTCTAACCCTTTCATATCTTGTTTTAGCTTTTGGTCATTGCATGTCATGAAATGTCCTATTTTAGCATGATTTAAATTTTTATATGCATGGATATCATACTTGGTACATTATTTTGTACTAATGCATACTCTTGCCTATATTTCCCTAAATCCAGGGTTCGACAGTCAGGGTTCTTAGTTTCATGGATAGAAATTGATTGAGAGATTCCGAGCTTTGGTAAGTCCTCATGTTTCAATGTAGACTTTTATTGTTTTTAGTTTTCTTTCTTACTTTTAGTTTTTAACATGATGTATGGGCTAGGCCCAATTTCATTATATTCTACTTGATGGCTAATGAGACAAGTGTTTAGACTTCCTCTTTACTTTTATAGAACTTTTGGATTTGAAATGTATTTATTTATCTCTTTGTTCTATGTCTCATGTTGGACCTCTCAGGGTCCTATACACCATGTTACATCAACGGTGTACCCATGGGTTCTGAGAAACTTGGTAATTAGAGCAAAAGGTTTAGAAAGGTCTTAAGATGTCTAATAAGCCACGTCGAGTAGAATTTTGTTCATGAGTGTAAACTGCACCACATTTATGAATGAGAAGGAACAAGATGTTAGGGAACTCTACTTCTTTCATTACTCTAAAGTAGTGTGATAGGGTTGAACTCTATAAAGTCTCTTCCCTAATCCTTATCTGATGCTCTACGGGGTATGGCTACGCGAAGAGCATATGCTAGAATGAATGTGAGGGAGAATGTTGAACAAGAAGCTTCTCCTCAAGCTCCGATCGACCCTTTGGCCGAGCAAGTGACTAAGTGGAGTTTAGGGCTGCTTTTCAGGTGCTGGCCAAAGCCATGATGGCCCAAGCCAATATGGAGGTTGTGGTACCCGTGAACCCAAATGTGAGTACGACGGTATCTAGAGTGAGGGACTTCACTAGAATGAATCCTTCGTAGTTTCATGGTTCTAAGGTTAAGGTAGATCATCAAGAGTTCATTGATGAGGTTTACAAGGTGTTGATTATGGGAGTGACACAGGTGGAAAATGAGGAATGGGCCACTTGTCAACTTAAGGGTGTTACTTAAATATGGTACAACCAATGGAAAGAAGGGAGACGGGAAATGCAGGTCCTCTTGATTGGGAAAATTTCAAAGTTTCTTTCCTTGATAGGCTCTTTCCCCTTGAGATGAGGGAGGAAAAGGAGCTTGAGTTCATCAACTTTCGTAAAGGGAGTATGAGTGTGAAGGAGTATGCTTTGAAATTCACACAATTGTCTTGATATGCTCCCACAGTGGTTGTCGATCCTAGGGAAAAGATGAGTAAGTTTGTTTTCGGGTGTTTCTAAAATGGTGGTTAAAGAATGTCGTACCGCAATGCTCATTAATTACATGGATATCTATCGTCTCATGGTACATGCTTAACAGATTGAAGAGGAGAAATTTAAGGAAAAGTCTAGGGAGACGAAGAGCGCTAAAACCGGTGATGGTAATTTCTCTCATTCGATGGACATGGTCGTTCTAGATTCTGATAAAGGTTTTCTAGTCAAGGTTCCTCCAATGCTCCTTCTAAATTCAGCAAAGATAGGGTGTCTAACCCTAGACCTTAAGGAGGGGATGGTAATGGATCTTCATTACATGTGTCTACTTGTGCGAGGTGTGGAAAGAAGCACAAAGGTAAGTGTCTAGATTGGACAGATGATTGCTTTGGTTGTGGTTAAAGTGGTCATAAGATGAGGGATTGCCCAATGCTTACAGCTTATGGAAGAGACAGCAAGCAAGCTCCTCCTAGTGGTTCGGGTTCCAACGCTCCCAAGAAATACCGATTCTATGCACTTCTAACTCGTGGTGAGCAAGAGGCTTCCCCTAATATGGTTACCGGTATGTTAAAAATCTTCCACCTCAACATTTTTGCATTTGTTGATCTCGTTGCTACCTTGTCTTTTGTGATGCCATATGTGTCTATGAGGTTTGATGTGCTTCTGGATGAGCTGTTAGATCCTTTTTCCATCTCTACTCTTGTTGGTGATTCTATTGTTGTTAAGAGGGTCTATAGAAAGTGTCCCATTTCATTATCCCGTAGAGTTACTCTTGTGGATTTGGTAGAGCTTGATATGCTAGATTTTGATGTTATCCTCGGTAAGGATTGGCTGCACTCATGTTATACTTCTATTGATTGCAGAACTCATGTAGTCAAGTTTCAGATTCCAAATAAGCCTGTTCTAGAATGGAAAGGGGGAAATTCTAAGCCTAAGGGTTAGTTTATCTTTTGTCTTAAAACTAAGAAGATGATTGTTAAGGGTTACATTTACCATCTAGTTAGGGTGAGAGATATGTATTCTGAAACACCTACTCTTAAGTCGGTCTCCATTGCTAATGAGTTTCTGGATGTGTTCCTAGATGATCTACCCGTTATTCCTCCCGAAAGGGAAATATATTTTGGTATTGACCTTCTCCCAGATACGCAACCTATTTCTATTCTTCCTTACCGAAATGCTCCAACACAACTTAAAGAGTTGAAGGAGCAATTGAATGATTTGTTGGATAAGGGTTTCATCCGACCAAGTATATCTCCATGGGGTCCTCCAACTTTGTTTGTTAGGAAAAATGATGGTTCTCTCCGTATGTGTATTGACTATCGTCAATTGAACAAAGTTATCATTAAGAACAAATATCCTCTCCCAATGATAGATGATTTGTTTGACCAACTTCAAGGGGCAAGTTATTTCTCTAAGATTGACCTTCGGTCGGGTTATCACCAATTGAGGGTGAAAAAAGATGATATTCCAAAAATGGCTTTTAGAACTCGTTATGGTCATTTTGAGTTCTTGATGATGTCTTTTGGTTTGACTAATGATCCATTCATTTTTATAGATCAGTTGAATAGGGTGTTTAGACAATATCTTGATATGTTTGTGATTTTATTCATTGATGATATATTGATTTATTCAAGAAGTAAGGATGATCACATCAATCATTTAAGGATTGTGTTGCAAATTCTCAAGGACAAACAACCCTTTGCAAAGTTTAGCAAATGTTAGTTTTGGCTAAGGTCTGTAGCTTTTCTTGGCCATATTATTTCAAATAAGTGTATTGAGGTGGATCCTAAGAAGACGTATATGGTTAAGATTTGGCCTAGACCTCTATCCCATTCGCATATTAGAAGTTTATTGGGTTTTGTTGGTTACTATAGAACGTTTGTTGAGGGGTTTTCTTCGATGGCCTCTCCATTGACATCATTGACTCAAAAGAAGGCTAAGTTCATATAGTCTGAAGCATGTGAAAAAAAGCTTTTAGGAATTGAAAGATAGACTTTCTTCCGCTCAGGTGATGACTTTACCAGAAAAGACTGATGGTTTTGTTATTTATTGTGATTTCTCGAGAATTGGGCTAGGGTGTGTACTTATGCAAAATGGGAAAGTTATAGCCTATGCTTCAAGGCAACTTAAAGTTCATGAAAAGAATTTTCCTACCCATGACCTTGAACTAGCGGCGGTTGTTTTTGCCTTAAAGATTTGGAGGAACTATTTGTATGGTATTCATGTTTTCACCGATCATAAAAGTTCACAATATATGTTTAATTAGAAGGATCTAAATCTTCGTCAAAGAAGGTGGCTTGAGTTATTGAAAGATTATGATATGAGTGTTCTCTATCACCCAGGTAAAGCGAATGTGGTGGTGGATGCTCTTGGCCGGTTATCTATGGGTAGTGTTGCTTTTATTGAAAAAGATAAGAAGGAGTTGGCTCCTTAGTGTTGCTTATATTGAAAAAGATAAGAAGGAGTTGGTTTGAGATGTTCATAGATTGGCTCGATTGGGTGTTCAGTTAGTGAACTCCATCAAGGGTGGTGTTATGGTTCGCAATGGTTCAAAATCATCTTTTGTGGTAGATGTAAAAGCCAAGCAATGTCTTGATCCCACTTTGGTAGAATTTAAGGAAGTGGTGCTTAACAAATCTGTGATGGCTTTCTCCTAAGGGGGAGATGGAGTGCTTAGATGTCAAGGTCATTTTTGTGTTCCTAATGTTGATACCTTGAGGGAATAGATCTTGTCAGAATCCCATAGTTCATGATATTATATTCACTCGGGAGCCACCAAGATGTATCGTGATTTGCAGGAGATCTATTGGTGGAATGGGCTGAAGAAGGATATTGTAGGATTTGTGGCTAAGTGTCCTAATTGTCAACAAGTGAAAGTTGAGCATCAAAAACCGGGAGAGTTGTCCCAAGACATTAGCATTGCTACTTAAAATTAAGAAGATTTAAATATGGACTTTATTATTGGTTTGCCTCGCACCCGACGGCAACATGATTCGGTTTAGGTTATAGTAGATCGAATGACAAAATTGGCTCATTTCATTCCCGTCAAGGTTTCTTATTCGGCGGAGGACTATGTTAAGTTGTATTTAAGGGAAATGGTAAAGTTTCATGGAGTGCCTTTATCCATTATCTCTGATCGTGATGCCCAATTCACTTCTAAGTTTTGGAGATCTTTTAAAAAGAGTCTTGGTATCTCGGGTTAAGCTTAGTATGACTTTTCAACCACAAATCGATGGGCAAGCGGAGTGTACTATACAGATTTTGGAAGATATGTTGAGAGCATGTGTGATTGACTTCAAGGGTAATTGGGATGATCATCTGCCTTTGATTGAGTTTGCATATAACAATAGTTATCACTCGAGTATTGGTATGGCTCCATTTGAGGCCTTGTATGGTAGGAGGTGTAGATCTCCTATAGTTTGGTTTGAGGTGTGCGAAGTTTCTCTAATAGGTCCCAAGTTGGTACATGAGGCCATGGAGAAAGTTTGACTTATATATATATTTATATATTACTAAAAGTTGGAAGCTCCTAACCTCAAAGTTGGATTACCATTTTACCCTTCCATTTAATTAAAATGATTAAATATCTAATTAAATACTAATATTTTAATTACATAATAACATAATTTGAATTTCAATAGTTACACTTTAATTCTTTAGTTATGATATTACAATGTCTTTTGTTTTCTACTTCATTTTAGCTTCCATTAGTTAAAAAAACTTTTCATTTCATTTAATTACCTTCTATAAAATCAATAACTTTAGCCTTTGGTCCCTTGTCAAATTAATATAACGCTTTGTTCTTTAAAATGCTCAAAATGTGGTGTATTCATAACACTTTCTGGATAAAGGTATATTCTTTTTATATTAGTTTCTTCAATTAACTTTCCTTTAAGTTGTGTAGAACATAATTTTGCTCTTGTAATTTTTATTCTCTTTTGTTCTTTGTTGTTCATTGCTGGCATTTTCAATCTTCATAGTTTATTTTATATTTATGACGTGGCTTATTTTGCTTAGTTTTCTTTTGAAATTCTCGTATTTGCTCAATCTTTTCCTCTTTTTTATATTATTTTAAGAAATTTGTACTAATTAGCATAGAATACATGTGTAACAAACATGTTCAAGAACTAGTATATATATATATATATATATATATATTTCATTTTGTAATATAGTTTATTAAATATATATTAATAGTGATTTACAACCTTGATTGCTATTTCATATAGACCATTTTGCAATAGGTAAAATATGTCGTTGCAATATATCACGTAAATTATTGATTTATCATAAAAATAACAACCATTGTAAAAGATAAGTTAACCATTGTAATAAACTTTCTACACCAATGGTTATAAACTGTTGCATTTACCAATTATTTTTGTTGCATCAGAAGGATGAAAAACTCATTGTTATAGGAATGTCTATGGCAACACAAAGTTACAATCGTTGCCATAGCTCTATGACCACGCAAGCTAATGAAACATGTGTCCAACTGTTGCGATAGATCTACAACAATGGTTGAGTCTTGACCTTGGCACAACTGAGTTTGGTTTTATTACTTTTGGCATTGTCAAGATATAGGTTTGTCCACTACGAAAGCTAGGTTAAACAATGATCCCTTGAAAAAGTGGCATTCAATCGGATAACAATCAACAACTTTAATAAAGTATGAATATTTAGATATCATGTTCACAAAGTCTTCATTTAATACTAACCTCAGTAAAATATACTTGTTTCTAAACAAACCAATACGACATTCTCCTTTTATCCCACACTATTTTGGGATCTACTTCTTTCAATCTTCTAGTTTTAGCCATGCAAATGTCATTATTAGAGCAATTATGCAAAGAGGTCAAGCTAAATTTAGAATACATCTTTATTTTGAAGAAGTCTTTTGGCAACAAAAAGCAAACTATGATTGGTTTGAAAATAAGGATGGAAACACAAGATTCTTTCACAACATAGTGAAGGGAAGAGGTAAAAGGCTATAGTTGAAGAGAATCCAAAATAATTGTTGTATTAAATCATGAAAATGACAATATAATAAAGGGAAAAAAAGTACCAAATCTAGAGTTAGATTCTTCGTCGTGAGATAAAATGCACAATTCATTCTTGAAAATTACCAAAAGTCGACCTACCAAAATCAAAATGTTAAGATGAGTATATGTTCATGTAACGATGTAACACCTCGGATTCGAAAAAACAAGAAAAAAAATTTAAGATTTTCGAAATTCTCGTGCCAGTTCCTATGGTGCCATCCATGGCCCGTGGAACGACCCACCGATTGTAGGTCAGGTCCGTGGTTGGCCAGTCACTCTTTCCAAAAATGTCAAGTTCCAGTAGTTTTTCAATGATTCACCAGGAGAGACCGTCGTGTAAAGCACGAGACATAAATAGGTTTTATAGGTGAGTATCAGACTTAGTGAGATTTTGAGGTTGAAAGTTGAGGACCATGGTTGGGACCCATGGCCCCTCAATTGGACCACGGCCCGTGGATGGGTCCCATCATTGGGGTCCTGATTTTTGAGCCTCTAATACCAAATGACGGACTAATAGGACAGTCCGTTGGTGGAAACATGGACAATAGGTTATCACTGTCGATAATGTCAGCAGTTATTTTCTTAGGGGCTTTTGGTCTTTTCCTAATTATTCTAGCCTAATACTATATCATTTTACCCTTCACCAAAACTTCTATATAAGCATTTTAACCCCCAAATTTCCCCAATTGAAATCATTCTCTCAAATTTACAAAAGAATAATAAGTCTTCCTCTCAAATATTTCTCTCTCTAGAAAGCTTGAAGAAGAAGGGATATACCTAGGGTCTCAAGTCAAGTCTCTAATTCCCCCATTGAAGTCAAGCTTTTGGCATTGAGGTATGATTATTTCATCCATGGATCCCTTTCCTCCATGGTGTTCCTAAATTCTTCAATTTACAAAGTTAGAATTCATTGATTTAGTTAGGGTTTTCTTCTATGTTATGGGTTCTTTTAATTATTGTTTTAATTGATTCATCTATGATCTTTTATGCATGAATGGAGTTAATTTCATGTTTTTATGATGATCCCCATGAACCTATGTAATTCCCACATTTTTTCCAAGTTATGATCACATGATGTGGGTTTTGGATTATGAAAGAGAAGTTTATTAAATCAAGAATGTTCTTATGAAATTGATGTAAATGTTTTAAGGATGCTTTGAGAGTGAAGTATCAATAATGTTGTTATTGTTGTGTTGATGAAAGGATTTCTCATATACACATGAAAGCATGATTGTGAAAGGTTTTCTCACATAACAAGGGTTCTTAGGGTTGAAAGGCTTTATCACCTAAAATGAACCAATGTTAATGAGCTATTCTAATGTTAAGGCAAGAGGAGATTACCCATGCTCTCCAATTGAAAGACACGGGGCAATTACCTATGTCATATGATGTAAGGACAAGAGGTGATTACCCATGTTCCTTTAACAGTTAAGATGAATATGAATAAGAACTATTTCGTGAAAGTTAAGCTTAGAACTGAGTAGACAAGTAGCGGTTAGCCGTGTCCCATAAACTATGTGCTAACATAGGATTTTCTAGATAGACATTAGCTAGTAAATCCACATAAGCTAGAAGTTCATGGTCCTTACTTTGGCAAGAGGACAACTCCTTTTCGGTGTAGGGCAAACACTAGATTCCATGATAATAGCTCTCATGGCCTTATATGTTGGTTAAGGCAACTTCCCACAAGCAAGTTATGATGAATTAAGGTTACTTCAATAAAGTATCTCATACATGTTTCAGATGATGATTACGTGCATTGACCATGTTTTATAAGTCATGTTTTCTAATTCTTTATCGCATGTTTTATCATGGTCATTGCATTTCATGAAAGTATCTCTTTTAAGTATATTTTCAAATGTTTTATGCATGGCTATCATACTTGGTACATATTTTGTACTAACGCATGTTCTTTCATACATTTCCCTAAATGTAGGGTTCAACAATCAGGGTTCCCAGTTTTGTGGCTAGAGTTTGTTGAGGAGATTTCGAGCATTGGTGAGTTCTCATGCTTCGAGGACCGAATACTTACTATTTTCAATCTTTTCTTATTTTCAGTTTTGGAACATGATATACAGGCTTCGCCTAGATTCATTCTTATATACTAGATCGCTTTGAGACGATGTTTAGATTTTCATTATGTTCTAGTAGACTTTGATATATTGAACTGTCTTTTAAATCACTTTATTCTATTTCTTGTATGATGAAAGCTAAGTGACTTGTATGGGGCCTCTCGGGGTCTTATACGCCATGTTACGCCTAGGGGCTACCTTGGGCCGTAACAAACTTGGTAATCAAAGCACAATGTTTAGAAAGGTCCTAGGAAGTCTCATAAGGCACGTCGAGTAGAGTCTTGTTCATAAATGTAAAGCGCGCCACATTTATGAATGAGAGGCTATAAGATGTTTAGGAAACTCTACTTCTTTCATTACTCTAAAGTCATGCGATAGAGTTTAACTCTATAAGGTCTCTCTCCTAATCCTTATTCGATGCTCTATAGGATATGACTACTCAAAGATCTTATGCTAGAAGGAATGTGAAGGAGAATGTGGAATAAGAAGCTCCTCCTCAAGTTCCGGTCGACCCTTTGGTTGAGCATGTGACTAATGCGGAGTTTAGAGCTATTTTTCAAGTATTGTCTTAAGCCATGATGGCCTAAGACAATATGGAGTTTGTGGTCACGTGTACTCAAATATGGGTACGGCGACATCTAGAGTGAGGGACTTCACTAGAATGAATCCTACGTAATTTTATGGTTCTAGGGTTGAGGAAGATCCTCAAGAGTTCATTGATGAGGTTTATAAGGTGTTAATGATCATGGGAGTGACGCCGGTGGAAATGGCAGAATTGGCCGATTGTCAACTTAAGAGTGTTACTCAAATTTTGTTCAACCAATAGAAAGAGGGGAGACAGGAAGATGCGGGTCCTCTCGATTGAGAAAAGTTCAAAGTTCCATTCCTTGATAGGTTATTTTCCCTTGATATGAGGGAGGCAAAGGTGCTTGAATTCATCAACCTTCGTCAAGGAAGTATGAGTGTGAAGTAATATGCTTTGAAGTTCACACAATTGTCTCGATATGCTCCTACTATGATTGCCAATCCTAGGGAAATGATGAGTAAGTTTGTTTCAGTTATGTCTAAAATGGTGGTTAAGGAATGTCGTACCACTATACTTGTCAATGATATAGACATTTCTCATCTCATGGTTCATGCTCAACAAATTGAAGAGAAACTTAAGGAAAGGTGTAGGGAGGCAAAGAGAGCTAAGACCGGTGGTGGTAACTTCTCGCATTCTAGGTCCACTGGACAAGGTCGTTATGAGTTTCGACAAAGGTATTCTAGTCAAGGCTCCACCAATGCTCCTTCTAAGTTCAACAAAGAGAGGGTGCCTAACCCTAAGCCTCAAGGATGAAGTGATAGTGGGTCCTTGTTGCCTACTTTTGCTAAGTGTGGAAGGAAGCACGAAGGCAAGTGCCTAGCAGGTTCCAATGCTTGCTTCGATTGTAGTAAGATGGACCACAAGATAAAATATTGTCCTTTAATTTTTAAGAATGATATAGATAATTGTCAAAGGGTTCAGCCTAATTCTTCATCTGGTCCTAATGGTTCGAGTTCAAATGCTCCCAAGCAAAACAATTTTTATGCACTTCAGACTCATGGTGAACAGAGGGTTCTCCCAATGTGGTTGCATGTATGTTGAAAGTCTTTCAACTTGATGTTTATGCTTTACATGACTCCGGTGCTACCTTGTTTTTTGTGACGCCATATGTGGCTATGAGGTTTGATATTCTTCCGGATGTGTTGTTAGATCCTTTTTCTATCTCTACTCATGTTGGTGATTCTATTTTGGCCAAGTGGGTTTATAGAAAGTGTCTCATTTCCTTGTACCAGAGAATTACTCTTGTTGATCTCATAGAGCTTGATAAGCTAGACTTTGATGTTGTCCTTGGTATGGATTGGTTGCATTCATGTTATGCTTCTATTGATCGTAGGACTCGTGTAGTCAAGTTTCAGTTTCCTAATGAGCCTGTCTTAGAGTTGAAAGGGGGAAATTATATGCTTAAGGGCCAGTTTGTCTCTTGTCTTAAAGCTAGAAAGATTATTTCTAAGGGTTGCATATACAATCTAGCTAAGGTGAGGGATGTGAATTCTAAAACCCCTACTCTTGAGTCGGTCCCTGTGGTTAATGAGTTTTTGGAAGTGTTCCCAGATGATTTACCTGGTATTCCTCCCGAAAAGAAAATAGACTTTGGTATTAACCTTCTCCCAGATACGTAACCTATCTCTTTTCCTCCTTACCGAATGTCTCTAGCAGAACTAAAGGAGTTGAAAGAGCAGTTGAAAGATTTATTTGATAAGGGTTTTATCCAACCGAGTATCTCTCCATGGGGTGCTCCAATTTTGTTTGTTAGAAAGAAAGATGGTTCACTTCGTATGTGTATTGATTATCAGCAGTTGAAGAAAGTTACATTTAAGAATAAGTATCCTCTCCCAAGGATAGATGAATTGTTTGACCAACTTTAAGGAGCAAGTTACTTTTCCAAGATTGACCTTCGATCAGGTTATCACCAATTAAGGGTGAATAAAGATTACATTTTGAAGGAGACTTTTCAAACTCGGTATAGTCATTATGAGGTTTTGGTAATGTCTTTTTGTTTGAGTAATGCTCTGGCGGCATTTATGAATTTTATGAATATGGTGTTTAGACAATACCTCGACATGTTTCTTATTATGTTCATTGATGACATATTGATCTATTCGAGAAGTAAGGGTGAATATGTTGATCATTTGAGGATTGTTTTGTGAATTCTCAAGGACCAACAACTTCTTGCAAAGTTTAGCAAATGCGAGTTTTGGTTAAACTCCGTGGCTTTTCTCCATCATATTATTTCAAGTAAGGGTATTGAGGTAGATCCTACGAAGACATACTTGGTTAAGTGTTGGCCTAGACCTCTATCCACTTCGAATATTAGAAGTTTCTTGGGTTTGGCTAGTTACTAAAGAAGGTTTGTTGAGGGAGTTTTTTCAATTGCTTCTCCATTGACAACATTGACTCAAAAGATGGCTAAGTTCATATGGTCCGAAGCATGTGAAAAGAGTTCTCAGGAATTGAAATATATACTTACTTTCACTCCCGTGTTGACTTTACCAGAAGGAATTGATTTTTTTGTTATTTATTGAGATATCTCAAGAATTGGGCTAAAATGTGTGCTTATGCAAAATGGGAAAGTTATTGTTGCTGCTTCAAGGCAACTTAAGATTCATGAGAACAATTATCCTACTCATGACCTTGAACAAGCGGCGATTGTTTTTGCCTTAAATATTTAAAGGTATTATTTGTATGGTGTTCATGTGGATGTCTTTATTAACCACAAGAGTTTGCAATATGTGTTTTATCAAAAGGATCTTAATCTTCGCCAGAGAAGGTGGCTTGAGTTGTTGAAGGATTATGATATGTGTGTTCTCTATCACCTCAGAAAGTGGAACGTGGTGGTGGATGCTCTTAGTTGACTATCTATGGGAAGTGTTTCTCATGTTGAGGATGATAAAAAAGAGATGGTCTGAGTTGTTCATAGATTGGTCCGATTGGGTGTTCGGTTAGCAGACTCTACCAAGGGTGGTGTTATGGTTCACAATAGGTTAGAATCGTCTTTTGTGATGGATGTGAAAGCCAAGCAAATTCTTAATCCAACATTGGTTGAATTGAAGGAAGTGGTGCTTAGAAGGTCCATAGAGGCTTTCTTCCAAGGGGGAGATGGAGTACTTAGATATCAAGGTCGTTTATGTGTTCCTAATGTTGATGACTTGAGGGAACAAATCTTGTCAGAAGCCCATAGTTCTCGATATTCCATTCACCCAGGAGCCACCAAGATTTACAGTGATTTGTGGGAGATTTATTGGCTGAATGGGATGAACAAGGATATTGCGGGATTTCTGGCTAAGTGTCCCAAATGTCAATAAGTGAAAGTTGGGCATCAAAAACTGGGAGGTTTATCCCAAGATATTAGCATTCCTACTTGGAAGTGGGAAGATTTGAATATGGACTTCATTGTTAGCTTATCTTGCACCCGGTGGCAACATGACTCGATTTGGGTTATTATAGATCGAATGACGAAATCGACTGATTTCATTCCATTCAGATTTCTTATTCGGCGGAGGACTATGCTAAGTTGTACTTGAGAGAAATGGTAAAGTTGCATGGAGTGCCTTTATCCATTATCTTCAATCGTGGTACCCAATTCAATTCTTAGTTATAGAGATCTTCTCAAAAGGCTCTTAGTACTCGTGTTAAGCTTAGTACGACCCTTTATCCACAAACTGATGGGCAAGCAGAGAGTACTATCAAAACTTTGGAAGATATGTTAAGAGACTGTGTAATTGACTTCAAGGGTAATTGGGATGACCATTTGCCATTGATTGAGTTTGCATATAATAATAGTTATCAGTCAAGTATTGGTATTACTCCATTTGAGGTACTTTATAGTAGGAGGTGTAGATCTCCAATAGGTTGGTTTGAGGTGGGTGAAATTTCCCTAATAGGTCCCGAGTTGGTACATGAGGGTATGGAAAAAGTTCAACTTATTAGAGAAACGTTGAAAATGGTTAAAGTCGACAAAAGTCATATGCCGATATTAGAGGAAAAGATCTTGAGTTTGGTGTAATTAATTGAGTCTATTGGAAAATTTCACCCATGAAAGGTGTAATAAGGTTTGGTAAGAAAGGGAAGCTCAGTCCCTATTATGTAGGCCCATATCAGTTTTTGAGGCGTATTGGTAAGATTGCTTATGAACTTTAATTGCCTAATGAATTGGCATCGGTGAATCCAGTTTTCCATGTCTCCATGTTGAAGAAATGTGTTGGTGATCCGACATCTATAGTTCCCTTAGAAGATTTGGGAGTTATGGAGAATTCAGTTAGTTGAGGGTGCTACTTGGGAGGCCGAGGTCGATATGATGTCCCGTTATCCTCATATATTTCCTTCTACCCCTACTTTATCTTGAGGTATTAAAATCCTCATGGTTTACTTTTTTTGTGTCATGTGTCTTAGATATTCCCATGATTTCTTCATTTATACATGTTCATGAAAAAAAAGGTTAAGTTTTGAGAAAATGAGACAACTTGATTGATTTCTACATGTTTATGTGCATTGACTATGAGTTATATATAGACTTCATGATATGATGTTTTGAACATGCTTCAACTTGGAGTTGATGTTTCCTCCTCGGATATGTGCATTATTTACTTGCATTTATGTTAGGTTGTTAGACCCTCCGTATGATGTCTTGAATCTCATTCAAGGACGAATTATCCCAATAGGGAGATAATGTAACCCCTTGGATTCGAGACGATAGAAAAAAAATTCAAATTTTAGAAATTATGGTGCAAGTTCCTACAGTGCCATCCACGGCCCATGGAAAGACCCGCAGATCGTAGGTCAGTTCCATGGTTTGCCAGACAGTCTTTCCAAAAATGTGAAGTTCCAATACTTTTTCACCGGTTCACAAGGACGGAACGTCGTCCAAAGCACAAGCCGTAAATAGGTTTCGTAGGTGAGTCCTAAACTTAGTGAGATTTGGAGGTTGAAAGTTGAGGACCATGGTTGGGACCCACGGCCCATGGGTGGGTCATGTCGTTGGAGTCCTGATTTTTACTCTCTACACCAAATGACAGACGAACAGGATGATTCATTGGTGGAACCACATACCATAGGTCATCACCATCGATGGTGTCAACAGTTATTTTCTTAGGGGCTTTTAGGTCTTTTCCTAATTATTCTAGCCTAATACTATATCGTTTGACCCTTCACCAAAACCCCTATATAAGCATTTTATCCCCCAAATTTCCCCAATTTAAATCATTCTCTCAAATTTACAAAAGAAGAACAAGTTTTCCTCTCAAATATTTCTCTTTCTAGAAAGCTTGAAGAAAAAGGGATCAACCTAGGGTTTCAAGTCAAGTCTCCAATTCCCCCATTGAAGTCAAGCTTTTGGCATTGAGGTATGATGATTTTCATCCATGGAGCCATTTCCTCCATGGAGTTCCCAAATTCTCCAATTTAAAAAGTTAGAACTCTTTGATTTAGTTATGGTTTTCTACTATGTTATGGGTTCTTTTAATTATTGATTCAATTGATTGATCTATGATCTTCAATGCATGAATTGAGTTAATCTCATGTTTTTATGATGATCCCCCATGAACTCATGCAATTCCCATGTTTTTTCCAAGTTATGATCATAGGATGTGAGTTTTGGATTATGAAAGAGAAGTTTATGAAATCAAGCATGTTCTTATGAAATTGATGTAAATGTTTTAAGGATGCTTTGAGAGTTTTTCCAATCTAGAACGTGTCCCATTAGTCTTGCTAAGATGATCTAAACTAGAAATTGAGAGATGATCAAAGGCCCTCATTGAAAATGAATCCACTTAACCCTAAAAGCAACCAACCAAAAGAAATAAATGTTTCCTTTTGTCTGAATGTTTTAGCCTAATGAATACGATTTCTTTCCATACACCCAACTCACCTTCCCAATATTTGTTTTGACCCTAGTCCCTCCTTGGATATTGTGCACCTTAACTCAGGCTAAAAGCCTAAGTTAAGGGTGGGTACTTCAGAAGTTACAAAAATCTTGGCCCTGGTCCTCTAAAAAGGACATTGTACACCTCAACTCATACAAAATACATAAGTTGAGGGTGACTATAGTAAAGGAAACTATAGAAAGGGTATAAAAAAGAGTTGTTTGTAGAAAAAGACGAAAGCGAGCAGAAAGGTTAGTAAAAGATGTGAATGAATCAAAAAGAAATAAAGAGAGAAACACTTGAATAAATAAGATGAAGAAAAAATATGAAATGAGCAAGAATGTCAAGTCATAGTCACACTAGTACCTGAATGAAATATAAAGAGAAAGAACAGAAAAGCAAGAAAATGGTCAAAGTGGTTGTAAAATAGCTAATGTAATATCAAGGAGGGCAGAAAAGTCACTACGTATCCAAATATACCACACCTGACCCTGAGCCTATGTTACATGCTAAGAAAGTTTCGCAGTGCTCTTAGTTAACCAGTCTGAAAAGTCAAAGATGAGAAAATAAGGACAAGCCTATGGTATTGAGCCATAATTGTATTTAAATTTATTTCTGAGTGTGAGTATATAATGAGTCACTAAAATAAAAAAAAATCAAATCTTGTGTGAAAAAGGGATTTCTTTGTGGAAAGGTCACATGTTACATTGTTGAAAAGTTGGCATCTTGGTGGTTGTTGTTTGTGTATGTGATGGTGTCTGTTGGTATGTCTATGTCATGTTTTGATTTGCATAAGTTAGCTTGTTGAGTTTAAATGAAAAGATTTGCATTGTGCTGAAAAGAGTTAAAGAAGGGGAAGTTGATAGAAAATGTCATGTGATTGCTTGAATTTGTATGTTGCTTCTCCATAAGAGTCGATTAGAGTTTGTTGTGTCACTTGAGGACAAGCAATGATTTTAAGTTGAGGGTTTTTATGTACCGTTAGTTTACGATATTTTTGATACATTATACTTAAAGTTCGCATGCGTCTTAGGCATTTTTTTTATTAGATATGATGGTGTTTGGTCTAACTTTACAGAAAATCGGCTTCTGAAGCAATTGAAGTTGAATGTAGCTAAACCAACAGGAGTTTGGAAACCAATGAGCCCACTCATGAGTCATCACTCACTTGACGAGTCGTAGGTGAGGCCATAGATGGAGGTGCAAGGAAACCTAACCAAGGTGGAACCACGGAGGCAGATGACGGATCGTAGTATTAATGACGTATCGTAGATGATGGTCGTCATTTGATTCAGAGAAAAGGAGTTCCAGTACTTGAACAATGGAGGAACGGGATGGATCGTGCATAGACCTACATGCCGTAGGTAATGACCGTCGTTTGAAGACCATAGGATTTTGGCCAAGTGCTGAACCACAGAGCAACCCGCGAACTGTTGTCTGAGCCACAAATCGTTGGTGGCTGACGTCAATTGAAACTGCTCAAAACCGGAACTTCCTAGTTTTTCTTTTCCTGCTTGGTTAAGAACTTAGTTTCTATAAATATAAGTTATATTTTTTCATTTTTGTGATGCTAGACCTTTTGGGAGACTTTACCTTTGGCTTTGAGAATTATTTTACATACTCTTTTAGCATATAATTCTTAAAGTGTGTTTATGCAATTTGCTTTTGGATTTCATCTATTCCAATTGTAAGTTTATGATTTCTATTTCAAACTCAACAATGAATTGTGATAATTCAAGCATTAATAGCTAAATCCACAACTAGGGTTGTGGGAACCATGAGTAATTAACAAGGTAAAACCAATAACTAAGTAATTCTTGAATGTGTTTATGCATGTTGTTGATCCTTTCGTTTAGAATGCTTTCTACCGACGCGCAACATTAGAACTAGCCTCATTCCTACTTGTCGGACCAAGGAGGTAGCGAATGAGAAAGGGATTAGACAACGGAGATTTAGACGTGATAATCCGCTATCTAACAGCCTGACCCACTTATTGTGAAGGCTAATCTGGGGTTAAGGGTAAGGGTTAGTAAAGCATACACCCGTAGACGGACCAAGTTGTGTGGTGAAATTCCCTATTTGGAGGACCAATCACTTAGGAGATACATAACTTACCAACCTTGCATGTTAAACACAAGAATAGAGTTACTATTATTGGAATTACTGCATTAAGAACATGTGAGAACACATGTACCCTAGTTTTCTGTCACGACCCAAGCCTAGGGCCTAGATGTGACCGGCGAATGGGAAACCCGAAGGAACTCCAAACAAGCCTCATAGCATATCATTACACAACCTTGGTCACAGAAGCAATTAAATGACCATAAGCGATAAGCATAATCAAGGGGAAATCGGGACTAAGGGAACAAGAGAAAAAAAAAATAATACATAAATACCATAGATGAGTCAAGCTCAAGCAAAATACACAACTTGTCCAACACCACCTCTAAACATGGGTACTTAGCGGGGGCCAAGACAAACTACCAGGCTCACCCTTATAGTCAATACATAATCAAAGGGGAAAAGTCTTATACATAGCAAGAGATCATAAGCAACATCCCCAAAATGGAGGACTCACCAATGAGCTCGATAGAAAATCGTATTAGCCACGCGGAGGAGGATGGTCAAGCGGTGCTCCGGTCCCTACATGGTGACATCATGTAGGCATAGAGTATGCATTAGTACGTTTGAATGTACTAAGTATATGGATACAATGCAATGCAATAATAAATGGACATCATAGGCAAAATGCATAATCATACCCGATAGATAGCATATTAATGAGATGATATGTATAATGATGCTTACATAAAAATCATATTTAGTAGGGCATAGTACATATGTAGCGAGTTACCATCAATATAGTATTTCCAAGGCCTACCACCCCCTTGGAGAGGCAAAAGAGTACAAACCCCTCAATGTGGTTACCCGGGCCTACCACCCCCCGAGCTATGGACCAAGGTACAAACCCCTCGATATGGTTATACGGGCCTACTACCCTCCGTACTAGGCAACCAAGGTACCAACCCCTCGATACGGTTACCTGGGCCTACCACCCCTCAAGCTAGGGACCAAGGTACAAACCCCTCGATATGGTTATACGGGCCTACTATCCCCCGTACTAGGCAACCAAGGTACCAACCCCTCGATACGGTTATACGGGCCTACTACCCCCCGTACTAGGCTTGGTCGACTCACAACACTATATAAAGAAAATCATATACATGAATCCATTTCATCATCATTTCAATAATTATATAACCATCCGACTCATAGGACGTACATTGGACCTTTCATTTTCTAAGAATTCTATAAATGAGCATTTTATCAAACACATTGTGGGCTACTGTTCATGTAAATAAAATCTTGTATTTCAAGAGTACTAAGTCCAACCAATTCCAAAATCCATATAAATCAGCCCACCGACAACATACATTTATATATCAACCTTCATAATTTGATCATGGAAGCATGAAAACCATAAACATCACATAATAATGTCATTTCATGATAATATGCAAAATAGACCATAATAGGGTGTGTAGTAGTAATTCCATACTTCAAGAGTTCATAAATAACCATAAGGACCCATAAACTTGAAGTAGTAATAGAGGATAAATGGTTGAACTTGTGGAAAGGAAGGTTTCCACAATCAAACCCACATACCTCAACTTTGAAGAATCCTTGATGAAGATTGGAATGGAGAATTGAAGCTTGAGATTAAGTCTTGAATCCAGAATTAGAGCTTGAGATCTTTGAATTTGGTTGAGAATCTTGGTGGAATTTTGGAGAGGGCTTAGAGAGTGTTTTTGAGTGTTTTGAAGTTAAAAAAATGACCAAGTATGGGACATACCCCCTTTTTATTAAAAAACGTCTCCAACACTTAGCCTCAAAATAGCTCACTGGAAATTGCAAATCTGCATAGACAGGTTGTACGAAAATGGTCATAACTCCTTCATCCTAACTCAGAATGAGGTGAAACCAAGTGCATTGGAAAGCTAACTCAAAGAGCTTTAATTTTGATAGGTTGTGGTTCTTCCAGTTCCTTATGTGCTAAGAGATATGCCCCTTTAAAGTTGACCCTCCAAATCTCATTTTTGCGATTTTCAAATTTTGATACGGTTGCTCTAAAATTCGGGTTAGACCCATTCCCCACTCAATTTGACCCCATGAATATCAATATGAAGTCGAATTTCCAAAATCATGCACAAATTTTGAGATATATGGAAATTACAATTATAGGTGTTTCGTAGCACATTTTCGGGCATTTTTGGGGTTGTTTCAATATCTCCCCCTTGGAAACATTCGTCCCCAAATGTCAAAGAAACGTACATGAGAGACACAAACATGGCAATTTTAGCCCACATAAGGATGCAACAATGCACTTACACCTCATTCAAAAACCTCAACATGGTTGTAAAACCACAATGAACTTGTCAACTTAAACATGAATGTATGCAATGACATGGGGGCTGAACTTAAGACCTGAGAATTTATAAAGGTTAGATCAATACCTTTGGCTTGAGTGGAGTGGAAAAGATAAGGATATCGCCTTTGCATGTCCGCTTCGGCCTCCCAAGTAGCACTTTCAACTTGTTGATTTCTCCAAAGGACTTTAACGGAAGCCACATCTTTGTTTCTCAACCTCTTCACTTGTCTATCTAAAATCTGGACTGAAACCTCTTCGTAGGTCAAATTATCTTCAACAACACCCACAACATCAAGAGGCACAATGGAATTCGGATCACCCACACACTTCCTCAACATAGACACATGAAATACCGGATGAACCAAATCCATTTCGCTAGGCAATTCCAACTCATAAGCTACCTTGTCAATTCTCCTCATCACCTTATAAAGACCCACGTATCTTGGGCTCAACTTGCCCTTCTTACCAAAACGAACCACACCCTTCATGGGTGACACCTTCAAATAGACCCAATCACCAACTCGGAATTCAAGAGCCTTCTCCTCACATCGGCATAGGACTTTTGGCGACTTTGGGCCATCTTCAACCTTTCTCTAATCATCTTAACCTTCTCAAGAGCCTCCATAACTAGATCTGGTCCTAACAAGGCCACCTTACCAACCTCAAACCACCCAACCGGTGATCTACAACGCCTCTCATAGAGAGCCTCAAAAGGAGCCATACCGATGCTAGAATGATAACTATTGTTATAGGCAAACTCAATTAATGGAAGATGATTATCCCAACTACCCTTAAGCTCCAATACACAAACCCTAAGCATATCCTCAAGTGTTTGGATAGTCCTTTTGGCTTGTCCATCCATTTGCGGGTGAAAGATCGTAGTAAGCTTAACTCTCGTACCTAGACCCCTTTGAAAGGACTTCCAAAAGTGTGAAGTAAATTAAGTACCACAATCCGATATGATGGATAGAGGAATCCCATGCAACCTTACCAAGTCATGAATATATAACCTTGCATAATCTTCCACCCCATATGTTGTCTTTACCGGTAGAAAATGAGCCGATTTTGTCATCCTATCAACCACCACCCAAATAAAATCAAAACCTTTTCTAGTCTTGGGTAAACCAACTACAAAATCCATATTAATTTCTTCCCACTTCTAAGTAGGAATCTCTATGTCTTGGGTTAGGCCACCCGGTCTTTGATGTTCGGCCTTGATTTGTTGACAACTATGACAACCGGAGACGAATTTGGCAATGTCCTTCTTCATGCCTCCCCACCAATACACATCCCTCAAATCTCTATACATTTTGGTGGAACCGGGGTGGATGGAGTAGGAAGAATTATAAGCCTCCTTAAGAATTTTCTCCCTCAAACCATCAACACAAGGCACACACAACCTACCTTGGTACCTAAGGGCACCATCTCCCCCTTGGGAGAAAACTTTCACCTTGCCCTCTTTCACCAAGGCCTTCAATTCTATCAAGGAAGAGTCAAGATCTTGTTTTGCTATCACCTCATCAACCAAGGAAGACCTAGCACCATCAATAACGACCACACCACCATTACCAACCTCTTCCAACCTAACCCCCATCCTAGCCAACCGATGCACCTCCCTAGCCATTTCCCTATCACCAATATCAACATGAGCTAGGCTACCCATAGACACCCTACTCAAAGCATCCGCCACCACATTAGCTTTACCGGGGTGATAATGCACGCTCATATCATAATCTTTAAGAAATTCTAGCCACCTTCTTTGTCTTAAGTTGAGATCTTTTTGGGTGAAGACATATTGGAGGCTCTTATGATCGGTGAACACATCAACATGTACCCCATACAAGTAATGACGCCAAATCTTTAAAGCAAACACCACCGCAGTTAATTCAAGATCATGCATAGGATAGTTCTTTTCATGCACTTTGAGTTGTCTAGAAGCATAGGCTATCCGGTAGTGACAATATAGGAGCAGACACAAGTTTATCTTTCAAGGTTTGAAAATTCCTTTCGCACTCGTCGGTCCACTCAAACTTAGCCTTCTTTTGTGTCAACTTAGTCATGGGAGAAGCAATAGAAGAAAACTCATTCACAAATCTCCGATAGTAACCCGCTAAGCCCAAGAAGCTCCTAATATCCAACAGGGTCAATGGCCTAGGCCAATTTCTAATCACGTCGGTCTTCTTAGGGTTCACCTTAATACCATCCCCCGACACCACATGACCTAGGAAGGCAATCTTCCTCAATCAAAATTCACACTTTTCATACTTGGCATACAACTTCTCCTTTCTCAATCTTTGCAACACAACCCTCAAGTGACCTATATGTTCTTCCTCGCTATGCGAATAGATTAAAATATCATCAATGAAGACCACAACAAAGGAATCAAGGTAGGGTTTAAAGACCCTATTCATTAGGTCCATGAAAATAGCCGGTGCATTGGTCAACCCAAAGGACATGACCACAAATTCATAATGCCCATACCTAGTCCGGAAGGCTGTCTTGGGAATGTCACACTCCCTCACCTTCACTTGATGATACCCGAACCGAAGATCAATCTTAGAGAAGTGGCTAGCCCCTTTCAATTGGTCGAACAAGTCATCAATCCTAGGAAGAGGATATTTATTCTTGATGGTGACCCTATTGAGTTGTCGGTAATCAATACACATCCTAAGGGACTCATCTTTCTTCTTCACAAACAACACCGGTGCACCCCATGGTGATTGGCTAGGCCTAATAAAACCCTTCTCCAACAAGTCCATCAATTGTTCCTTCAATTCATTTAACTCCGCCAGGGCCATACGGTAAGGGGGGATAGAAATGGGTTGAGTATCGGGGAGGAGGTCTATGCCAAAATCTATTTCCCTTTCGGGAGGAACATCGGGAAGGTCATTAGGAAAGACATCAAGGAATTCATTTACGACCAGAACTGACTCTATAAGAAGGGTTTTGGACTCCACATCCCTAACCCTCACAACGTGATAGAGACACTCCTTAGAGATCAACTTACGGGCTTTAATGCAAGAGATGAACCTACCCTTGACTACCACATTTTGGCTATGCCACTCAAGAATGGGTTCACTTGGGAATTGGAACTTGACCCTACGAGTTCTAAAATCAATGGAAGCATAGTATGCATGCAACCAATCCATCCCAAGAACAACATCAAAATCGACCATGTTCAACTCAACAAGATCACAAGGCAATATTTTATGCAAGATGCAAATAGGACAATTTCTATAGACCTTCCTAGCAACAATATATGCACCATTAGGAGTAGACACCTTATATGACTCATGCAATAAGTCAGGATCAACATGAAACTTTTTGGCAACAAAGGGGGTGACAAAAGAAAGAGAGGCACCCGGATCAATTAATGCATATACATCAAAGTTGAAGATTTTCAACATATCAGTAACGACGTCAGGGAATTCATCGACCCCTTGCCTCCCATGCAAAGCATAAAATTGATTGTGCCTTGGGGCACCATCTTGTCGGCCCCCTCTCCCCAAAGAAACCGCATTGGCACCTTGTGGACAGACCTCCTTACCCTTGTTGCGATTCTGAGGGCAATCTATTGTCTTGTGCCCCATTTCCCCACAACTGTAGCAAGCACCAGTATTTCTCAAGCACGGGCCACCACAGCACTTACCACACTTTGGACATACATCAATAGGATCCATACCACCAACACCTTGGGCCCTTGGAACGTCATTGGCAAACCCCCTATGGGCCGCATGAGAAGACCCTTGGCCTTGATGAAACCGGCCTCCCCTTCGACTTTGGAACTTGCCCTCAAAATGGGCCCTCTTGGCCTCATGACCCCTCCTCTTCCTCAACTTCTCCTCCTCCATTTGCTCGGCATAGACCATCAAGCGGGACAAGTCCATGTCACTAATCAACATTGTGAACCGGCATTCTTCACTCACTATGTCGAACACACCCATCACGAATTTGTTCATTCTAGACCGTGAGTCGGCAACCAAATGTGGAGCATATCTTGAAAGTTGGTTAAACTTGAGGGCATACTCCCTCACACTCATAGACCCTTGTTTTAAATTCATGAACTCCATCAATTTGGCTTGCCTAAGCTCAAGAGGAAAGAATCGATTAAGGAAATCTGTTTTGAACTCTTCCCAACGCACCACATAGTTTGCCCCCTTCTTTTCCTTTCATTGGTTGTACCATATTTGGGCCACCCCTTTTAGTTGGTAGGCCGCCAACTCCGCCTTATCTTCTGACCTCACGCCCATGATAGCTAATATCTTGTAGACTTCATCAATGAACTCTTGAGGGTCTTCATCTAACTTAGACCCATAGAATTTCGAGGGATTCATCCGCACGAAGTCTCTCACCCCAGATGCCGGGGTAGGAGCCTGAGGGGCTTGGGCCCCGTGGTTGGCTTGATTAGCCATAGCTTGTGCAAATAAAGTAAGGGCATCCCGAAGATCCCCAATAGTCGGTTGTTCCTCAGGTGCGCGGGCTCGTCTTCCTCTTGTATTAGACATGATCTAGCATAGCAAAGAACAACCGTTAGGGAAAAACTTAATTCAACTATACAGCACGACTTAGAAAATGGAGAAGGGAAACATTTCCTAAAACGTCTCATACCCTCCTACTCATAGTTGTGGTGCACAACACAACCATGAATCGGACTCTAATCAACACGGTATGTTGGACTCCGAAGATCTATCAACCTAGGGCTCTGATACCAAGTTTGTCACAACCCAAGCCTAGGGCCTAGACGTGACCGGCGAATGGGGAACCCAAAGGAACCCCAAACAAGCCTCATAGCATATCATTACATGACCTTGGTCACAGAAGCAATTAAATGACCATAAGCGATAAGCATAATCAAGGGAAAATCGGGACTAAGAGAACAAGAGAAAAAAAAAAGAGAATAATACATACATACCATAGATGAGTCAAGCTCAAGCAAAATACACAACTTGTCCAACACCACCTCTAAACATGGGTACTTAGCGGGGGCCAAGACAAACTACCGGGCTCACCCTCATAGTCAATACATAATCAAAAGGGAAAAGACTTATACATAGCAAGAGATCATAAGCAACGTCCCCGGAATGGAGGACTCACCAATGAGCTCGATAGAAAATCGTATTAGCCACGCGGAAGAGGATGGTCAAGCGATGCTCCGGTACCTACATGGGGACATCATGTAGGCATAGAGTATGCATTAGTACGTTTGAATGTACTAAGTATATGGGATGCAATGCAATGTAACAATAAATGGATATCATAGGCAAAATGCATAATCATACCCGATAGATAGCATATTAATGAGATGATATGTATAATGATGCTTACATAAAAATCATATTTAGTAGGGCGTAGTACATGTGTAGCGAGTGACCATCAATATAGTATTTCCAAGGCCTACCACCCCCTTAGAGAGGTGAAAGAGGTACAAACCCCTCAATGTGGTTACCCGGGCCTACCACCCCCCGAGCTAAGGACCAAGGTACAAACCCCTTGATATGGTTATACGGGCCTACTACCCCCGTACTAGGCAACCAAGGTACCAACCCCTCGATACGGTTATACGGGCCTACTACCCCCCGTACTAGGCTTGGTCGACTCACAATACTATATAGAGAAAATCATATACATGTATCAATTTCATCATCATTTCAATAATTATATAACCATCCAACTCATAGGACGTACATTGGACCTTTCATTTCCTAAGAATTCTATAAATTGGCAATTTATCAAACACATGGTGGGCTACTGTTCATGTAAATAAAATCTTGTATTTCAAGAGTACTAAATCCAACCAATTCCAAAATCCATATAAATCAGCCCACCAACAACATACATATATATCAACCTTCATAATTTGATCATGGAAGCATGAAAACCATAAACATCACATAATAATTTCATTTCATGATAATATGCAAAATAGACCATAATAGGGTGTGTAGTAGTAATTCCATACTTCAAGAGTTCATAAATAACCATAAGGACCCATAAACTTGAAGTAGTAATAGAGGATAAATGGTTGGACTTGTGGAAAGGAAGGTTTCCACAATCAAACCCACATACCTCAACTTTGGAGAATCCTTGATGAAGATTGGAATGGAGAATTGAAGCTTGAGATTGAGTCTTGAATCCGGAATTAGAGCTTGAGATTTTTTAATTTGGTTGAGGATCTTGGTGGAATTTTGGAGAGGGCTTAGAGAGTGTTTTTGAGTGTTTTGAAGTTAAAAAAATGACTAAGTATGGGACATGCCCCCTTTTTATAAAAAAAAAACGTCTCCAACACTTAGCCTCAAAATAGCTCACTGGAAATTGCAAATCTGCACATACAGGTTGTACGAAAATGGTCATAACTCCTTCATCCTAACTCAGAATGAGGTGAAACCAAGTGCGTTGGAAAGTTAACTCAAAGATCTTTAATTTTGATAGGTTGTAGTCCTTCCAGTTCCTTGTGTGCTAAGAGATATGCCCCTTTAAAGTTGACCCTCCAAATCGCATTTTTGCAATTTTCGAATTTTGATACAGTTGCTCTAAAATTCGGGTTAGACCCATTCCCCACTCAATTTGACCCCATGAATAAGAATATGAAGTCGAATTTCCAAAATCATGCACAGATTTTGAGATATATAGAAATTACAATTATAGGTGTTTCCGCAGCACATTTTCGGGCATTTTTGGGGTCGTTTCATTTTCATCTCATATTGATAAACCAAATTGCGAATTGTGATTACTTGTTACTTGTTACTTCAAAATAATCAACTATTACTTTATTTACAAATCCCCATTTTTCGGAAGTAGTTTGAATAAACATAGATAATTGTAAGTTAGCCTAAATCCCCTATTCCTCGTGGGATCGACCCTCACCTAAAAGTTTGGTTCTTTATTTGACAACGGCCGCTTATACTTATTTAGGGAGGTGTAATTTGGGCGTATCAATACTCTCTAGGTTTCAATTTGTTTGTCCTGTTTTTCTTTTGTGGCCATTTTAAAAAATGACTCTTTCTCTTTTTAACAATTCTTTAATCCAACTTTTCATAAGTCATGTTTAAGACCACAGATTAAATGTCATTTTGATATTTGACAAATCTTTAATTGAAGACCATAGGATTGAAAAGCCTTCTTTAATTTCTTAAACATTGTGTTAAGTCAAAATATATAAAAGACTAACAAATTAAAAGGAAATGAGTGTTATTTTTGGTCTTGAATAAAGCAAGATAAGGTCATTTGTTTATGTTGATAGGATCAAATAAATGGGTTCAATTTGATCAAGGCAGATCAAAATGGATTGATTTAATAATTGACCGAGCGGATTATCAATAATTATTTGTGTTGAGGGTGATTAGGTTCTCATGATAGGCTGCACAATGGATCATAGCCCAGTCTGCTAAGTATATATCATTTTAGAAATTACTTTGTTTGTTTTCTTATAACTCTTTTACCAAACAAAACATATAACTTTTTCTTTATCTTAATTAAGGCTCTGTATCAGTTGTGAAGCTTGGAACTTTGTTAAGAATGTTCTAAATTTTAGTATATACCTCTAAAAAATTGTTTTGATTTATATACACAATATTATTTTTGATGTTCACAATATAATATTTTGATGAAGTGTGTTTGAGTGACCACCAAGTGGTTAACATAGCTATGTCCCTATTGTATATGATAAAATAATCTGATGAGCTTTCTCTGTAGCCAATTTGGGATAGCTAATTAACCTAAATCAGCCGAACTTTTAGATGAGTTAAATTGAGCGGGTAAAAATGACTTGAGTTAATAAACGTATGAGTAATTACATTAACCTATTCAAACTTAAATAATAAGGCGAATCAAGATTTCATGGGCTAGTTTTATTATTCTTACTAGTCCTGGACACAGTTTTTACACGTGAGTCCTGTGAAAGGTTGGTTTACTGTCAAAATCACATTTTAATCAGTATCACAAGCTATTCAAAAAATAATAATTTTAAAATAGATAAACAATCAATGTATTCAAATAACTTCTTTATTGTATGTCAAATGATTAGACTTTTGATGAACCTGCAAAATTTTGTTTGGTAACTAAAATAATGAGTTACATTTTTATGTTATTAGGTCCAAACATATAATATATTAGTATGTGCAAAAATGAATAACAAAAATGATTAATGGTTCTCATTTAAATGCACAATAAAAAAAAATCTACATATACATTAAATTGATATTTATACTTCAAGTCCAACACCCATACAATTCTAAATGCTTCATGGAAGAAAAATTCTATAATGGAGAAAGAAAGCAAGAACGAAAAGTTGAGGATAATGCAAAGAAAGTCCTCATGCTCTGAAAAGAAAACTTTGTTATTGTTAGAAACAACATATCAACATAAGATTTTTCACTGTTTAATACTACACGTGCATTAAATTTACTCTCTTTTTTTCCGCTGCTAGTCTTTCTTCTTGATTACCAATTTTCAGCATTCTTTTGGGTATCCTCACTTGCAACTTCTAACTCTCTTATCTTCTCATGTTGAATTGTGCAATTTCCTTGATTCAATTTCCTATTGTGAGCTTCCATCTCTGTATGTTGGTTCTTAAATAGCATTAGGAAATGACCCTTTAAATTTAAATTTAAATTTAAATTCTGAAATTGATTTGTACATTAAAGTGATGAATGACTTTCCATATCATAACTTTTCAAATTCTTCCATTATGAGATTTATCATTATGATTAAAAGTAATATCAATGTACTCATTTATCAAGAAAATGGTAATTAATTACTAAAGGGCTTAAAGACTTCAAATTCTACCATTATGTAATTAAAATTTATATTTAATCAAAATTTAATTTAATAGAAGGAAAAAATGGTAATTTAACTTTTCTTTTTGGAGCTTTCCACTTATAATAATATATATGATATGATGATGATTTGAGTGACATTATCCTAAAAATGATATTCGTTCATTCTTTTTACATGGGATTGCTATTAAATTGAATGAAAATAGTTTTAGCAGGTATGACAAAATATTTTAAATTTATGCACCCATGATACATAAGACGAAGACAAATATACTCCAAATTGATGTTTCATTTAATTAGAACTCTCTGTACCTATATTTGATTTTAAAAAAACTTTCTGTACGTTTGTGAGATTTTGCTTGTAACAAATGTCTTGGAGCAAAATCTGAAGGTTTACTGCAAAACTGTCAATGACTTTTAGTGCAACATAAACTTTTTTTGGGGGGGGGGGGGGGTGCGGGGGTGCGGGGGTGCGGGGAGTTAAGGGGAAGGTAATCCTCACCATCAATGAGGGACGGAAGGTGCTCAACCAACTGAGCAATCCTCAAACTCTACGATTATCATCATTTTAATTAAATACTAGTAGTTGTATAAAGACCCTTGTCTTACAATGAAATGTAAAATTGACACAACATAATATTGAACAATTAAAAATCAATTGCTTTACAATATACTTGGACAGAGTTATTCCAATACAAGTGACAATACCTAAAAAAACAACAACCGTTGTGAAACTTGATCTTCACAGTTTCTTATAGGTAATACCTAGAAAGGGTCAAAGGTTTATGCTTTCTCCTTTTTGCCAATGAACCTTCTTAATATAACTACCTAGGCCCTCCTTATTTTCTTTTTCCTTCAATGCTTTTTTTCTTTTCAAGATGAGCTATAAACACATGACAAACATAGGGCAAGTGTAAAAATAGAAGTGATGAAATCGTATACAAATACAATGGGACCTTCTAAGCTCTTAATCAGAAGAAGAGAAAACACATAGCAAAGAAAAATAATTCAGCCCTAAATATTCAATCACCACTAAGACCATGGTAGTTATTTACTCCACAATAAGCGAAGATCCTGCATCAAAACCATCAAGGTTTCTCGTTAAAACTTGACGAGATCAATAGCACTAGAGGCATTTAAGTCAAATAATTCTACAATCAAAATCATAAAAAGAGTATTGGCACACAAAAGCGTGGAGTGACTTCAATTTTCATCTACCTAAATTTTGGTTGGCAAAGTTACCCATTGCCAATAAAATCCAGTAAGGGTACCTACCAAAATAATCGAGGTGTACACCAATAGCACTTGTGGTGAAAAAGAAAAGAAATGATGAGAAAAAGAAGATATATTCACAGAAAAGCGTGGAGTTACTTCTATTATCACGTGCCTAAATCTTGGTTGACAGAGTTACGAGTGTTACTAGGAGGTCAATTAGTGGAGGTGGATACCAATAGCAATTGTGTGTTGAAAAATTAAAAATAATGATTAAAGCTAATTACCAGAATGGTGTTGATGAAGAGAAGAGGAAGGTTGATCTCTTTGATGATTTTCCATGCACTGCATGAGAAACTTGAAGGTCTCAATCTCACAAGGTATAGTGAGTCCACCAGTATGATCAAACCCAAACTCTTCCTCAACTTTTTCCAACAACAATTTAAACAATGGATCACTAAGATAACTTGTGGGAATTATAAACCTCCGAAGCTCCGGTCCAACATAAACAGCCAAATAGCCTCTAGGGACACCATGGGGTGGCTCTGGACTTTGACAACTCTCCTCATCTGAATCACAATATATATTGTAATTCCTCAACCTCATACTAATCGAAGGTGATATTCCTCGAGGGGAATTGCTACCGTGTTTCAACGATGATCCAAGATGATTATTATTATTATTATTATCGTTGTTGTTGCAATTATTACCATTTCCCTTGGGGCCAAGTGTGACATGTTGCCATTTACTTAGAAATTCTTTTAGTCTTACAATCTGCTTAATGCCTGTCACCTTGCTTCCTCCATGTTCATCCATTTTCCTTTGCTTGCTGCGACACGATTGATGATGAGATGAGAATCCAGCTGACATTGATTTTAAGCCCTTAGGCTCTTGGAATATTTCACTCATTTGATCTTGTTTTTTAGCTGCACAACAATGCCATGACTTAAATTTTCATTTTCGATTGAACTTTGAAATTAAATAAAGGTATGACATATATACATTGTTTTAAACGATAAGACTTTAACAATAATAATTACATCTCAAGTTCAATATTCATTTAACTATCTAAATCTCGATATGAGAGAACTATTTTGTTTTAAACATTGTTTTTCAACAATGATTTTCTTAATAAATTCGTTTAGGTTCATGTTAAAAGAATGAGGGATTAATATGAATTATTAGATTGATTTCTTAGAAATTATATAAAAACATTGTAAATCATAATCCGTTATAAGTCAAAATGTTTGAAAATTCATGGTGACGATACAAGTCATTAAAGAATAAACTTAATCCGAATTACAAATTTTAAATTCCAAAACGATAGAAAATAAACGTATATTCATCTTTTTGAATTACCAGAACAGGGTGAACAGAATTATTTACCGTTCTGATGGAAAATATGAACAAAAGAACGAGGAGACGGAGATTTCAGCAGTTGGTGCAATTAAGAAATGTCATTGTATGACTCATGAAGAAATTAAAATATCAACCAGCCCCAGAGGAGGAAGATGGAAGAGTTAGGCTATAATTCTTTAAGTTTTTCAGAATTCTATAAATGGAGTAATGATTTCGAATACAAAATGATATTAGTAAGTAACAACTTCTATGACTATTTGTCACCCTTTTTTGTCGCAGCAATTTTCTCTTTAACCAATTGGTATTACCATTTTTTTTTGTGAATATTAGGTGCTAATAATTTATATTTTTTTATATGTATAATAATTACTCTATTTGTCTTGAATATTTGGCTAGCCATCTTCTATATTATTTATTATTACCTTTATTTAGAAGGGACAATTGGAGAAGACTAACACAGCATAAGAAAGTTGTACCAAAAGCAAGTTAAATTGTATTGTACTACTTTAGAGAGGACTAATAGAATAAGAAAGTTGTACCAAAAGCAAGTTAAATTGTACTACTTTATCTTTTCATAAAGTACATGTACTTCTAACCACGTGTACTACTTTTTCTTTGTTTATATATTTTTATTGGTGTGTATACCTTAGTTCCGTTCTTGTGAATATGAATTATTGCTAGGGCTCTTCGTTGTCTTTGGCCTGTATTTCGGGTATGTTGTCCCTACATAACCCAATATGTAAAGTTCTGAAGAGGGATTATTTTAGAGATATCTTTTCTACTTCTAAAGAAATTGAAAAGCTATTGTTGGCTGTATTTTGCTATTTTGAGAGATTCAATACTTATCTTTCATGTGAATTTTGTGGGTTATTCTTAGATGAATTCAATTTGACTGGTATTGCGCTCAAAGTCTATTTGAACGCCACTTGATTGTCAGGAGAGGTGGGTAAGTTGATTCAACTGATACCGATTTTGGCATTAAATACATATTTGTAATTTCTAGGCATTTTGTATTACAATTTCGAATAGCAGTATGGTATTGAAGAGAAAATGAAACTATGTGAAGAGGTGTGTTGGATTGACGTATGGTGAAAAATGGTAAACTGCTGACCAGGATGCTAGATCAAAACTCATTATATCTATAAACATTCATATGTGATTGTAAAAGAAATTAAACGTTAATGTGGGTAGATGTTGATGTTTGGCTTCCCCTCCTTTTGTTAATCAATATATCGTAATCGTGCAGGTACAATATCAAAGATAGAAGAAGTCAAAGTTGGTTGTGTGTGGAATGGGAAGGACCAGTTTCTAACATCCTGCAACAAAACTAGGATGAGATAAATTGTTAGGATAAGAATTGTATATTCTAGGATGCTCGCCTAATGTGTCAAATAGTGCTAGAGAAGAAATTTTTAAGTCGTGGCAAGTTTTTATAGATAGATGAGAGCAATAAATATATTTCTAGATTTTTCTGACTTATGCGTAGCAACAAATTTTTGACATGTTCGAAACTACCTTATTCTATATTTTCAGTAATTTAGTTTTACGAATTGGCGACTTCTTATGTTAATATTCTTCCACGTTCATCCAACATGCTTAGTATTAGTTAACTACATGATTTCAATAATTATTTGTAGTTTGTATATCTACGTATTTTTGGGTCTGGCATTAGTTGAAGAACTTTTCTTTCGCATTGTGAAATGCTTGTATATAAATGACCTCCTTATAGGATTATTAAATTGAGAAGGCCTTGCCATTTTTATGTTTAGGCGAACTCGAATCATGAAGTTGTTTCTCCCCTGCCTTCAAGGTTGTTTACAGTGAACAGAATACTAACAATTGAATGTATTGATAAAACATCGATTATGACAGAACAAAAGAGGATTGAAACCTAGGAAGAAGAGATGTATTTTCAAGTTGGATTAATTATTGAAAACCTACTTAAATTCTATAATTACGTTGCGATTCTGATTTCATTAGGTGATTTAAGTTTAGTTTTGTACAATTTTACAAAAGGATTTTTGTTATTGGTAAACTCATCTTCTTATACTATCTAATATTTTCTACTTCCTACTTCAGTCTATAAGCAAAGGTCTTTATCTTTTTTTGGAGCAAGTTTCTCAGTTCTTTGGCACTTCTTTTACTAATATTAAGACAAGCGGTGAACTCATGGGTCTAGGCACGGTAATTCCCGTACAAATGAGTGCCAGTATGCTGGAAATATAATATGTTATATTGATAGTGAACAACTTCATGCAGAAGTTAACAATAGAGGTATGTCATATAATGTTTTCCACATTTTCACCAGTGTTAGTAGGCAATGTATTTTCCTCATCAATGTGACTCAAGGTTACTCTATCCATTGTTGTCACACTCTTCTAGATTTTGGTATCTAATTATTTGACTTTCAAATGTACAACGAGAGTAGCCGATGTGTTTTCTAGCTAACATGCTTTCTTTTGTCGAGGCTAGGAACATGGCATGACTGATTATGAAGGCTTTTGGTCGATTCTGGATGAATATATTTGTGGGTAAACTTATTTATTTGGTTATGTTATCTATATGTCCTCTTGCCATTATTATTTTTGTTAGGAAACTCTCTCATTCAATTTCTCAAAATAAGTTATCGAGGAATTTAACAAAGTAATAAACATGTTGAAGAAGATGATAGCCACATTAAAATTGGTGAGTAGTGTGGAGGTGTGGAATTCATGACTTTTTTGGTAGGTGAGTAGTCCATTTTAAAGATTTTATTATAATATTCTTTTGCTAAGTGTTTTAATCTTAATATCTCTTTATTATTATTTATGATATATTCTAGATATAACATATATTGGGTTCTTAGGTACATATATAAATTATTTTTCATTAATTATTCTAATAGTTTTATATTTTTCATAGCTTCTGTCCAATATTATAAATATTCGTAGTTCATTTTAGTCTGAATTTATTTCTAAATCGTACCATTCTATTCTTTCGTAGTCTAAATCATGTAGGTCTATTTCATACCATTGTTGGTTTAATATATCTTCTGATTCGTTATCATTAAATATTTTTTCCCGTATGATTCTTCTTAATTCAATTATTTTTATATCTTTAAGTATATATAAGATTAAAGTTTCATAGTTTTTTATTATGTTATCATGAACGTATGTAGTCATGTTCTTTATCATGCAGGTTTTTTATTTCAAATTATTCCTTCCTATCATATTCATAATTGATTAAATTCACATTTGATCATTATTGTAACATCCAGCAATGTGAAATAATTATGAAGAGTCTTAGAATTGGAATTAATTATTTTTGGAAGGAATTTAAAAATCTGGAAAATTTGGTTAGGTATGGGAAAAAAATGAGTTTTTGGCCAACTTTGAACAGTCATAAATCCTAGCTCAGAATGATTTAGGTGTAGTTCCAATTATGTTTGTGAAGCTCGTGGAACGATCTTTCCAACGCCACCGATTTTACTCGTTTCCGAGTTCGTATGAGTGAGTTATGCCCTTTGGAAACTGGGCAGTGGCAGGGAAATCAGTCCAAAATTTTTAAGGGCATTTTGGTCTTTTCCCTAATCAATTCTTTTGGTTATATTTGAGTGTTAGACTAATTTTTAGATCAGTTTGTCCCATTTTAAAAGAGTGAGAGCGAAGGTTTTGAGTGAAGGGGAGAAGAAGAGGAGAAAGAAGAGAAAAAAGAGGAGATTAAGCAAGTTTCCGTCAAAGATCGTCGTGGATATCGTCGGAGGTGATCCCTACTAGGTATGTGAGTTCATAGTGTTGGGTTGATCTTTTCCCCCACATACCAAACTCGTTTTATTTTTGAGAAAAGATTGGTTATGTTGTTGAAATTGTTGGGTTGTGTTGTTGAAGTTGTTGGGTTGCGTTGTTAATGTTGTTGATTGCATTTTTGTAGTTCCTTGTTGATTTGGGACATGTTTCCGATTGTGATTTTGAGTTGAATCTATTGTATCTTAAGGGTCTTTATGATTCTAAGTGTTTGTTGCTGGAACCTTTGAAGTTAAGGGGTTTAGAGTTGGAAAAACAAGGGGAAAAAAGTCAAATTTTTGGGGAAAAGGGTTGGGGTGTCGCGCCAGCCAGCGCACCCCAAAAAGGGATGCTGAACTTTCCCCTTGGGGAAGAGCGCCTGGCAAAACGCCCAGCAGGCCCCTCTGAAGTTTGAGGGCTGGCGCCCCGCACCTCTTAGAGCGCCAAGGACGCCACTCCTTCCCTTTACCTTTCATTCCCCACTTTCTCATGCATGTTCCTTGGTATTGTACCTATGTTTCATAGTTGTTTTCAATGCTCCAAGGTACATCTAAACGTCAAGAACTCGTCCATAATATGTGATCAAACACCTTGAATCCATAATTCCAATTCAAGGAGAGTTAGTTTCCAAGTCAAGTGAAGTTAAGAGTTAAGTCTAGAAGTTAAAGAAGTGAGTCAAAGCAAGTCTTTAAAGTTGTTCAAGAGTCTTTATTGAATGTTTTAACTTCATTTTAAGGCTCAAGTTTCAAGTCAAGTAAAGAGTAAAGAGTCAAGAGTTTCAAGTTGAGTAAAGAGTATAGAGTTGAGTTCATTTCTCAAAAAGTTGTTAGGGAACTATGTATTTCCCAAAGAAGTTTCTAAATGTTTTTACATTTAAGTAAGAAAGGAACATCGATTCCAAGAGAGCCTTTGGGCTAGATTTTGAGTAATTATCTCAAACTAAAGAAAGATGTGTTTAAAACACTTATGGGCTAAAGTATATTTTTAGGAGTAGTCTTGAGCACCGAGTTGGGGACACGACTTCATATTAAATCAACTCTCCATAAGAACCATGCAGCCAACATAGGATTTAACGGGTCATACTTTTTAAATGATCCCGTAAGTTAAGCTAATGGATCCACTTAGTAAAGATAGCTTCCTATATCATGGCCAGGTATAGGATGGTCCTTGGGCAACGTGAGGTAAAACGTTGTATCATCACTAGGGCTCATAGTGGTGGTTGTCGATTAAAGAATCTCCCACTAAAGTTATATTATTTTTATATAAGTAAAGTTGAGTTGTTATTGCTTTAATCATTAACGAACTAAGTTGTTTACAATGTTTTAAAAGCTTTATATATTGCATGTGTCTTATTGCTTTATATTGAGTTCGGTTATCCTTAAGTCGAACAGAGCCAAGGTAAGTGTTTTCTTGCATTCCTTTCAAGCTTAAGTTATGGTTTAGCTTTTCAGCTCGCATACTCGTACATTTCATGTACTGATGCCAGTTGGCCTGCATCTTATTATGATGCAGACGCAGGTACCCAGGATCAGCATCCAGTACGCCGTTGATCCAGCTGAGCACTCAAAAGTCAGTGGTGAGCCTCCTTGCATTCCGGATGACTCAATTATTTTGTGTTCTTAGTTTTGTTTTATTAGGATGTTGCGGGGTCTGTCCTAACATCCATCTCAGTATTTTAGAGGCTTCATAGATAGTTAGTCAATTAGTTTTGAGTCTCTCCTCTATGCATATATGTAAATATTCTATTTTGAGATTCGAGTTGCCTTTGGTGCCAGATTTTATAAGTTAAGTTGTTTTGTAACCTTGCATTTGCATTGAGTTATTCTGTTGAGTTAGGTTTCCGCTGAGTTAAGAAAGCCAGGCCAAGGGTTCGCTTGGGGCCAGAAATGGTCTCTGGTGCCGATCCCGCCCAGGGTGTAGGCTCGGGGCGTGACAATTATGAACTAGATTATATGCTTATCATGTTCTCCTGTCACTACTAGCATTGTACTTATGCGGATATTTCCTTCTTATCAGCACCTCAACTTTGTTTACTCCCCTAAACGGCTTTCCTCGCCTACCGGTTTCAACATTAGGATGGCATAGTATAGAAGTTTTCTCCCTGTTTCCAGTGTGCTAATAAACTAGAAATCATGATTCAAATAATTCTAATACATAATAACTAACATAAATTTATTCAATCATATATATGATAATCAGGAATATATGAAATTAGTTCTGCATATTTTTTGAACAATATACCTTTGCCTCTTGCTTATCCATGATATATGAAGTTTGTTCAATTATCAATTAAATATGAATAGCTTAAGTATTAAATATTTGAGAGAGTGTTTATGAAAGTGCTTTTTATTCAAAGTCTGCCCTTTCTATTACATATACATTCCTTTATATAAAAAGGAATTAGTGCACGTACTATACTACACATTTAATCATCCTTCCCCACTACTTTTATACTTGTCTTCTTAATAATACACTCCACCTACTACACTTGCCCACTTTACACTTGTCTACTTCTTACACTTATCACTTTACACTTGTCTACTTACTACACTTTATAATAATTTATACAATTACGATACTTTACAATAATTTACACAATAAGTCAAAAAACTTTGACTTTACTTTATCTTTCCACTATTTACTTTAGGACTTTTCATGACTATTTACTTTGCTTTTGGCCATATATCTTCTTCCTTATCTCTTTATCTTCTTCCATCTCTATCTCATTTGTTCATTTCAACTGGACATCGGGGATTACATTATCTTCTCCATTGCATTTTGAACATATGTGATCTGGATATTTGTCTCCAATTAATTTACAATATTTGGTTAATAACTCTACTGAAATAAATCATGTCGTTAGTGCTCGTGCTGTAGGTCGTTCTTCTAGTTTAAGTAATGATAAAATCCATCTCTGGACTTCATCCATATATATCTGCTTTTCTTAGCTCTCTTGAATTGGAATAAATCATTAACTGATCTCTAGAATAATAACTTCATATAGCATTTCCATTTAAATAATTGTTAGCTAACTCCTGGATGATAGTTGATATACCGATTATTCTCTTATTAGCATAAAAACTGGGTATCTCAATTTTTTGTATCTTTGATTATTGTCCGATATCTTCTGGTATTATCATATCTTTTGTCAACCCTATCTTTACAACTTGGATCGGAGGTTTTATTTCTTCATATAGTATCTCTATTGGTGATGTATAGAATTTTATATAAAATAAGTTTTCCTTGATTACTCTTTTGTATGTGATAAATACCTTATGTAATTCTGGCATTCCAATTATTTCTTCTCTATCGTCGGTATATAATGTATTTAATAATCCATAATTGTAACATGTTTTGACTAAATTTGCATTAGTTTTTGGTTGTGCAATCAATTTATTATAACCTTGTAATTTTTGGGTTAGGTAATCTTGGTTTGGTTCTTTGGTTATAGTGGATTTTGGGTTAAGGTTAAGGTAAGTTTGGATTTTATATATATTTTCTATATAGGTACATGTGATATGGTTATATGTTTTCTTGTCATTATGTAGGCTATCTGCATATGTAGAGGTTTGTGGTTCTGTGATCAAAAGGTTTTTTGATATTTTTGGGGTAAATGGTTTTTCAAATAGCTGGTTTAAGTTTGTATTTTTATGCTGTTTTTCACTAACTTGTTTACTTGTACCTGCAGCTGTATTTAAACAAATATTATGAGTTTTAAGGTGTTTCCCAACGTCACCTTTTAGCTCCGCATTTTTACAGTCATGCTGCTGACCTATATTAGCTTTAGACTTCAGGTTATCTTCATTAGTCTTTAGCTTTTGTATCTAATTGTCCATACTGTCCACTTTTATACAAAGTGTAGTAATGGCTTTGAGTATATCTTCAATTGTATTTTCTTTTTCAGTCTGAGTAGCTTTGTCTTGATAAGTAATCTGCAATAACATTCTTATCATTTTTTATTACTTCAATAGTAAATGTAAAATTTAATATATTTAATATCAATCTTCTTATTTCTTTTGTAGTTACCGAATCTTGTATTTTTCTTGTTAGCCACCATTTTACTTGTGTGTTATCCGTTCTTATAATAAATTTGTTATATACAATATATGGTTCAAATTATAATAAACATTTATATACTAAATATAATTCTTTTCTATTTATTTCCCATTTTATCTCCATATTAGTAAATGTTTCTGAATAATATCTGCAATGATGTTCTATTTTTTCTTCATCATACATGTATTTTAAAACTCCTCCATAACTTTTTTCACTGACGTCGATTCTACTATATAAGTAATTTTTTTGTTTTCATCCGGAAAATATAGTTTAGGTAGGTTCTTACATTATAATTTTATTTTTTGTATTTGTGTTTGGTCTTTCTTATCAAACTGATATTCTACATCTTTCTTTAATTTTTGTTGTAATGGTTTTAAATTCTCTGTTAATTTTGGTATGTATTCTCTTACTTGGTTTACTAGTCCTAGAAATGATTGTAATTTCTTTTTCGTATCTAGCTATTCATTTGAATTAATTATTTTTTGTACTATATGTGTTTACATTTTTATTCCATTTTTATCTATTAGTATTCCTAAAAATTCTATTTCCTTTTTCATTACGTCTTCTTTCTTTTTACTTAGACTTATGCCTGAATATTCTATAATGTGTATAATTTTTTCTAATAATCTTATATGTTCATCTTGTGGTTTGCTATATAGTAATATATCATCAATATATACTACACAATTTTCTAATTGTTTAAAATAATTATTCATAAAGTGTTGATATCTACCTGTTGCATTTTTATATTCAAATGGTAATACATTCCATTCATAAAATCCTTGTGGTACTGTAAACGCTGTAAGTTTTTTAGATTCTTCTTCTAACTTTAAGTGGTAAAATCCTGATTTGCAGTCAAATTTACTAAAGTAATTATATCCTTGTATTTGTCTTATTTTTAATATTTTATTTGGTATTGGGTAATTATATGATTTAGTTTTTGCATTTAAATTTCTATAGTCAATAACCATTCTACTTTTTCCTCTTTTTCGTTCACTATGTTTATTTACTATAAATGTTTGGCTTGTATGCTTGCTATTGCTTTCTTGTATGTACCCTTTTTCTAGTAATTTACTTATATGTATCTTAAATTCTGTTAAATCATTAAAATTATATTTTAATGGTTTTTGGGTTATTATACTATTATTATCAATTAGCTCAATTTTTATTTTTATTTTATGTTTTTTCCATCCTTGAAAAGGATCTTCACTATATAATAATTATAACTTATCTTGGATTATTTTTACTTTATCTATAGAAAATATAATTAATTCTATCTTAGGGTCTTTTTCTTTTATATTTTCTAATTTTTGTGTAATTTTTTCACTTCCTTTTATCCATTCTGTTGTTTTTCATTTTTGTGTTATTTACTCTTTTTGCTCCTATTTTTTGTTTATATGGTGTTGTGAACCACCAGTGTGTTTTTGTTATTATATGTGGGTATAATTTTTCTAAAAATGGCATTCCTAATAGTATATCTTTTGTGGTCAATTCAAAGTTATATATTTCTTCTATAATTAATATCTTATCCCATATTTGTATTTTTATATTTTTTGTCTTATATGTAATCATGCTTCCTTCATTATTAAATCATGTTACTACTATAGGTATTTTTAATTTTCCCATTTATCTTCTGTTAAGCAATTGTATTTACATATATTAGTTTTTGCTCTTGTGTCTATCATTGGTGTATAATATCAGTTGTAATATCTTTCTATTATTATCTTCACAAGTATATATATTTTCATGTTTTTATCATAAGAAAGTTCTTTTTATTATTATCTTCTTATTATTATAATTTATTGTTAGCTGTTTATCTTCTAAATTATATGGTTTTACTTATTCTATCCATTTTATTCCTAAAGTGATATTTTTATCTCCGTGATATACTTTAAATTTTATTATTATTGGTACTCCTCCAATGATTATTTTTCTTTTCTGTAGTTTCTTCAGTATATATCAATGTCTTTGGTAGTTCAGGGCATGATTGTTCAGTAGTAATTATTTTATCTTCTGTTACTAGTTCTCTTGTAATATAGTTTTCTTCTTGTCCTGTATTTATTAATATTAGATATTTTCGTTGTTCCACTACTCCCGTTATGTAATAATGATATGGTTCTATTTCTTCCTCTATTAATTTTTGTGGAGTTTTATCTATTCTTTTTGAGGTACTTATTTTTTATGACATTTGGGGTATTTCATAGTTTATTCTTTTTGATATACTTAGTCTTTCTTTTACTATTTCTAAATCTTCTTCTATATCAATCTCATTATAACTATAATCATTATTATCTATGGCTATAACTATCCTTTCAAAGGGTTCTTCTATTTCTATTTTATCTATTTTATTTTTTGCTGTTATTTTATGTTTTGTTGTTAAAGCATATAAGTTTTTACTCCTAACTATAAATATTTTACTTCCCGGGGCTAGTTCTATCCTTGACATTTTCCAATAAAATACTAGTGATTTATCTATATTTCTGTCATTTATTGCTACTGAGTAGTTAGCACTTATTATAAATTTAAATTTTTGGTATATGAGGTTACCCTTTACTGCACTTATTATACACTTTTTCTATAGATTGTATGATCCTATCATCTGCTAAGTATATTTCTATGGGTGTATCTATTCCATCTCTAAAACATGTTTTTATTAATATTTCTATTCCTCCTAAATATACATATTTAATTGGATTTTTAGCCTTAATATCTTGTATTTCTTTATTTATTATTCGTTTATTTATTATTGATATTTTAGCCTTTCTTTTGTTGTATTTGCAATCTATGATGTGTTCTCTTTGACTTACTACATAATATTCTTCTTTTTGTTGTTTAAACCAGTTTCTTATTATTGATATTTCAAATATCTTTGCTACGCTTAGGTCTAATTCTTTTCCTTTTAGTTATTCAAATATATTATTATCAAATATTATTTTTTGTTCTGCCGATTTTTCATTTTGATAGTTTTCTTTAGTTATTATTTGTATATATGTTTTAGTCATTTATATAGTGTTCATTATCTGGTTTTATTAATGAATTATTTTCCGTTTCATTTTCTGATAATTCATATATGCTATCTTCACTTTCTAATTCGTAATCTACGTATTCTATTTGTGTATATTTTTTATTGTCTATTATTATTTCTGATATTTGTTTTTTCTTTGGATCTTTAGGTAATTTACAATCTCTAGCTATATGTCCTAATTTTCCACAATTATAGCAAGTACATTCCGTTAGTTTTCTTTTTGGTCTATATGGCCTTTTGGTTTTGTAATTTTTTACATAGTACCTTCTTCATGGTTTTTTATATTTATATTTTGATCTATATTTTTTGTTATATCTCTTTTTATAGTATTTGTCCGTCAACCAAATTGAGTGTCGTTTTATTTTTGCAACATGCTAAGTTTTTTACTAGTATTTTTTCTATTTTTATTTCTTCTTTATGTTTTTCACATAGTTCTATAAACCATCGTTGTAAGAATTTTATTGTGGCTCCTAAGGTATTTGTTAATCTTGCTTTATTTCAACTTTTTATCACTTTTGAATTAAAAGGTTCTAGTAATTTTGTAAAATATAATTTTCTTATTTCCTTACTTTCTTTTGTGTTATATATTCCTTTATAATAATATTCTCTAAATGCACATGTATATTCATCTATATAACACAGATTACATATTGCTAATTTTGTCATTAGATTTCGGTTTATGATTTTTTCTCTATTTTGTTCTTCTACTTCTGTTGTCATACTACTAAATTCATTTCTTTTAGCTATTTCGTATTTATGTAATATTTCCATAGTTGTATTAGCTAATTCACCATTAGTTTTTTTATTACTTCTTAGAGTTTTTAAACTTTCGTCTGATAAATTTTCTAGCCATAATTTTACTGTTTCTATAAGTGTTCTTTCTATATATCCTGGTGTTTCTGTCATTCCTATTTTGTTATCTATTAATTGTTTTGATATATATCTCATCCATAATTGGATTGTTTTATTTATATTTGTTACACAGTCTAAATCTAAAAAATCATGTTGTTCAGTTATTGGTTTAGGTGTTCATTTTTTATTTAATCTTTTATCCCATATAGTTTTTTCCTTATCATATTGTCCATAGTTTGTATTATAATATTTTATATTTTTTAGGTTTTTTATTCCTGATGTACTAGGTTTTTCATCCATGTCTATATCTCCTGTACTTACATCTAAATTATTTGTATTATCTATGTTTGCTAAAAGTTTCGTATATGTTTCGCTTGTTTCTGAATGTTGTTCATCTAAATCATTGTCATTTATTTCATCAATTCTTATTTCGGGTAGATCATTTTGGTTATTTTCTTGTTTTTCTTCTAATTCATCTTCTAATTGCAATTTTTCTTTAAAATTATTTATCTCATTTGCTAATTTTGTTTTTTGTTCTCTTTCTTTTTATTTCATTTCATACATTTCTTTTAATATTGCCAGCTCTTTTTCTAGTTCTATTATTTTAGTATTTTTTTACTTCTTCTAATTGTTGTACTTCCTTTTTGCTTGTTGTTTTTATTCTTTCAATTTCTATTTTTCTATCTATCTCTTCATTTTCTTTTGTTATTCTTATCATAGCAGTTAAACTATCTTCTAGTTTTGCCGTTTCTTTTTCTAACATTAAACTTCTATTGTCACCTTTTTCTTATATCTTGTTCCTAAATTAGAAAATATTATATTTATTTTTAATCCGTCATAGTTGTCATATATTTTTCCGTCTATGGCATATTCTTCCTTATTCATTTATAAATTTTTTACAAATTCCTGCGAATATATTACTGTTAAGTTTAATTTGCCTATGTGTTAATTCTTGTCTTTTCGCTATAATTATTTCAGTAAGTTTTTGTCTATATTCGTTATTCTCGTTATTCATTGTATTTTTAAATATTGAATATATTTATATTCTATTTTAGATATATTATCTATTAATTGTTTTGATATATATCACATCCATAATTGAATTGTTTTATTTATATCTGCTACACAGTCTAAATCTAAAAATATAGTTTAGGTAGGTTCTTACATAATAATTTTATTTTTTTATTTGTGTTTGGTCTTTCTTATCAAACTGGTATTCTACATCTTTCTTTAATTTTTGTTGTAATGGTTTTAAATTCTCTGTTAATTTTGGTATGTATTCTCTTGGTTTACTAGTCCTAGAAATGATTGTAATTTCTTTTTCGTATCTAGCTATTCATTTGAATTAATTATTTTTTGTACTATATGTGTTTACATTTTTATTCCATTTTTATTTATTAGTATTCCTAAAAATTCTATTTCCTTTTTCATTACGTCTTCTTTCTTTTTACTTAGACTTATGCCTGAATATTCTATAATGTGTATAAATTTTTCTAATAATCTTATATGTTCATCTTGTGGTTTGCTATATAGTAATATATCATCAATATATACTACACAATTTTCTAATTGTTTAAAATAATTATCCATAAAGTGTTGATATCTACCTGTTGCATTTTTATATTCAAATGGTAATACATTCCATTCATAAAATCCTTGTGGTACGTAAATTTGTAAGGTTTTAGATTCTTCTTCTAACTTTAAGTGGTAAAATCCTGATTTGCAGTCAAATTTACTAAAGTAATTATATCCTTGTATTTGTCTTATTTTTAATATTTTATTTGGTATTGGGTAATTATATGTTTTAGTTTTTGCATTTAAATTTCTATAGTCAATAACCATTCTACCTTTTCCTCTTTTTCGTTCACTATGTTTATTTACTATAAATGTTGGGCTTGTATGCTTGCTATTGCTTTCTTGTATGTACCCTTTTTCTAGTAATTTACTTATATGTATCTTAAATTCTGTTAAATCATTAAAATTATATTTTAATGATTTTTGGGTTATTATACTATTATTATCAATTAGCTCAATTTTTATTTTTATTTTATGTTTTTCCCATCCTTGTAAAGGATCTTTACTATATAATAATTATAACTTATCTTGGATTATTTTTACTTTATCTATAGAAAATATAATTAATTCTATCTTAGGGTTTTCTTCTTTTATATTTTCTAATTTTTGTGTAATTTTTTCACTTCCTTTTATCCATTCTGTTGTTTTTCGTTTTTTGTTATTTACTATTTTTGCTCCTATTTTTTGTTTATATGGTGTTGTGAACCACCAGTGTGTTTTTGTTATTATATGTGGGTATAATTTTTCTAAAAATGACATTCCTAATAGCATATCTTTTGTGGTCAATTCAAAGTTATATATTTCTTCTATAGTTAATATCTTATCCTATATTTGTATTTTTATATTTTTTGCCTTATATGTAATCATGTTTCCTTCATTATTAAATCATGTTACTACTATAGGTGTTTTTATTTTTTCCAATTTATCTTTTGGTAAGCAATTGTATTTACATATATTAGTTTATGCTCCTGTGTCTATCATTGGTGTATAATATCTGTTGTAATATCCTTCTATTATTATCTTATCTAGTATATATATTTTCATGTTTTTATCATAAGAAAGTTCTTTTTATTATTATCTTCTTATTATTATAATTTATTGTTAATTGTTTGTCTTCTAAATTATATGGTTTTACTTGCTCTAACCATTTTATTCCTAAAGTGATATTTTTATCTCTGTGATATATTTTAAATTTTATTATTATTGGTACTCCTCCAATGATTATTTTTCTTTTTTGTAGTTTCTTCGGTATATATCAATGCCTTTAGTAGTTCAGGACATGATTGTTCAGTAGTAATTATTTTATCTTCTGTTACTAGTTCTCTTGTAATATAGTTTTCTTCTTGTCCTGTATTTATTAATATTAGATATTTTCGTTGTTCCATTACTCCCGTTATGTAGTAATGATATGGTTATATTTCTTCTTCTATTGATTTTTGTGAAGTTTTATCTATTCTTTTTAAGGTACTCATTTTTTATGACATTTGGGGTAATTCATAGTTTATTCTTTTTGATATACTTAGTCTTTCTTTTACTATTTCTAAATTTTCTTCTATATCAATATTATTATAACTATAATCATTATTATCTATGACTGTAACTATCCTTTCAAAGGGATCTTCTATTTTTATTTTATCTATTTTATTTTTTGCTGTTATTTTATGTTTTGTTGTTAAAACATATAAGTTTTTACACCTAGCTGTAAATATTTTACTTCCTGCGGCTAGTTCTATCCCTAACATTCTCCAATATAATACTAGTGATTTATCTATATTTCTGTCATTTATTGCTACTGAGTGGTTAGCACTTATTATAAATTTAAATTTTTGGTATATGAGGTTACCTTTTACTGCACTTATTATACTTTTTTCTATAGGTTGTATGATCCTATCATCTGCTAAGTATATTTCTGTGGGTGTATCTATTCCATCTCTAAAACATGCTTTTATTAATATTTCCGTTCCTCCTAAATGTACATATTTAATTGGATTTTTAGCCTTAATATCTTGTATTTCTTTATTTATTATTCGTTTGTTTATTATTGGTATTTTAGCCTTTCCTTTGGTGTATTTGCAATATATGATATGTTCTCTTTGACTTACTACATAATATTCTTCTTTTTATCGTTTAAGCCAATTTTTTATTGTTGGTATTTCAAATATTTTTGCTATGCTTAGGTCCAATTCTTTTTCTTTTATTTGTTCAAATATATTATTATCAAATATTATTTTTTGTTCTATCGATTCTTCATCTTGATATTTTTCTTTAGTTATTATGTGTATATTTGTTTCAGTCATTTATATAGTTTTCATTATCTGATTCTATTAATGAATTATTTTTCATTTCATCTGTTTCGTTTTCTAATAATTCATATATGCTATCTTCACTTTCTAATTCATAATCTACGTATTCTATTTGTGTATATTTTTTGTTGTCTATTATTATTTCTGATATTTGTTTTTTCTTTGGATTTTTAGGTAATTTTCAATTTCTAGCTATATGTCCTAATTTTCTACAATTATAATAAGTACATTCCGTTAGTTTTCTTTTTGGTCTATATGGTCTTTTAGTTTTGTAGTTTTTTACATAGTACCTTCTTCTTGGTTTTTTATATTTATATTTTGATTTATATTTTTTGTTATATCTCTTTTTATAGTATTTGTCCGTACAATCAAATTGGGGTGCCGTTTTATTTTTGCAACATGCTAAGTGTTTTACTAGTATTTTTTCCATTTTTATTTCTTCTTTATGTTTTTCACATAGTTCTATAAACCATCATTGTAAGAATTTTATTCTAGTTCCTAAGGTATCTGTTAATCCTGCTTCATTCCAACCTTTTATTACTTTTGAATTAAAGGGTTCTAGTAATTTTGTAAAATATAATATAGTTTTCATATATTTTTTCGTCTATGGCTTATTCTTCCTTATTCATTTATAGATTGTGTTGAAGTTTATATTCTAAACTTTCTATTTGTATTTATAGATATAGAATAGTTTTTCTATGTGCTATTATAGATTTTTTACAAATTCCTGCGAATATATTACTGTTAAGTCTACTTTGCCTATGTGATAATTCTTGTCTTTTCACTATAATTATTTCAATTTGTTTTTGTCTATATTTGTTATTCTCGTTATTCTCGTTATTCATTATATTTTTAAATATTGAATATATTTATATTCTATTTTAGATATATTATCTATTAATTGATTTAATTTGTCGTTATCAGTTTTTGTGATATTGAGTTGTTTATATTCCGAATATAATTTATTTAATTTTCTTCTTATTTTCCTTAACTTTTTGGTGTGGAATTCATGTTATTGGTAGGTGAGGACATTTTTTGGTAGTGTGGTAGGTGAGGAATTTATCTTAAAGATTTTATTATAATATTCTTTTTTCAAAAATCTTAATCTTGATATCTCTTTAATATTATTTATGATATATTCTAGAGATAACATATCTTGGGTTCCTAAGTACATATATAAATTTTCTTCCATTAATTGTTCTAATAGTTTTATATCTTCCATAGATTCTGTCCAGTATTGTAAATATTCATAGTTCATTTTAGTCTAAATTTATTTCTAAATCGTACCATTCTATTCTTTCGTAGTCTAAATCATGTAGGTTTATTTCATACCATTGTTGGTTTAATATATCTTCTGATTCGTTATCATTAAATATTTTTTCCCATATGATTCTTCTTAATTCAATTATTTTTATATCTTTAAGTATATATAAGATTAAAGTTTCATAGTTTTTTATCATTTCATCATGAAAGTATGTAGTCATGTTCTTTATCATACAAGTTTTTTTATTTCAAATTATTCCTTCCTATCATATTTATAATTGATTAAATTCATATTAGATCATTATAAACTATATTATATGTTTATTATGTTCTCCTGTCACTACTAGCATCGTACTTTAGCGGATACTTCCTTCTTATTAGCGCATCAACTTTGTTTACTCCCCTAAACAACTTTCCTCGCCTACCGGTTTCAACATTAGATGGCATAGTATAGAAGTTTTCTCCCTGTTTCCAGTGTGCTAATAAACTAGAAATCATGATTCAAATAATTCTAATACATAATAACTAACATAAATTTATTCAATCATATATATGTTATTCAGGAATATATGATATTAGTTCTGTATATTTTTTGAACAATATACCTTTGCCTCTTGCGTATCCATGGTATCTGAAGTTTGTTCCATTATCTATTAAATATGAATAGCTTAAGTATTAAATATTTGAGAGAGTGTTTATGAAAGTGCTTCGTATTCAAAGTCTGCCCTTTCTATTACATATACATTCCTTTATATAGAAATGAATTAGTGCACGTACTATACCACACACTTAATCATCCTTCCCCACTACTTTTATACTTGTCTTCTTAATAATACACTCCACCTACTACACTTGCCCACTTTACACTTGGCTACTTCTTACACTTATCACTTTACACTTGTCTACTTACTACACTTTACAATAATTTATACAATTACGACACTTTACAATAATTTACACAATAAGTCAAAAAACTTTGACTTTACTTTATCTTTCCACTATTTACTTTAGGATTTTTCATGACTATTTACTTTGCTTTTGGCCATATGTCTTCTTCCTTATCTCTTTATCTACAACTTTCTTTGTACATTTTTCTTCATGTGTCTTTTTATTTTTGTCCTCTTCTTCTTCTTATCTTTTTCCGTCTCTATCTCATTTGATCATTCCAGCTGGACATCGGGGATTACATTATCTTCTTCATTGCATTTTGAACATATGTGATCTGGATATTTGTGTCCAATTAATTTACAATATCTGGTTAATAACTCTGCTGAAATAAATTCTGTCTTTAGTGCTCGTGTTGTAGGTCGTTCTTCTGGTTTAAGTAATGATAAAATTCATCTCTGGACTTCATTCATATCTGCTTTTCTTAGCTCTCTTGAATTGGAATAAATCATTAACTGATCTCTAGAATAATAACTCCATATAACATTTCTGTTTAAATAATTGTTAGCTAACTCATGGATGATAGTTGATATACTGATTATTCTCTTATTAGCATAAAAATTGGGTATCTCAATTTTTTGTATCTCTGATTGTTGTCCGATATCTTCTGGTATTATCATATCTTTTGTCAACCCTATATTTACAACTTGGATCGGAGGTTTTATTTCTTCATATAGTATCTCTGCTGGTGCTGTATAGAATTTTATATAAAATAAGTTTTCCTTGGTTACTCTTTTGTATGTGATAAATGCCTTATGTAATTCTGGCATTCCACTTATTTCTTCTCCATCGTAGATATATACTGTATTTAATAATCCATAATTGTAACATGTTTTGATTAAATTTGCATTAGTATTTGGCTGTGCAATCAATTTATTATAACCTTGTAATTTTTGGGTTAGGTAATCTTGATTTGGTTCTTTGGTTATAGTGGATTTTGGGTTAAGGTTAAGGTAAGTTTGGATTTTATATATATTTTCTATATAGGTACGTGTGATATGGTTAGATGTTTTCTTGTCATGATGTAGGTTATCTGCATATGTAGAGGTTTGTGGTTTTGTGATCAAAAGGTTTTTTGATATTTTTAGGGTAAATGGTTTTTCAAATAACTTGTTCAAATTTATATTCTTGTGCTGTCTTTCACTAACTTGTCTGCTTGTATCTGCAGTTGTAATTGAACAAATGTTATGGGTTTTAGGGAGTTTCCCAATGCCTCCTTCTATCTCTGGAATTTTTTCGTCTTTCGATCGACGTAGCTCAGCATTTTTATAGTCATGTTGCTGACTTGTACTAGCTTTAGACTTTAGTTTTTGTATCTCATTGTCCATACTATCCACTTTGGTACAAAGTGTAGTAATAGCTTTGAGTATATCTTCAATTGTATTTTCTTTCTCAGTCTGAGTAGCTTTGTCTTGATAAGTAATCTGCAATAACATTCTTATCATTTTTTATTACTTCAATAGTAAATGTTAAATTTAATATATTTAATACCAATTTCTTTATTTCTTTTGTCGTTATTGAATCTTGTATTTTTCTTATTAGCCACCATTTTACTTGTGTGTTATCTGTCCTTATAATAAATTTGTTATATACAATATATGGTTCAAATGACAATAAACATTTATATACTGAATATAATGCTTTCCTATTTATTGCCCATTTTAGCTCTGTATTAGTAAATGTTCCTGAATAATACACAAGTAAAATGGTGGCTAACAAGAAAAATTCAAGATTCAATAACGACAAAAGAAATAAGGTCAACTAAAAGTGTAACTTATATTTTTAAATAACTACATTCTGACAACTTAATGAAAATGACCTAACTATCAAACAGTCAAGATTAATTAGCAACTGTGCCTTTCATTTAATCTGTCATATGGTATAAATGAATGTGAAAAAATATTACTCCTCTAGATGTTTTAGTGTTTTTTATAATTGTCTTGAAAGTAATTACTAATAATAGGACTTCTCGTCAGGCATGAACCTTGAGGTAAACCTGGGTTAAGCTTTCAATCAGTATATGATCGACATGACCATTAAGCTTTCAGCTGGTACTCGACACATTATTTAGCTTTGTTTAGAGTTCGACAACTATGGAGATATAAATAGAACTTTAGGTTTTTTTTTTTTTTTTTGCCAAGTGCAAATTAGCTATGAACCTGTCACGTAAATTTGTCATTGCCTGCAATTTGGTCAATCAGATATTTGGTTGTTGCTAACCTACCCGATATCCAAGATATTGTGCACATTATAGATAAATAAAAGGTAATTGATTATTCTACTATTTAATTTATCTTCCTACTTATCTATATTTTGTAATTGCAGTATACTTGAGCTTCTAGCATATCCATCTTTTAAATTTATCTTAGAATGTACATGTAAGATAGTTCATCCTACTGTCTAATGTACAGCTGTTTAACCAAATTGAAAATCCTCCTAGCCGTCGGTCTCCCTTTGCAAATAATCCTAATGACTCCTTTTGGTCTTTAGTTATGTTATATTTGAAAGTATTTACTGAAATAGGCAAGTGTGTGAGCTTTATTCTCTCCTATTTATAGTTGTGGAGTCATCATTCATGTATTGTTTTATTAGCTTGCTTTATTTTAGGATAACCTTAAGTTATTACTTTAAATTTCTTTATTATGTTTATGGATCTTTCTATGTTTTATGTTTGTTCTTAATATATTCAGTTTATTTTGATTTCTGGAGAGAACTATACTCTTATTCTGCTTATTGATCTTTTGTGAAAATTCATGACACGAAAGCATTATGAAAGTTTACAACGCTGCTTCCGTGTGTACATAATGACATGGATGAACATGATTCTCCTTTTGTGTGGGAGTCTCTGCAACTCACAAGAAAATCGTGGTTAATACTTGATTTATATGCAAGAAATGCTTTAGTAAATTTGTTATTGAAAAATTTCGATGAAAGATTATTCAATATCTTACTTGCTCATTTTCCCTTCTGGTTCATTCTGAATTCTTAGGTAGAACTGTATGCTTTCCAATGCACATATTGTTGTGTTTTTATTGTTGTTATTGACTGAGGTGATCAAGTTGAAGAGTGAACATATTGGTGGGAGCTTTTTCTAAAAATAGTAGATGTTAGTTTTCCCCCAACAATTTCATGCAGTTATTGTTGTTTGTTCCTCTTCTGTTAGATTAATCTGATATCCGGTTAACTGTACTGATGTGAAACACATTACGAGTGTTTATGAAGTATGTGCTGGAAGTGAACCAAAAACATAGAGTTCAAATCTTAGGATAGTGCCTTGAGTATATAAACACTATACGGGGTCTTCTGAGGTCCAAGTGCAACGAACAAAGTAGACACTAAGTCTTCATCAGAATGATGAAAATTAAAGCACTTTTGACTAGCTTCTGGATCTCTTTTTTTTTTTTTTTTAAATATGAGGTGGTGTGGTATAGAAGACATTTTTGTGATACAATATCATGTCCAACCAACATTTTTAAAAGCTTTTTCATATTGTTGTTTTCGAATGTATAGTGGTTTGACTTAACTTTGAGAGATAATTGTTAATGTTTTAATATTCTTCAAGATTGTTGCAACTGATAATCATGTGAAATATTGGCAGGGGACCATTCATATGAAAAGTATTTTTAGCTTCCACTTGTTTATAATTGAGTTGCATCTGATGTTGGGTTTGTGCTTGAGCACTAGTCATAACTCCTCTAGCTTATTTATAAGTCAACAAGAGATAGACTAATTGTACATAATTCAATGCAAGTTGCAGTATGTATTGAGCCCCATTTCATTTTCAATGACTAATTGTACCGGATTCAATGTAAATTGTACTCCCTCCGTCCTATTTTATGTGACACGATTTTCTTTTTGGTCAGTCCCAAAAAGAATGTCACATTTCCTTATATGATAAGTATTTAAAGGTACAATTCCTCTTTTATCTTTGTTGGTCCACTTAATCTTAAAATAATACTCCAATACATTTATGAGGAGAGAGAAAAATAAGCTTAGTTTTTAAAGGGCAATTTGGTAAACATTTCAAAGTCTTCATTTATTTTTTAAACTCCGTGCCCAGTTAAATGTTGTCACATAAAATAGGACGGAGGGAGTATTATGTATTAGCCACTTCATTAAATAAATTACATTATTTATTTTCATTTATTCTTCTTTAGCTCTACAAATATTAGTACAAAGTCATTTTGCTAAATGTAGTAAAACTATTTAAATTGTATTGTTACTGGAAGAAAAAAGAATATGAAAACCAAGCGTGTTGGGCCCGTGCTAAGCACTAAGCCATAACCAATCTAGTATCTACATATATAATAAAATGGTCACTGGGTCAAAGCCAAAAATATGATGAATAGAAGAAAAGGAGATCAGAAAGATAGGTGGACAACTTGACTATAGTATAGGTCAGATGTTTCCGTGAGCATTGTTGACATCTGTCCCATGAGAAATAGTAAGATAGGCAAAAAGGCATAGAGACAACAACGACCGCATCTCTCGATGAAAAGGCCAGCAAAGAAAAGTCCATATATATATATATATATATATATATAATTAAGTGTTGTCTTTAGCATTTTAATATTAATATTAGTAATATTATAATTGCTTCACAGAGGTTGATAAGTGTGCTGGACGGTCCATTCCTTACAGTTGCAGGCATTTGTGGTCTTTCTTTTTTGTTGGTTTTAAAGTTTAGTGGCTTACACTTTGTTTGAATGGTTGTTAATTACCTATTGTTTCATAATGTATCGTATTGTAGTGTTTTAATAAATACAGTGTTTGGATAGATTGTATCATTTTCCATAGTTACATAATGTCACACATTCATAATTTGAGTGATAAATCTACAAGAGAAGTAGCTTAAGGGGTAGAGTTACTATGAAAAGATAGGATAAAAGATGAAATATGATTATTAAATAATAACTAAAGATAAAATGAGAAAAAAATATTAAGATAATAGATCACACCAAATCAGTCGTTACATAGACTGAGTCTTTTCGTCGTTATCTAACAATGGATTTAAACGATACGATATAATAAAATTAAAGTAGCAATTAATCAAAATAAACATTATATTTAAACTAACAATACAATACAACGGATAACAATCATCCAAACAAAGTGTTAATTGACATTATACACGAATAAACATTCCAGAGAATGTTGAGGTCAACAATCTTGGGCAACATCTCGATCAGGCCATTAAAGGCATTTGTTACCTTTCACTTTGTTTTATTTTTTATTCCTTAATTATACCTTGTAACATATGTAATGTCTAAGCCATTTATCTTCTCTATTTACTACCCCATTATCTTCTTATTCATTGTTAAGAAGACTTCTTGAACTATAAATAGTGATGGTCTTCATTTGTTTTTTGTATAAGAAAATATCGAGTGCATAAAAGTTAGTCAAAAAAAGAGTTTGTATTCGTTGAAGAGAGATGTTCTTTTTGTGAATCTTTGGACTCAACTCTTTTCCAGAGATTGTTGAGTCATAATTTGTGATTGAGTTATGTTATCCTGGAGGGGACAAGTCAAGAAGACTACTGCTAAACCAGTGAAAAGATTTGTTGTAGTGGACTTGAATCTCTTTAAAGAGAAGGAGATATTCACACCTTAGCCTAAAGAGATGTTATGTAATGACCTCCATGTCTTTTGTTCATCGTTTAGTGTTTTTCTGTAGTGATCCCAAGTCATGTATGACTTGCTGGGACTGATAGTTCGGTCACCTGAACATTTATTTGGTTTTTGTGTAAGTTTTAGTGTTTTGGAGCTTTACAACCTTGAACGGTTAGTTTTAATTAAAAGTTCAAGAAGACAACCTTAGAATTCAATTTTGTTGATTCCATAAGCTTCATAAGGTCATTTTAGGCTAATAGAATGGTCGATACAATTCCCGAGGTTTCCAAAATACTAACATCTGAAAACATTTTGGTCCTTGGGAAATTATCAACTTGGGTTATTTTATTTTATTTTGTTTTGAAACAGCTGAAGTTTTGTTCCTTGGTTTTTTATGCTTTAATAAATTGGTGACCATTTTGGAAAAAAAAAAAAGTCCTCAGTTCTTTGATCTTTTCTGAACTGCTCGCTTAACACCTTTAATGCCTCCTCCCCAATAATTTGAGTGGATTGTATAAAGTCCACCTATTCCGTTTTAATCTCTAAGATCATCAATCTTGTACTTTTACCATAAATGTATGAGTGGAAGAATTTTATGTTTGTATCACCTTCCTTAAACCACTATATCCTAGATTTTTGCTTCCAATACTCCCCTATATGATAGTACTTTCTGACTGCCTCTTCAGCTTTAGCTAATTCTGCCTTATTCTTCTCCATAGGGTTCACCTCAATTTGATTCTCCTTGACTTTTATAATGTCCTCCAAGGTAGCTATTTTCACAAAAATATCCTCATATGTTTCTTTGCTCCATTGTGATAAATCCTTCTTTAATTTCTTCATCTTCTGCTGAACGACAAACAAAGGATTTCCGATCACATTGATTGACCAATGTTGTTGTATCACCTCCTTAAACTTTTTATGTTTTGTCACGAAGTTAAAAAACCTAAAACGTTTCACTATGTCACCATGTAAGGTTTTACACATCATATGTAACGGAGCATGATCTAACCCCTACCTTATCAACTGATGAACTTCATTTGCTGGAAATTGTTGCATAAACTCCTGATTTCCAAAAAATTCTATCCAGCCTTTTGAAAATACATTCCTCCTCAATTCCCCCATTCCACCAAGTGTAAGAACTACTTTTGAACATGATCTCAAAGAGACTACAAGAATTGATATACTGAACAAATTCGCTCATTTCCTTTCCTGTAACGGGAGTCTCAAGAATCACAGTGAAGTCTCCACCCACTATCCATGGGACATCTACAATTTCTTCTACTTCTTCTAGATCTTGCCATAATTCTAAACTCTCCAATGCACTACACCTAGCATACTTTGTTGTGATAACCATATCCTTCTGATATGTCCCATGTCTGAATTTGATTGTAATCTTTTTATACAAGTCCCGCACTACTTCACTCTCCCAATCTGCATTCCAAAAGACTCAGATCTTCGATGTTGTGTTCACCATTGCATTCTCCATTCAAAGCTTTCTTCTATTTTTATCTGATTCTTGAGGCCATTGAAAAGGTTCCATTAGGTCCATGTATGATTAATGATGTCTCCTCATAAGATCCATAATACGCTCAAAGGATTCTTGAGTGTTTACAGAACTTATAGTCCAAAAACATAATGTATCAATCATCATCATGATGGTAAGGACCTTGCCGAACTACTCCTTGCGTTTATTTGACTTGTTTTTGTTCTTGTGTTCTTCCCTTTTTTTTATTGTATTCCTTAGCTCCTTAGCATGTCTTGGTTATAAATCACATGTGGCACTTACTTCCTTGACTGATTGTGTTAAGTCTGCATCCTCCTTGTCTATCTTGTCATCATTTAGGTGTTGCCTTACTATTGATCTCCTTCCTCCTGATGTGCTACCTCTGTATGTTTGTTTAAGTCCAAACTAAAAATTTATGAATTATCTTGTAGTGTCCCTTGTATTTCAGTCTCCCTTGATTCCCCTATGGTCTCCATCACTTTAGAACTCACCTCATCGCAAACTTTATCTTCTTCATTTCTTTCCCACCTATTTTCATCAAACTTTCAGTTTCTCCCTCTCCTGATTTAGCATCATTTTTATAGGCGTTGTCTGTTTATTTGCTTGTCTCTTTTCTTTGTGATTTTTGTGCTTCTACCCTTTGTTCCTCATTTTCAACCTCTTTTACTTCACTACAACTTTATTCATTACATGGTATCATTTGTTTACCAAACGATTCCTCCACTCATTTCTTTGGTACTTCTTTTTCTCCTTTATCTTTATTCTAAGTGACTTGTGCATCCTCTCCTTCTTCTTTGTCCTCCAGGGCACTATACTTATTTGTATAGATAATTTCCTCTCCTTCCTTTCAAGTATGTTTTTGATTCCATCGTTGAGTCAGGCCTCCTTTGTTATAGTATCTTCCTCTTATCCCTTATTTCTTTGTTCTTGGAACTCATTCTTCTTGTCTTTCCCTTTATCTCTTGTCTCCTTTTGTGTTCCGTCATCAACTCTGTTCTCATTAGTGTGTTTGTCTTGATCCTCCTTTTGTTGCTTTTGATCTCCCTCTACCTCCTCTTGCTTTGGGTACAATTCTGGATGCAACACATAGTTTTCTTTCTCATTATGCCTTGCAATTTACATTATATGCAATACTTCGGGATTTAATAATAATTGATTTGTATCCATCTTTCCTTGATTCTACCTGTTACCTTATTTCTTGCTACAATATTGATTCTTTTGGGAAAATTCCCTAGCAGATCCACTTCTACTTTTACCGTAGCACAACTAGGTCTTGTCTTATTCAATGTCACGATATCAATTTGAAAAGACTTTCCCATCACAGCTGCTAATGAAAACACCATTTCTCTTCCGAAAAAGTTTGGAGGCGATGATGGAAAAGTAACCATGCAATTGCAATTGTTGTTTCCTCTTCTAGATCAAACAATAGATGTCATTTAAGTGTACGCATCGGGTAGTACCAGTTCTTGTGGCCTATGTTAAAAACTAGCTTTGACGGTAAATGGACGTCCTCCATACTTGACTCACGAATATGAACATATCTACTATTCAAATATTCGATCATACAATCGATTTTCAGTTCACATTGTTTTGGCTATAATTTCCTTAGATCGTGTAAATGAGGTCATCCATAAGAGAATTTTCCTATCACAACTAATTGTAGATCTTCATTTACTATCGTCTGTGATACTTCCTCCTATTCCCACATTACTTGTGGCTCACCATGCAAATAGGAAAAAGACTTTCAGAGTATCAGTATAGCTTTTTCAGTGTTGCAGTTTGTAGGGTAGCAACATAATCCATTCCTCTTGTGGTTGGTGTTGGGTTGTTAGCAAGATTTTGCTGAGCAACCTCCAAGGGAGGCTGCCCAGTGGAGTTGCCATTAACGGCGGCGATGACGTAGAGATTAGGGTTTAATTGTTTCTTGATTTATAGAGCGTTTCTTTTTTTCTTTTCTTGTTTGCTGCGTGTGGTGTTTTTATTTTCTGATTTGTGTTGCTGTCCTACATTCTTTTTTCTTAATATAATTATGAGGTTAATAGGACTAAAACAATCTAATTGGGTTATTTTCCCCATTGTTTTATAAATTTTAAAAAAACCTAGATAACCAAAGTCTAGAAAAGGAGGAGGTAGCAATTCTTTGGGGGGGCCAGAGATGCACATGAAAGTTGGATGATACTAACATTATTTTATTACAATATATAAACATTAATAATTCATTAGCAGTCTTTGCTCTCAAGTCTCAGCGTATGATTTATTAACAACAACTGTGGATTTATCTAGAAGATAAGAACATCACTTAGTACTCCTGCCGTTTCATAATATTTAAAATAAATTATAATTATTACTTGTCTATTTTAAAGAAGAAATCAAAAAAAAAAATTGTTTTAATATTATTGTTATCATTAAATAATTATAAAAAGTATTAATAGTTAAAATTACATTTTTAAAGCATAACTAAGAAGATTAATTTAGTAAAATAAAATTTTCTCAAGAGTGTCAAATCTAACATATGTCAAATAAATAAAATGGACAGAGTATTTATTATTCGTCTGCCGTCATCAACTTATTCTATGCCACAACTAGGATTTTGTACATATAAAAGAATAATAATAAGAAGTCAAACTTGAGCGTTTAGCCGTAAAATAAATTTTTTCTTTAAAAAGTATCAAGTCAATATAAGCCAAGTAAATAACACAAGTAATATATTTATTATTGATCTATCCTCATCAACTTATAATTCTCCACAAATATGATTTTAGTCTTTGGTCGTAATTTGATTATCTTTTCATGCTATCAACATCAATCTTTCTTTCTATTTATTTAGTGAGAGCAGTTTAGATTCTAGAATGAAAAAAAAAAGGTCATAAAAGACAGCTCACTTACAGTTCAAAAGCCAAACTTGTATCTAATGATCACTTCATCAATATTTGGAGTTACTACTTTAGAATTTTGTCAAATGTATGATTCACAAATTGAAAATATAAATGTTAACTCACAACTTCCACCAACTTCTCAAAGTATATACTAATTGTGTTTGCGTCAAAGAGGATTTGTGCACATGATTGAAAAATTTTACCATTACTAATTAGTCAAATCCTAATCAGAAATTAACAAATGCTACTCTTATGCCTTATATGGGAAAATGCATAAGTACCCCAGCCTATGCCCAAAATCCATGAGACACACCTAACCTTTACTAAGGTCCTATTACCCCCCCCCGAACTTATTTTATATATAATATTCTACCCCTTTTCGGCCTATGTGGCACTATCTTGTGGGCCCAGCGCGTGTTGACAATTTTTTCAAGGATAGTGTCACGTAGGCCAAAAAGGGATAGAAAATTAATTAAAAAATAAGTTCGGGGGGTAATAGGACCTTAGTAAATGTTAGGTGTGTCTCAGGGATTTTGGGCATAGGCTGGGGGAGTACTTATGCATTTTCCCTAAATTTTTTATCTATTACTATCAATTCGCTAGCTTAGACATCCCCCCCAAGATATGGAAAATGGTGAAATATATTCTCCCTCATACTATTAGAAATATGTTAAATATATCTCTCGTTATATTTCCAGTTCAAATATTTCTCTCTTGGTATTCTTTTGATCCACATATACCCCTTGTCTCTTCTCATTATGTTTTGGTATAAATTTATTCTTAATTTTGAAGTAAGACACGTGTCCTATTCATAATCGAAGGAATGAAAAGATGTTGGGTTGGATTAAATTGTTGTGTTTTTAAAAAATTGTGTATTTAAAATTAGGAGTGAATTATTAACTTATGAGCTTGAAACGTGTCCTCCCATCAAAATTAAGGGATAAATTTTTGCCGAAGTATAACATGAGCAAAAATTATATTTGTGTAGAGATATTTTAGGGCTTGATTCTGTAATCTTTATAAATAGGAACTCAATTCTAGTAATCTTTGTAAAATAGGAAGAAATTAATTCTTCCATTATTGTAACTTAGTAGTAGTTATATATTCATGTACATGCCTCCTTTGAGGAATAATAGAATACAAAAGAAATATTTTGTTCAAGATTTGAACTTGATATTAGAGCCGTGGGCAAATCAGATGCTTCTAACTCTACCACGATTATCATTCAATCTGAAAATTCCTCTTTCAATGCAGTAATTATTCTAAATGAAACAAATTATGATATGTGGTCTCAAATCATAGAGATGCATATTGCTGAAAAAGAGAAACTCTCGTTGTTCGTGGGAGTACACAACTACCTACTGAAAAAAATGAAGGATATGAGAAGTGGTACACAAACAATGAAAAGGTTAAGAGGTGGTTGTTGATGTCTATGTCTCCTGAGATTATGAAGCGATACATTTGCTTACCTATTGCTCAAGAAATCTGAAAAGCTCTGTCAACGGCCTTTTATGATGGAGCAGATGAACTACAAGTCTTTACTTTGAATCAAAAAGCTATTTTTGCCAAACAAAATGGCAGATCTCTCTCTTCCTACTATGGAGAACTGATTGAAATTTTTTGTGAGTTGGATCACCGTGATAAGGTGATCATGGAAAATGAGAAGGATGTCAGTTCTTACCGCAAGTCTATTCAACGACAAACGGTGCACATCTTTCTTGCTGGTTTGGATGGTGAGTTTGAACATATTCATGGGAAAATTTTGAGGAAGGATCCTGTTCCAGAATTAGAAGAATGTTACTCAATGGTTCGTTGTGAATCTATCCGGCAGGCAATAGTGAATGGAGATCTTGAAAAATCTAAAGCAGTAGCCATGGTGAGCAAATATAGATCTAATCAAAATCAATTCTCTCAAAATCAACCAAATCGAATGAAGTCTAAGGCTTTCAACAAGTCCACTTATAAGTGTACTCATTGTGATCAACCCGGGCACACAAATGATCGTTGTTTTGAAATTGTGGGATATCCAAAATGGTGGGATCATAACCGTGATTCAAGAAGGAGAAATGCAAGCAAGAGTTCCACTATTGCAATTGTAGAAACAAATGCCAATGAAGATGTTGTTGGACAATCCACGAGAGGTAACTATGGTAAGGCTTTAAATTCATCTGCACTTGTTTCTAATAGTACATGGATAATTGATTTCGGAGCTATGGATCACATGACATTTAATTCTAGACAAGTTTCATCCCTTAAACCCTCGTCACAAAAGTATATTTCCACCGTTAATGGTTCTTCGGCACCTATCATTGGGGAAGGATCCTTGTCTCTCATTAATAATTTGAATTTAGACAGTGTCTTAGTAGTTCCATTATTGGATTGTAACCTTTGATCTGTTTCTCAAATTACCACTACTATGCCTTGTGTTGTGATGTTTTGGCCTGACTATTGTGTGTTTAAGGACATCCAGACGAGGAAGACGATTGGTTATGGTACTAGATGAGAGAAGTTGTATTACTTGGATTTGGAGTCAAAAAGTTCTAATCAATTGTGTCAAGCGTTATCGGTTGATGTGTTTAGCTGTGAGGACAAAACAAGGAAATCTGATATTTGGCTATGGCATCGACGATTGGGACATGCTTTTTTTGGATATCTTAATAAATTGTTTCTTAATTTATTTACAAAATTTGATGTTTCTGATTTCCATTGTGATGTCTGTGAACTTTCAAATAGTCACCGTGTGTCTTTTTCACCAAGAATGAATAAAAGTTCAATTCCTTTTATGATTATACATTCAGATGTTTGGGGTCCATCCAAGGTGAATATGTTAGGTAGATCACGTTGGTTTGTTACTTTTATAGACGATTGGACTAGAATGACTTGGGTGTGTTTGATGAAGTTCAAAAGTGAAGTGAATTTGTTGTTTCAAAAGTTTCATAAAATGATTTGCACTCAATATAATGCCCAAGTAAGAGTTCTACGTAGTGACAATGGAGGGAGTATTCCAACTAAGAACTTAAGTGATATTTAGAAGCACATGGAATTGCTCATCAAACTACTTGTCCCAATACACCTAACAGAATGGGGTAGCTGGAAGAAAAAATCGTCATTTATTAGAAGTTGTTCGTGCTCTATTGATTGAAGATCTTCTACCACAACGTTATTGGGGAAAAGCACTCACTTGTGCAACATATTTAATTAATCGAGTGCCTACTAGCAGAATTAACTTTAGAACACCATCTCTATCTCTTGCTGAAGCGGTGATTGCACTGGCAGTCCCAAATTTGACTCCTCGTGTTTTTGGTTGTGTAGCATTTGTACATCTTCATAAGAATCAACGCAACAAGCTATCCCCTCGTGCACTACGATGTGTTTTTTTGGGATATGTTACTCATCAAAAAGGGTATAGATGTTTTTATCCTCCAACTCAGCGAATGTTTGTTATAATGGATGATGTTTTTCATGAAGAGTCTATGTATTTTTCTAATGAAACAAAACTTCAAGGGGAGGACCTGAAAGATATTTTGTCTCTAAATTATGAAAAATTGATACTTTCTGCACCTAGTAACCAGGTTGTAGATAAATCAAGTTTATGTGGTGGTGAGCATCAAGAAATAGGACATAACCACGATATTGTAGAATTAGAATTGGGTACTGCTGAAATTCAGGAAATTGAAGAAGAAGATTTGGGTGCTAGTGGAAATCAAGAAATTGGAGAAGTTAGTCCAATATCGCATGAAACCCTCACCCACCAAGCAACTGATGTACCAAATCAATCGTCGCCAACTCAGGATGTTTCTAATTTTGTACCCGAACCATCATTCAAATAACTACCACCATGACACAATAGAGGTCTTCCTAAACCCACCTATGAACCAGAAATTTCTGGTAAGACTAGGTACCCATTGAGCAATTTTGTGTCTAATCATCGTTTGTCGAAATCAAATAAGTCATTTGTGAATCAATTATCTGTTGTATCTATTCCTAACAATGTGCAAGAAGCCTTTACTGATCCCAGGTGGAAAGAAGCTATGGATAAAGATATGAAATCCTTGAAAAAAATTTATACATGGGAACTTGTCGATTGTCCACTAGGAAAGAAAACAGTTGGATGTCGATGGATGTATACAGTCAAGTAAAAAGCAGATGGTATGATAGAATGATTCAAAGTGATATTGGTGGCTAAGGGATATACTTAGACCTATGGAATTGACTATACCAAAATATTTGCACCTATTGCAAAAATCAACACAGTTCGAGTGCTATTATCCTTGGTTGCAAATTTTGATTGGCCACTACAACAATTTAATGTGAAAAATGCTTCTCTACATGGTGAGCTGTCTGAAGAAGTCTATATGGACTATCCTCCAGGGTACAAGATTCCAAGATCACATGATTATAGAGTATGCAGATTGAAGAAATCACTTTATGGACTAAAACAATCACCAAGAGCGTGGTTTGGAAAATTCACCAAATCTATGAAGGCATTTAGCTATACTCAAAGCAACACCGATCACACTTTGTTTTCGAAGTGACAACATGGTAAAATTAGTGCTCTTATTGTATATGTTGATGACATGGTGGTGATTGGAAATAACCCTAAACAAAGGAAAGCTCTCCAAAGCTACATGTCTAAAGAATTCGAGATGAAGGACCTTGGTTCATTAAAGTTTTTCCTTGGAATTGAAGTGTCTAGATCATCTAAAGAAATTTTCTTATTCCAAAGAAAATATACTTTAGATTTGTTAAAGGAAACTGCATGACAGCTTGCCAACCAGCTGATACACCTGTTGAAGAAAGCCTGAAATTAAGTGTTGAACCTAATCAAATTCCAGTTGATAAAGGAAGATATCATAGACTTGTAGGAAGATTGATGCACCTAGCACACACAAGACCATACCTTGCTTATTTTTTAAGTGTGGTAAGTCAATTTATGCATAATCTTGGAGAGCAACATATGAATGCAATTATGCGCATCTTGAAATATTTGAAGTCTACTCCAGCAAAGGGAATTTTGTTCACAAAATGTACAAATACTCTAGCAATAAATGTATATACAAATGCTGACTGGGCTGGAGCTATTGATGACTGATGAGTCTGAGATTTGGACTCATTTAGGACTTTATTTATAATGATTTAGTGTCGCCAAATGCTTATTTCATGCCAAAAACTGATGTAAAACCCTTGATCTTCAGATATATGGATCGAGGAACAAAGCTAAGACATAAATGGGAAATAGAGACAACACGAGCAAAAAAGAGAAGGAAAAACAAGCCTGATGATCGCCGATGTCACTCGCGATTCTCTAAGTTGCCACTATACCACCTAAAATTAAAGAATGGTGAGGCTGGATTAGAGGTAGCTTCGGCGAGCAGCAGATCCACTCGGCTCAACGTCGATCGCATCGGCGATGAATGACCATGTCGCCAAAAGTACTGATGGACCGATAAGTACTGATGGGCGAGATGAAAGGAAAAAGAGCGCATCACAAAATCACTCGGCAATCTCGATCTGGCTCGCCTAAAATTACAGCGGTTGGACTAAGAAGAGATGAAAAATAAAGGCGAGACGGAGGAAAATTGGCTAGTCGTTAAACGGTTGGCGAAGCCCGACTTACCTCGCCGATTGGTTCCAAACAACCACACATCAGAATTGCATAAATTATTTTTTGCAAGAGAGAGAAAGTATCCAAAAATGTGAGGAACAAAAGATTGAGAGCAAAAACACTACCATTGTGGATTTCAAGTGGTTTTAGCAAGGTTTTTCTTTTAGATTTTTTAATAGAGAAAATTTTAGTTAATTTTAACTTTCGAATTTCATTTAACCAGCTATGGAAAATGTGGAAGGTGTTGATTTTCATCTTTTCACCATGATTGGATTAAACCCTAACCTTGGGGGTTTGACAATGTGACCAATTGTTGCATTCTACTAAATGAGTGTTATCAATTAGTGATTATTGGTGTTGATCCGAAGCGGGTCTAAATTATTATGATGGTTTAACTTCATTATTGCACCTTTGGTGTGATAGATTTTAGAGTTTTGTGATTGCTCGAGAGAGAAGTACAGAACCAACGTAGTATTTTGGCATCCTTAGTAGTGGGTCTTGACGGTTTTATCTTGATAAAGTGAAACCCAAGACCCAACCTTTGTATCTAGCTTGAAAGAGTGGATTTGATGAGAACGTGGGCTGGTTAGCTTATGGATAGTATTGAGGTTCGAGAGAACTCAACGGAAATAAGGCAATTGTTCGAGAGAAAATTGTTTTACTTATAGTCCATTCTACCCGCGACGAATTAGCATTATCGGTAATGATGTACACCCATTAAGTTGAATTCAGCAGGTGGTCAGTCAATCCCCCAAGTGTTTTCTAGTTATCTGATTATTTCTTGTTAACACTTTGAAGTGTGCTGGTAACGACATCTTGAAAAATTGATTATTAAAATCTTAAGTGTGTGCTGCTCAGCTGCAAAGGTTATCGTCATACTTTCGTATTTGAATTCAAAGAAAGCTACTCTCAATCGGATCGACCCCTACTCAGTTAGTTGGGTTGTATACTGACTAACGATTGTTGACACTTAGCATTGGATGAAGTGTCTTTGAAATGTTAATCAAAATGGTGTCATTGCCGGGGAGTATCGCTACTTACAGTTCTTTGATCGAAGATTTTACTTGTGAATTTGTTGGCTGTAGTTGAATCAGCTTAGACTGCATAGTGTAGAGTTGGTTGGACTAAATAGAAGTAAAAAAATGAGTGAGGAAAAGATGAATGGTAGCCAAGCGGGTCATCGGGATGGTATCGATGATATCAATATTGTTTACAACCCATCTAAATCAGGTGAAATGGGTGCAATTTGCCTACCACAAACTGATGGGAGTGCAATATTTGAGGTCACTAACACGACTCTTCATCTCTTCCAAATGCGGGGACTCTATGGTGGGCTAGAACACGAAGACCTGCATGAGCATGTAAGAAATTTTATAGAGGTGTGCACCCCGTTTTAATTCAAGAATGTGTCGCAAGAGTCAATCCAACTTAGGTTATTTCCACTATCTTTGACGGGGGAGGCTAGAAAGTGGTTGACCGAATTACCAAACAATTCTATCACCTCATGGGAGAAGTTGATTATAGAATTCAATGCGAGATTCTTTCCCCATCAAGGATGATGAAACTTAGAGATGACATTCAAAGTTTCAAACGATTGGAGGGTGAACCCATCCATGAAATGTGGGTGAGGTTTAAGAAACTCTTACTTAAATGTGCAACTCACAGGCTACCAAACGATTTGCTACTCCAATATTTTTACCGGAGTCTTGATTTGGTTAATAAATGAGGGGCTCATCAATTGGTACGAGGGGAAATAATGTTGCAATCATTTGTGGTGCCTTCATTTCTTCTTGATGACATGTTGAAAATAAATCAATCTTGGTACACTCAAGAGGATCAAGTCTCTTCTTTTTTGTTTTAGAATGACACAATAACAACTTCATAAGGAAAGAGAGGGGGATGCAAACATCAAGAAGATGTTGACCCAAATGGAACTATTACAAAAGCATATGATGGAGAATGTGGGAAAGCCCAAGGGGACAAGTGGAGTGTTTAGAGTTGAGTTTCTTCTTCAGGTTATTCACAACCGGGGGAGAATCAAGGTTGGAACTCCAAGAGATACGAGGAGGGTTTCCACCCATGCTATGTACAGCGAGGTGAGAATCAAGGTTGGAACTATCACAAAGGGGAAGAACAAAGAAGATACTATCAAAATTGGGTTGAGCAAAGTGATTATTGGTAAATGGAGGATGACCATGAAGAGGATCACAATCACTTGAGTGAGAGCCCAAAATCAAAAGGGAGTGCAAGTAGTCCCCGGGTGAATGATTTGCTGTCACACATCCTTGATAAAGTTGATGGTTCGGATGATTTGTTAAAAGGGATGAAAGCTGACTTTTCATCATTGAACAATAAAGTGAACTCTCACGCAGATGCAATCAAGATACTTGAAGGTCAGTTGAGTTTACTTTTAGCATAATTGAAACAAAAAATGACAATGGAAGATGATGGTAGAGGGCTGGCTGTGGTTACTAATAGTGAAAAGGTAGCAATAGGCGATGTGACGAGAAATGAAGAAGTTTCATTGCATGAAGAAGACAAAGGTATGGAGGAAGAGGAGACACATATTCATCAAAGCATTGCCAAAGGACCATGAAAAGATGTGGATAAACACAATCCAATCCCAAAAGTTATGTAACCTTTACCCAAAATATCGCCTCTATTTCCCCAACGTCTCAAGAAAAAGAATGAGGATGCGAAGTTCAAGAAGTTTTTATCGGTGTTCAAGACATTATCAATTAATCTTCCTCTAGTTGAAACATTGTTGGAGATGCCGGGTTATGCCAACTTTATGAAGGAGTTAGTCACAAAGAATAGGAGTTTGAATTTTGAGACAATCGAAGTTTCTCATAGTTGTAGTGCAATTATGACTAAGGAGTTAATCAATAAGAGAGAATATCCTGGAGCGTTCACCATCCCTTGCACCATTGGCATGCTCCAATTTGCTAAAGCCCTATGCGATTTGGGAGAAAGCATCAACATAATGCCATATGCGATCTATAAACAACTTGGGTTGGGTGAACTGAAAGCCACAACAATGAGACTCTTGATGGCGGACCGATCAATCAAACATCCTGTGGGGATACTTTATGACATCTTGGTAAAGGTTGACCGATTCATTTTCCCAACTGATTTTTTCATTCTCGATTGTGAAATAGATGCTGAAATTCCCATCATCTTGGCAACCGGGAGAGCGTTGGTGGATATTGAAAGCAGAGAACTGAAGTTTAGGGTGAACGAAGATGAAGTAACCTTTAATGTTTGTAAGTCAATGAAACACCCAATTGATATTCATATGGTCCCCACTGTTGATGTTATTAATGAGGCGGTGACTAGTGTGAGCCATTTAATGTGTATGAGTGAACCACCTGAAGTCGTGCTTGCTAACTATGATGAATTCGAAATTCAAGGCTATGAAGAGGTAGTAGCTACTCTTTCAAGCTTGGGGGGGGGGGGTATTCAAAGACTCCATTAAAGTTGGACATTGATCTAAAAAATCGAGAAAGTCCTCCCGCATAGCCATAAACAAAAGAACCACCAGATCTGGAGTTGAAAGTACTTCCTTCTCATCTCCGATATGCTTTCTTGGGGGTAAATAACACCTTACCGGTGATCATCGCATCTGACTTTCTTGAATGGCAGGTAAAATTGCTCCTTGAGATGTTGAGAAGGCATATAAAAGCTATAGGTTGGAATATTACTGACACAGTGGGCAATCCTCTCGGTATTTGCACTCACAAAATTTAGCTTGATAATGATTGTAAGCCGAGTGTTGAACATCAGAGGAGATTGAACCCACCAATGCAAGAGGTGGTGAAAAAGGAGATAATAAAGTGGTTGGACGCAGGTGTGATCTACCCCATTGTGGATAGCAAATGGGTAAGTCCGGTACAATGTGTACTGAAAAAGGGAGGCATCACGGTAGTCTCAAATGAAAAAGGAGAGCTTGTATCTATGAGACCGGTAATTGGATGGAAAGTATGCATGGATTATCGAAAGTTAAATTCGTGGACCGAAAAGGATCACTTTCCCATGCCTTTCATGGATCAAATGCTTGATCAACTCTAAGAGAGAGATTGGTATTGCTTTTTGGGTGGGTATTCTTTGTTACAACCAAATCTCCATTGCTCCGGAAGACCAAGAGAAAACCACCTTCACCTATCCTTATGGAACTTTTGCCTTTAAACGGATGTCGTTCAGGTTATGTAATGCTCTAACAACATTTCAACGTTGCATGTTATCTATATTTGCTAACATGGTGGAGGATTCAATGAAGGTATTTATGGATGACTTCTTGGTTGTGGGTGACACTTTTGAAGTATGTTTAGCACACTTAGAACAAGTTATCCAAAGATGTGTGGAGACAAATTTGGTCCTAAATTGGGAAAAATTCCACTTCATGGTAAAGGAAAGTATAGTTCTTGGTCACAAAGTGTCGCAAAAAGGGGTTGGAGGTTGATAAAGCGAAGATTGAAGTGATTGAGAAATTACCACCACAAATTTCGGTAAAGGGTGTTCGTAGTTTCTTGGGACATGCCGATTTTTATCGGAGGTTCATCAAAGACTTCTCAAAGATTGCACATCCTCTATGCAAACTCTTGGAGAAGGAGGTGAAATTCCACTTTGATGATGCTTGGTGGCTTTCAAGTGTTTGGAAGAAAAATTGGTCTCCACCTCAATCATCATTAGTCCCAATTGGTCAAAATCCTTCGAAGTAATATGTGATGCAAGAGGCACGACATTGGGTGTTGTATTGGGGTAAAAACGCAACAAACTATTTCACCCCATTTACTATGCAAGCAAGACTCTAAACAGTGCTCACTGTAAATATACCGTTATTGAACAAGAGCTACTTGCGATAGTTTATGCGTTTGAGAAGTTCTGGGCATACTTTCTAGGTATTAAAGTGGTTTAAAGTGGTTGTTCACACTAATCATGCTGCACTGTGTTATCTAATGGCGAAGAAGGATGCCAAGCCAAGATTGATAAGGTGGGTGCTACTATTGCAAGAATTCGACTTTGAGGTCAAAGATAGGAGAGGTTGTGAAAATCAGGTGGCTGACCACGTATCAAGATTGGAAGGCAAGGAAAATGACGAGCTGGAGATCAACATAAATGATTATTTTCCCGATGAACAAGTATTCACGGTAACTCTCAAACAACCTCTTTGGTATGCTGATTTTTCCAATTACGTAGTGTGTGGATTAATGTCGGATGAATTGAACTTCTACCAACAAAAGAGGTTCTTGTTCGATGTTAAGAAGTACTTTTGGGATTAACCATATTTATTCAGAGAGTGTGCAGACCATATCATTAGGAGATTTGTTCTAGAAGAAGAAGCCATTGAAATCCTCCATGTTTGTCATGCTTCACCGGTTGGGGGTCATCATGGTGGTGTACGTACAACTGCTAAAGTCCTCCAAAGTGGATACTACTGGTCGTCCCTCTACAAAGATGCTCATGAGTTTGTTAAGAAGTGCACTCAATGTCAGAAGCAAGGTGGAGTGTCCAAAAGACACGAGTTACCTCTTACGCCTATTTTAGAAGTTGAGCTATTTGATGTTTGGGGAATAGATTTCATAGGTCCATTTGTGAGTGAGTTCGGTAATAAGTATATCTTGGTGGCCATAGATTATTTTTCTGAATGGGTGGAGGCTGTTGCACTTCCAAACAATGAAGGAAAACATGTCGTTCAATTCATGAATGCTACATTTTTGCTAGATTTGCTACTCCTAGAGCTATTATTAGTGATGGGGGATCCCACTTTTGCAACAAGTGGTTCTCAGCCGCATTGAGCAAGTATGGAGTGAAACACAAAATAGCAACACCGTATCACCTCCAAATGAGCGATAAAGTTCAAGTGTCAAGCCGGGAGATCAAAAACATCTTGGCCAAGACGGTGAATGCTAATAGTACTGATTGGTCTCGAAAGCTTGATGATGCGCTATGGGCATATCGTCCGATACAAAGTTGTGAATGTTACAAGAGAAATGAGGTGTCTAGTATTCCATGAGAAGTGAATAATGGGGTGACTTGTGATCATGAGTGCAAATGTTGAAAAAAAGGAAATAAAGTGTTGTTCATACCACATTTCATGAGGATAGCATCCATTGAGCCTAAATGACCATACATTTACACTCAGCCCCATTTCAAGCGACCTTTTTTTTTATTATCTTGAGTGAGCTGAAACGAATGTTAGTTGGAAAATAAGGGCAAACCTATGGGTGAAGCCATGCATATGTTCATCTTTGAGAGTGTGAGAGTTGAATGTGATTCCGGAACTTTAAATTGTTGGAGAATAGTGTGTGAATATGGAATCATCTTATGTGAGGGCATTTGAGTACCTTTGTTAAGCTTGAACTTGCATTTGAAGCAAGTATTGTGAACTTGAGAATCTTTGAGAATGGTGAGTCACAACTTGAACCTTTGAGTGCACAATTGATCCTTACATGAGTAGGTTGAGTCTTGTTGAGTACATTTATGATTGAGTTTTGTGTAACATTGTTTGAAACATCTTTTTTTTGAATTGCTGAACTTGATTTTACTTGAGGACAAGCAAAAGTTAAGTTGGGGTGTTGATGAGTCCGAGATTTGGACTCATTTATGACTTTATTTATAATGATTCGGTGTTCTCAAATGCTTATTTTGTGCCAACAACTGATGTAAAACTTTTGATCTCCAGATATATGGATTGAGGAACAAAGCTAGGACAGAAATGGGCAATAGAGACAACACGAGCAAAAAAGAGAAGGGAAAAACAAGTCGGATGATTATCGATGTCACTCGACGATTTGCCAAGTTGCCACTCTACCGCCTAAAATTACATAACGCTGAGGTTGGATTAGGGGTAGCATCGGTGATGAATGACCATATCGCCAAAAGTACTGATGGAGGTCCAGATAAGTCATGATGGGCAAGATGAAAGGAAAAAGGGTGCATCGTTGAATCACTCAGCGATCCTTATCTGGCTCGCCTAATATTACAGTGGTTGGACTAAGAAGAGATGAAAAATGAAGGCGAGACGAAGGAAAATTGGGGAGTCGCCAATCGGTCAGGGAATCCCGACTTACCTCGCCGATTGGTCCCAAACAGCCACACATCAAACTTGCATAAATTCATTTTTGCAAGAGAGAGAAAGTATCAGAAACGTGAGGAACAAAAGATAGAGAGAAAAAACACTATCATTGTGGATTTCAAGTGGTTTTAGCAAGGTTTTTCTTTGAGATTTTGTAATAGAGAAGATTTTAGTTAATTTTAACTTTTGAATTTTATTTACCCAACTATGGAAAACGTGGAAGGTGTTGCTTTTCATCTTTTTCACCATGATTGGCTAAAACCCTAATCTTGGGGGTTTGACAATATGACCAATTGTTGCATTCTACTGAATGGGTGTTATCAATTAGTGATTGTTGGTGTTAATTTGAAGTGGGTCTAAAATATTATGGTGGTTTAACTTCATTATTGCATCTTTGGTGTGATAGATTTCAGAGTTTTGTGATTGCTCGAGAGAGAAGTATAGAACCAACGTAGTATTTTGGCATCCTTAGTAGTGGGTCTTGACGGTTTCAGCTTGAGAAAGTGAAACCCAAGACCCAGCCTTTGTATTTAGCTCGAAAGAGTGGATTTGATGAGAACGTGGGTTGGTTAGCTTATGGATAGTGTTGAGGTTCGAGAGAACTCAACGAAAATAAGGCAATTGTTCGAGAGAAAATTGTTTTACTTATAGTCCATTCTACCCGTGATGAATTAGCATTATCGGTAATGATGTACACCTATTAAGTTGAATTCAGCAGGTGGTTAGTCAATCCCCCCAAGTGTTTTCTAGTTATCTGATTGTTTCTTATTAACACTTTGAAGTGTGCTGGTAACGACATCTTGAAAATTTAATTATTATAATCTTAAGTGTGTGCTCAGCTGCAAAGGTCATCGTCATACTTTCATATTTGAATTTAAAGAAAGCTACTCTCTGTGGGATCGACCCCAACTCAATTGGTTAGGTTATATACTGACTAACGATCGTTGACACTTAGAATTGGATGAAGTGTCTTTGAAACATTAATCAATAACAAACGGTCTAATTTAGGATATTTCACTTTTGTGGGAGGAAATCTTGTTACATGGAGAAGCAAAAAACAAAATGTTGTTACTCGCTCAAGTGTTGAGGCAGAATTAAGAGGAATGGCACTCGGAATATGTGAAGCATTGTGGTTGAGACTTCTCTTAACATATTTGGGTTATCCACCTAAGGCATCAATCCAACTATATTGTGATAATAAGGCTGCATGTGATATTGCACATAATCTGGTACAACACGATCGTACCAAGCATGTAGTAGTAGACAGGTTTTCATCAAGGAAAGTTGGATGGAAAGATATTAGAGTTACCCAATATTCGATCGGAGGACCAATTGACTGATCTTCTTACTAAAGCAGTTTCAAGTAAAATGTTCTCCAAGTTTGGGAGTTGGGCATGTTTGACATCTATGCACCAACTTGGGGGGGAGTTGAAACGACCCCAAAAATGCCCGAAAATGTGCTTCGGAAACACCTATAAATTGTAATTTCCATATATCTCAAAATCCGTGCATCATTTTGGAAATTCGACTTCGTATTCTTATTCAGGGGGTCAAATTGAGTGGGAAATGAGTCTAACCCAAATTTTAGAGCAACCGTATCAAAATCCAAAATTTTCAAGTGAAGCCTTTTCGAGGGTCTACTTTGGAGGGTCATATCTCCTAGCACACAAATTATTTGGTGGCCAATAATATATCCATGGAAAGCCCTTTGAGTTAGCTACCTAACGCACTTCGTTTCACCTCATTCGGAGTTCGGACGAAGAAGTTATGCCCATTTTCGTAAAGTCTGTCCGGCAGAAAAAGGCAATTTCCAGTAGCCGATTTCTTGTTCATTTCTTGTTCACCCGCCCCTTTTTTTTTTTCTAAGTGTTGGACGAATTTTTTTCCAAAGGGTATATATTATTTCCTAGATACCATTAATTCATTCCCATCCCTAAAAACATTTCCCTCTCTCAAAAACTCTCTCAAAACCCCAAGGAAGCTCAAGGTGAAAGATGGAGCTAGGGTGGATGGTGGCTATTGATTTCTTCACCAATTTCGTTTGGTTCTTGAAGATAAAGGTATGGGGATCCTTTATCCTTGATTATTCTTTCTTTCAAGGAGCCCAATCAAAAGGTTTTCAAGGTTTTTCAAATACACAAAAATCCTATTTCGAATTCTAAGCATGGGTTCTTGCATTAAATAATTTCAAATGATGTTTCATGTGGTTATTAATGATTATTTATGGTTTTAAGAAAGAAATATTTGTGAACCCATGTCTTCTCAAATTCTTTAAATTTAGCCTAAAGTGAGTTTAATGATTTTGAGTAATTGATGTAGGATTATTGAGTGGTTGATGTGGGTTGTTCTTATATGATCTTAGCTATGTTGAGTTGCTAGAAATTGTTATTGAATGGTATAATGTGAGGTAGTAGCCTTGAATGGTCATAAATTGGGATTTAGACTTTATGTTGGTTATTGGATATTGTTTAGCTTAGCTTGTATAGTTGATTGTTGTTATTATCATTGTTATTGTATTGTTAAATTGTTGGAAGATGAGGATGATGAAGATAGCCATGGAAAGAGGGTAAGTTGATCAAACTTGATAAATATTGTATAATTGGCATGGAATTGAGTATTGTGGCTTATGGCCTTTGAAAAGGATGGTGAGATGGCTTGATCTCTTAGTATTAATAATATTGTTATTAATTGGCTTGATCCACCTTTGGTGGAGGTGGTTATTTGTTGTATTGTTGTGAATTGAGGCCATGAAGGGCATTAGGTGAATGTTATTATATTGTTGTATTATTATACACATATGAGGCTAGATGTAAAGTCCTATATGAAGCTATATGTGAAGGTATGATGTGAATGAGTTTATGTGATCTTGTGATGATCCTATTATGGTCTATTTTGCATATTATCATGAAATGGAATTATTATGTGATGTTTATGGTTTTCATGCTTCCATGATCAAATTATGAAGGTTGATATATATATGTATGTTGTTGGTGGGCTGATTTATATGTATTTCGAAATTGGTTGGACTTAGTACTCTTGAAGTACATGATTTCATTTACATGAACAATAGCCCATCATGTGTTTGATAAAATGCCCATTTATAGAATCCTTAGGAAATGGAAGGTCCAATGTACGTCCTATGAATCGAATAGCTATATAATTATTGAAATGATGATGAAATGGACACATGTATATGATTTTCTCTATATAAGTGTTGTGAGTCGACCAAGCCTAGTACGGGGTAGTAGGCCCGTATAACCGTATCGAGGGGTTGGTACCTTGGTTGCCTAGTACGGGGGTAGTAGGCCCGTATAACCATATCGAGGGGTTGGTACCTTGGTTGCCTAGTACGGGGGTAGTAGGCCCGTATAACCATATCGAGGGGTTGGTACCTTGGTTGCCTAGTACGGGGGTAGTAGGCCCGTATAACCATATCGAGGGGTTTGTACCTTGGTCCCTAGCTCGGGGGTGGTAGGCCCGGGTAACCACATTGAGGGGTTTGTACCTCATTCGCCTCTCCAAGGGGTGGTAGGCCTTGGAAATACTATATTGATGGTCACTCACCACACATGTACTATGCCCCACTAAATATGATTTATTTTATGTAAGCATCATTATACATATCCTCTCATTAATATGCTATCTATCGGGTATGATTATGCACTTTGCCTATAAAGTCCTTATCTAAGGTAATCTTGGGGAACACTTAAGTGTGCTTGAAGAGGATTGTGTGGGCGGTCACTTCTTGTCTCACTCAAGTGTGTCTTAAGGTTATATTAGGTAGAGGTCCTATGGTAATGAAATGACATGTGTCCTTCTAAAGTTAAGCATGAGTTGTATATGGATTTATATTAAGTATATGTATGGTTGGCTATGGTCTAATATGTTAATGTTGACTTGTATTATGTCTCTTATACTTGCAAAGGAAAGGTTTTATCAAAGGACATGAAAGCATACCTTTCTTGTAAATGTCCGTTGTGCATATTTTCTTGCATGGTCTCCATACTTAGTACTTAATTGTGCTAACCCCTTTCTTTTGCTTTTTGACTAAAGTGTAGGGATTTGGAGATGGTGATATGTCATGACTACTTGATAGGTTTTTAAGAGTTGAAGATGAAGACTTGGTGAGTCCTCATAGATTCGAGGGCAATAACCAACATGTTCTTTTTATGTCTCTCTAGTATTTGCTTAAGTTTTGAGTGGGCTTAGTCCCAATGTTATATTCAGGTATTAGATGGTTTTGAGACATATTGTATAAAGTCTAGAAAGTCTTCCGCTTGCTATTTATTGAAAGTATCTTCGTGAGTGAAGAAAGTTTTTAATTCCTTATGGTTTTGGTGTCTATGCAATGAATGAATGCTAAGAGGCTTGTATTAGACCTCTTCGAGGTCGAGTACGCCGGTTACGACTAGGGGTGCTCCGGGTCGTGACAAACTTGGTATCGAGCATAAGTTTCCGGGATGGTCTTAGGTTGTCTCAAAACCACATCTAGTAGAGTCTTGTTCATAATGTGAAGCGCGCCACATTATGAATAGGAGGCTATTGGGTGCTAAGAAAGTTTCACTTCTTCATTCTTTTAGTCGTGCCATGGAGTTTCTCTCTATAATGTCTTCCTTTTTTTTCATATGTGATGGTCATTTGGGTGTAACCTTTGAGGAACTTTTAATGTTGCAAGGATTGAGGGAGAGAATGTTAGTTGTGATGCCAACTATGACTTGGTGACTTAGTAGGTGTGAGGTGAAAGATTGTGGTGATGACTTTAGTATGAATGGGATTCCTTTGGTTATGCGTGTTGTTGGTAGTATCCGGCTTAGTCATGAGGAAGTTTTGTGATGTGTTGAAGGAATTTGTGAAATGTGTGGTGATTTAGAAATGCTAGGTGTAATGAGTATAAAAGCCTAGTGTTGTTTTGATCCGACCTTAGGATGGAAGGAGGTGAATTTGAAAGAACTAGTAAGAGTTTCTCCTAAGTGGGGAAATATGTGGTTAGATGATAAGGTCTTCAAGTGTGGTTGATGTTTATGAGTTAGGCTTGAAGGATGTTTTCATTACAAGAGGTTTAGTGAATTAAAGAGTTGGGTAAGAATGGTTTTGGTAAGATTGATGGTATTTTCATTGAGATTTTTATGAGATGTTAAGGTTGACCTTAGTTGGGTTTACCCTTAAGTGGGGGATGGTACGATGAGTAGTGAAGTTGTAGAGAAGTGTTGATATCCTTACCTACTTCTATATGTGCTTACTCAAGCCTAAAACAAAGAGTTCCTAGAAGCTTGGTTCATGTTTTGGAGTCTTATGTGAAAAGGAGTTTTTCCATGGTCTCCTTATGTCATGCATGTTTTAAATGAATTCTTGTTAAATGAGAAAATGAGTTTTCATGTTTCATGCCCCTCATGTTGATAGGCAATTAGAGTAAGTAACCTATGTGATTCATGAGGTGAATGGTTTAAATGTGCTTTAAGAAGTAATTGCATAATTGGCGAAGATAATATGATAAGCATGATTTGAGTTGGAGGAGGAAATTCCAACAATGAAACGGAATATGTCTAAGTTGCATGCATATTGAGTTCGTAGAAGTAGTCCTATTCTCTCATGTAGTATGATGTGTGTTTTAAATGGAGATTTTTTTTTCTCCTAAGTTGTGCATTGTGTGTAATATGGCATACTTGACTTGATGATGTGAATTAAATGAACATGCTTGAATGTGTTCTTATGAAATGGAATGTTAGCTCCTTATGTGGTGGAAACTTTCCTAAAGAGTAGAGGAGGTAGTTCCTCCCATGTTTATGTGAATTAATGAGGTTTTGCGCATTTCCATAAAAACTTGTGTTTTTGAAGAAAGATGAGTTGTATGAGTTGTTTCCCTCATGTTGTAGTGCATTGGTTATAAGTGATCAATTGTACTTCATGAAAATAAGGTATGAGCATGTCTTAGTAAGGAGTTGAGAAGTTCCTCCTTGAAAGAGTGCTATTGAACATGGAAACTTGCATATGTGCTTAATGATGTATGGACTATGTAATGACTAGGAGAAGGTAGTTCCTCCTATGAACATGAGAAATGTTGATGTTGGTGTGTTATGATTAGGAGAAGGTAGTTTATCCTTGAACATCACTAAACATGATAATGTCATTGCATACATTCATGTTTAAGTTGACAATTGGTTCATTGTGGTTTTACAATTATGTTGAGGTTTTTGAAATGAGGTGTAAGTGCATTGTTGCATCCCTATGTGGGCTGAATTTGCCATGTTTGTGTCTCTCATGTATGTTTCTTTAACATTCGGGGACGAATGTTCCCAAGAGGAGATATTGAAACGACCCCAAAAATGCCCGAAAAATGTAGCCGGAAACACCTATAAATTGTAATTTCCATATATCTCAAAATCCGTGCATCATTTCGGAAATTCGACTTCGTATTCTTATTCAGGGGGTCAAATTGAGTGGGAAATGAGTCTAACCCAAATTTTAGAGCAACCGTATCAAAATCCAAAATTTTCAAGTGAAGCCTTTTTCGAGGGTCTACTTTGGAGGGTCATATCTCCTAGCACACAAATTATTTGGTGGCCAATAATATATCCATGGAAAGCCCTTTGAGTTAGCTACCCTAACGCACTTCGTTTCACCTCATTCGGAGTTCGGACGAAGAAGTTATGCCCATTTTCGTAAAGTCTGTCCGGCAGAAAAAGGCAATTTCCAGAGCCGATTTCTTGTTCATTCTTGTTCACCCGCCCCTTTTTTTTTTCTAAGTGTTGGACGAATTTTTTTCCAAAGGGTATATATTATTTCCTAGATACCATTAATTCATTCCCATCCCTAAAAACATTTCCCTCTCTCAAAAACTCTCTCAAAACCCCAAGGAAGCTCAAGGTGAAAGATGGAGCTAGGGTGGATGGTGGCTATTGATTTCTTCACCAATTTCGTTTGGTTCTTGAAGATAAAGGTATGGGGATCCTTTATCCTTGATTATTCTTTCTTTCAAGGAGCCCAATCAAAAGGTTTTCAAGGTTTTTCAAATACACAAAAATCCTATTTCGAATTCTAAGCATGGGTTCTTGCATTAAATAATTTCAAATGATGTTTCATGTGGTTATTAATGATTATTTATGGTTTTAAGAAAGAAATATTTGTGAACCCATGTCTTCTCAAATTCTTTAAATTTAGCCTAAAGTGAGTTTAATGATTTTGAGTAATTGATGTAGGATTATTGAGTGGTTGATGTGGGTTGTTCTTATATGATCTTAGCTATGTTGAGTTGCTAGAAATTGTTATTGAATGGTATAATGTGAGGTAGTAGCCTTGAATGGTCATAAATTGGGATTTAGACTTTATGTTGGTTATTGGATATTGTTTAGCTTAGCTTGTATAGTTGATTGTTGTTATTATCATTGTTATTGTATTGTTAAATTGTTGGAAGATGAGGATGATGAAGATAGCCATGGAAAGAGGGTAAGTTGATCAAACTTGATAAATATTGTATAATTGGCATGGAATTGAGTATTGTGGCTTATGGCCTTTGAAAAGGATGGTGAGATGGCTTGATCTCTTAGTATTAATAATATTGTTATTAATTGGCTTGATCCACCTTTGGTGGAGGTGGTTATTTGTTGTATTGTTGTGAATTGAGGCCATGAAGGGCATTAGGTGAATGTTATTATATTGTTGTATTATTATACACATATGAGGCTAGATGTAAAGTCCTATATGAAGCTATATGTGAAGGTATGATGTGAATGAGTTTATGTGATCTTGTGATGATCCTATTATGGTCTATTTTGCATATTATCATGAAATGGAATTATTATGTGATGTTTATGGTTTTCATGCTTCCATGATCAAATTATGAAGGTTGATATATATATGTATGTTGTTGGTGGGCTGATTTATATGTATTTCGAAATTGGTTGGACTTAGTACTCTTGAAGTACATGATTTCATTTACATGAACAATAGCCCATCATGTGTTTGATAAAATGCCCATTTATAGAATCCTTAGGAAATGGAAGGTCCAATGTACGTCCTATGAATCGAATAGCTATATAATTATTGAAATGATGATGAAATGGACACATGTATATGATTTTCTCTATATAAGTGTTGTGAGGCGACCAAGCCTAGTACGGGGTAGTAGGCCCGTATAACCGTATCGAGGGGTTGGTACCTTGGTTGCCTAGTACGGGGGTAGGCCCGTATAACCATATCGAGGGGTTGGTACCTTGGTTGCCTAGTACGGGGGTAGTAGGCCCGTATAACCATATCGAGGGGTTGGTACCTTGGTTGCCTAGTACGGGGGTAGTAGGCCCGTATAACCATATCGAGGGGTTTGTACCTTGGTCCCTAGCTCGGGGTGGTAGGCCCGGGTAACCACATTGAGGGGTTTGTACCTCATTCGCCTCTCCAAGGGGGTGGTAGGCCTTGGAAATACTATATTGATGGTCACTCACCACACATGTACTATGCCCCACTAAATATGATTTATTTTATGTAAGCATCATTATACATATCCTCTCATTAATATGCTATCTATCGGGTATGATTATGCACTTTGCCTATAAAGTCCTTATCTAAGGTAATCTTGGGGAACACTTAAGTGTGCTTGAAGAGGATTGTGTGGGCGGTCACTTCTTGTCTCACTCAAGTGTGTCTTAAGGTTATATTAGGTAGAGGTCCTATGGTAATGAAATGACATGTGTCCTTCTAAAGTTAAGCATGAGTTGTATATGGATTTATATTAAGTATATGTATGGTTGGCTATGGTCTAATATGTTAATGTTGACTTGTATTATGTCTCTTATACTTGCAAAGGAAAGGTTTTATCAAAGGACATGAAAGCATACCTTTCTTGTAAATGTCCGTTGTGCATATTTTCTTGCATGGTCTCCATACTTAGTACTTAATTGTGCTAACCCCTTTCTTTTGCTTTTTGACTAAAGTGTAGGGATTTGGAGATGGTGATATGTCATGACTACTTGATAGGTTTTTAAGAGTTGAAGATGAAGACTTGGTGAGTCCTCATAGATTCGAGGGCAATAACCAACATGTTCTTTTTATGTCTCTCTAGTATTTGCTTAAGTTTTGAGTGGGCTTAGTCCCAATGTTATATTCAGGTATTAGATGGTTTTGAGACATATTGTATAAAGTCTAGAAAGTCTTCCGCTTGCTATTTATTGAAAGTATCTTCGTGAGTGAAGAAAGTTTTAATTCCTTATGGTTTTGGTGTCTATGCAATGAATGAATGCTAAGAGGCTTGTATTAGACCTCTTCGAGGTCGAGTACGCCGGTTACGACTAGGGGGTGCTCCCGGTCGT